>JAVIAB010000106.1:81151164-81353664 GCA_032433765.1 Megaustenia siamemsis | reverse complement strand
TTCATTTGTCGATAGTAAACTCCAGGGGAATATGGCGAGGTTCATTTGTCGATAGTAAACTCCAGGGGAATGTGGTGAGGTTAATTTGTCGATAGTAAACTCCAGGAGAATATGGCGAGGTTCATTTGTCGATAGTAAACTCCAGGGAGTATGGTGAGGTTCATTTGTTGATAGTAAACTTGAGGGTAATATGGCGAGTATCATTTGTTGATAGTAAACTTGAGGGTAATATGGCGAGGTTCATTTGTTGATAGTAAACTCCAGTGGAATATGGTGAGGTTCATTTTTGATAGTAAACTTGAGGGTAATATGGCGAGGTTCATTTGTTGATAGTAAACTTGAGGGTAATATGGCGAGTATCATTTGTTGATAGTAAACTTGAGGGTAATATGGCGAGGTTCATTTGTTGATAGTAAACTCAAGGGAAATATGGCGAGGTTCATTTGTTGATAGTAAACTTGAGGGTAATATGGCGAGGTTCATTTGTTGATAGTAAACTTGAGGGAAATATGGCGAGGTTCATTTGGTGATAGTAAACTTGAGGGGAATGTGGTGAGGTTCATTTGTTGATAATAAACTTGAGGGGAATATGGCAAGGTCATTTGTTGATTGTAAACTCCAGGTTAATATGGTGAGGTTCATTTGTTGATAGTAAACTCCTGGAGAATATGGTGAGGTTCATTGATTATAGTAAACTTGGGGGGAATATGGTGAGGTTCTTTGATTATAGTAAAATTTGGGGGAATATGGTGAGGTTCATTGATTATAGTAAACTTGGGGGGAATATGGTGAGGTTCATTGATTATAGTAAACTTGGGGGGAATATGGTGAGGTTCTTTGATTATAGTAAGCTAAAGGGGAATATGGTGAGGCTCATTGTTGATAATAAATTTGAGGGGAATATGGTGAGATTCATTTGTTGAAAGTAAACTTGAGGGGAATGTGGTGATGTTCATTGATTATAGTAAACTTGAGGGGAATATGGTGAGATTCATTTGTTGAAAGTAAACTTGAGGGGAATGTGGTGATGTTCATTGATTATAGTAAACTTGAGGGGAATATGGTGAGGTTCATTGATTATAGTAAACTTGAGGGGAATATAGTGAGGTTAATAGTTGATTGTAAACTTTAGGGGAAAATGGTGAGGTTCATTGTTGATAGTAAACTTGAGGGGAATATGTGGAGGTTCTTTCTTGATAGTAAAATTGAGGGGAATATGGAGAGGTTCTTTGTTGATAGTAGACTTGCGAGCAATATAGTGAGGTTGATTTGTTAATAGTGAACTTGAGGGCAATGTGGTGAGGTTCATTTGTTGATAGTTAACTTGAGGGGAATATGGTGAAGTTCTTTGCGGATAGGAGATGTGGCAGTGGGGAGTTAAGAGGGATGACAGAAATGATCAACTCGTGAACAAACACAGAAGTGTGAGAGTGGAGTGAGTGTAGGACAGAGTGAGAGACGTAGAGAAAGTGTGGATTTTCACTTATTTACTTCAGGACACTATAACGAGAGGGAGGGGAGAAAGACAGAAAACGGAAGTGGTTATTAAAGAGAGAGTGAGAGGTGAAGAAAACTAAAGTGGTTGTTAAAGAGAGAGTGAGAGGTGAAGAAAACTAAAGTGGTTATTAAAGAGAGAGTGAGAGGTGAAGAAAACTAAAGTGGTTGTTAAAGGGAGAGTGAGAGGTGAAGAAATCTAAAGTGGTTATTAAAGAGAGAGTGAGAGGTGAAGAAAAATAAAGTGGTTTTTAAAGAAAGAGTGAGAGGTGAAGAAATCTAAAGTGGTTTTTAAAGAGAGAGTGAGAGTTAAAGAAAACTAAAGTGGTTGTTAAAGAGAGAGTGAGAGGTGAAGAAAACTAAAGTGGATATTAAAGAGAGAGTGAGAGGTGAAGAAAACTAAAGTGGTTGTTAAAGGGAGAGTGAGAGGTGAAGAAAACTAAAGTGGTTATTAAAGAGAGAGTGAGAGGTGAAGAAAACTAAAGTGGTTATTAAAGAGAGAGTGAGAGGTGAAGAAAAATAAAGTGGTTTTTAAAGAAAGAGTGAGAGGTGAAGAAATCTAAAGTGGTTTTTAAAGAGAGAGTGAGAGGTGAAGAAAACTAAAGTGGTTATTAAAGAGAGAGTGAGAGGTGAAGAAAACTAAAGTGGTTGTTAAAGAGAGAGTGAGAGGTAAAGAAAACTAAAGTGGTTGTTAAAGAGAGAGTGGGAAGGAAAGAGATAGGTTGTTATGAAAAGCAAGAAGGAGATGACACTAGAATGATTGAGGGAGGAGAATCAAAATAGAAGTAAAAATCAGAGGGAGGAAAAAGTCTACAAAGCAAAGTGAAGTGATGATATGAACAACATATGGTGGCGAATAAACAACAACTAGAATATAGGAGGAAGAATATTTCCTCTTTATTCCAACTCCCGGTAGAGCATAGGTCTTCAACAAACACTTTCAGCCCCCGGTGGAGCATAGGTCTTCAACAAACACTTTCAGCCCCCGGTGGAGCATAGGTCTTCAACAAACACTTTCAGCCCCCGGTGGAGCATAGGTCTTCAACAAACACTTTCAGCTCCCTGTGGAGCATAGGTCTTCAACAAACACTTTCAGCTCCCTTTGGAGCATAGGTCTTCAAAAAGCACTTTCAGCTCCCTGTGGAGCATAGGTCTTCAACAAAAACGTTCAGCTCCCTTTGGAGCAAAGGTCTTCAACAAACACTTTCAGCTCCCTTTGGAGCATATGTCTTAAACAAACACTTTCAGCTCCCTTTGGAGCATGGGTCTTCAACAAAAACTTTCAGCTCCTTTTGGAGCATAGGTCTTCAACAAACACTTTCAGCTCCCTTTGGAGCATAGGTCTTCAACAAACACTTTCAGCTCCCTTTGGAGCATGGGTCTTCAACAAACACTTTCAGCTCCCTTTGGAGCATAGGTCTTCAACAAACACTTTCAGCTCCCTTTGGAGCATGGGTCTTCAACAAACACTTTCAGCTCCCTTTGGAGCATGGGTCTTCAACAAACACTTTCCTCGCCGTTCTGTTTCTCGTCATTTTCTTTAAATCTGTCCATGCCTTCCCCATCCTCTTCATCTCAGCTTCCATCTGTCTTTCCAAGTTCATGTTGGCTTTTCCCTTTGCCTTTTCCCCTGGAGATTTCCAAGAAGGGCTTGTCGTGTGATACTCCCAGATGCCTTCTGTTGTGTGTGTCCTATCCAGCGCTATCGTCTCCGCTATCTCACTTTGACCACTGGTTTACGCCCAGCATCTTCCCATAGTTTCAATCTAGTCATCTCATCGTGCTATCTCCACCCTTTCACTCAGTAATAATTTCCCAAGCTACTGATTAATCATGATTGCTTGCTACCAACCGTCTGGTGATACACCAAAGACCGTATTCATTAATTGAAGTTTAGATGTTGATAACTGCAAGATCTTGACACTCCGTCTCCCATTCGGAAAATATTGAATTAAATTAATCAATAACTCATGTTGGCTATGAGAGCCGCGGTAGCTCAGTGGTTAGTGAGCTTGACTACAAAGGACAAGAGGTAGGGTTCGATCCCAACCGACGGCTTCCAGGTTCACCCAGTCTTTTATGGGTACCGGTTTTTCCTCTGGGTAAGTAAAGCAGCACGGGCGTAATACCGACCACATTACCCCAAAAATCATGCACCGAAGGTCTATAAAATTTATGGTCACTAAAACCATATTCTCTATACGCCACTTGGCGTGACGGAGGTACTTTACTTTTTTTTCATATTGACTATACACTTTCCAACGCACATTATTAGTCAATCAACTCAACCTAAGTCTACACGCTACAAGCAGCAAGTCTCATTATTGCTGCACCGACTTACAGTACTTCAACAATTAATGACATAGAATCGACTCTTCCCAATACAGGCTTGATGTATTTATGGTATGCAAACCCATTCTTTCTTGTAAACTCATAAAAACCGTGCTCTATCTTAGTAAAGTACCCCCCGTCACGCCAAGTGGCGTATAGGGAAATATGGTGTTAGTGACCCAATATTTTACAGACCTTCAGTACATGATTTTTGGGGTAATGTGGTCGGTATTACCCCCGTGCTGCTTTACTTTCCCAGAAAAAAATCCGGCACCCATTTAAGGCTGGGTGAACCCGGAAGCCGTCGGTTGGGATCGAACCATACCCCTTGTCCTTTGTAGTCCAGTTCACTAACCACTGAGCTATCGCGGCTCCGTGCTCTATCTTAGTCTTAAATATTCCTACCACCCTTTCCAAATCTATAATTAGATTAACTATCACTACTCTTTACTTCCCCTCCAAATTGTGAATCTTTCACATCTCTCCAAAGTTTTTTCAGAAGCCTCTCAGCTTATCCCATCGTTCGCGATTCATTGATTTATCATTTTGACTAATCTAACGTGAATGATCTATTTAGCATATTTTATCGTAAACTTGTCAAATCTACCTTGACCTAATTATTGTAAAACCTGTATTAATTGTCCTACATAATGTAAATCATCTACTTATCTATTCTTATTATTCTAACTTGTAACATCTTCTATACCTTCCTCAACTTGGGACTATATCCGGGGGTTCAATTTGATACTATAAACCCTGAAAATTATCACACGAGTCGTTACTGATCCAAAAAGGACATTGTAAAAGCGTCATTACTTCACACAAAGTAACAGCGTCATTACTTCACGCAAAGTAACAGCGCTATTACTTCACACAAAGTAACAGCGTCATTACTTCACACAAAGTAACAGCGTCATTACTTCACACAAAGTAACAGCGCCATTACTTCACACAAAGTAAAAGCGTCGTTACTTCACACAAAGTAACAGCGTCATTACTTCACACAAAGTAACAGAGTCAGTACTTCACACAAAGTAACAGCGTCATTACTTCACACAAAGTAAAAGCGTCGTTACTTCACACAAAGTAACAGCGTCATTACTTCACACAAAGTAAAAGCGTCGCTACTTCATACAAAGTAACAGCGTCATTACTTCACACAAAGTAACAGCGCCATTACTTCACACAAAGTAAAAGCATCGTTACTTCACACAAAGTAATAGCGTCATTACTTCACACAAAGTAACAGCGCCATTACTTCACACAAAGTAACAGCGCCATTACTTCACACAAAGTAACAGCGTCATTACTTCACACAAAGTAACAGCGCCATTACTTCACACAAAGTAACAACGTCATTATTTCACACAAAGTAACAGCGCTATTACTTCACACAAAGTAAAAGCGCCATTACTTCACACAAAGTAACAGCGTCATTACTTCGCACAAAGTAACAGCGCCATTACTTCACACAAAGTAAAAGCGTCGTTACTTCACACAAAGTAACAGCGTCATTACTTCACACAAAGTAACAGAGTCAGTACTTCACACAAAGTAACAGCGTCATTACTTCACACAAAGTAAAAGCGTCGTTACTTCACACAAAGTAACAGCGTCATTACTTCACACAAAGTAAAAGCGCCGCTACTTCACACAAAGTAACAGCGCCATTACTTCACACAAAGTAAAAGCATCGTTACTTCACACAAAGTAATAGCGTCATTACTTCACACAAAGTAACAGCGTCATTACTTCACACAAAGTAACAGCGCCGCTACTTCGCACAAAGTAACAGCGCCATTACTTCACACAAAGAAACAGCGCCATTACTTCACACTAAGAAACAGCGCCATTACATCACACAAAGTAAAAGCGCCATTACTTCACACAAAGTAACGGCGCCATTACTTCACACAAAGTAACAGCGCCATTACTTCACACCAAGTAACAGCGTCATTACTTCACACAAAGTAACAGCGCCATTACTTCACACCAAGTAAAAGCGCCATTACTTCACACAAAGTAACAGCGCCATTACTTCACACAAAGTAACAGCGCCATTACTTCACACAAAGTAACAGCGCCATTATTTCACACAAAGTAAAAGCGCCGTTACTTCACACAAAGTAACAGCGCCATTACTTCACACAAAGTAACAGCGCCATTACTTCACACAAAGTAACAGCGCCATTACTTCACACAAAGTAACAGCGTCATTACTTCACACAAAGTAACAGCGCCATTACTTCACACAAAGTAACAACGTCATTATTTCACACAAAGTAACAGCGCTATTACTTCACACAAAGTAAAAGCGCCATTACTTCACACAAAGTAAAAGCGTCATTACTTCACACAAAGTAAAAGCGTCATCAGCTTCTTCCCATCATCTGTTTGTATTCCACGCCTGATTATAAATGACCATTCCTCAAAACAGAATATTAAACAAACACGATGAACTAAATATTGAGTTAATGCAACTGGAATCCTACAACTTTCAAAGTCCACATACAACGTTCAATGGGTCCAGAAATAACATTTCAAAGGCGCAAATCTTGTTACGTCTAACTTTTTTGGTGTTTTAGAATTAATCTCCAAGAGGCGTTATAAAATGATCCCGTCCTTGTTGGCATCATCCTTCATTCGCGTAAATTATTCTGCGAGCCGTGTAACAAGCTATTGCTGTCAGTGTTGTGGAAATGATGAAGATGGTGCAAATGAAATGTTGTGATGATGTCTCCGGAGGTGGAAAGCTCAGCAATTATTCATGTCACTTTCTGCTTTATTACGTAGAATTTGCGCGACATGTGCAAATGTGATTTCTCTTGGCATCACGATAACGATTTTGACAACAAACATTTCTGATGCGATCGAGACAGATTCTCTTGTCAAGTTATACGTTTCTTGTTTCGCTTTATGCCGCTCACATATTTTTTCCTTAACTAGACATTCTCATATTTTTATTTGTAGATCATCATCATCATTGCTGTCTACATCGAAGGCTACCAAGGAGCGCCATTCCGCTCTGTCTCTTGCTTTGATGATACAGGTTCTCGTAGCCTCACTTGTGCATCTGTTGATGTTACTCGTCCATGTTAGTCCTGGTCTGCCTCTTCCTCTTTTACTTTGTATTTTCCCTTGCAAGATTACTTTTAGAAGATTGCTGTGAGTTTTAACATGCCCCAAAAATCTCATTTCTCTTGTTTGAATTGTGTTTTGTAGTTCTATTTTCATTTCTAATTGTTTTAAGACTTCATCGTTTCCTTTCTTTTCTTTTCATCCAATTCTTCGTGTTCTTCTATAAATCTACATTCATGACTTACTTTGGATAGTACGTGATGAGGTTCCAATCTCTTTGTAAATAAAGTAGTAATTTCTTGTTACCACACACCCAGAGCGTCTTCTCCTTTCTTGGTCTCAAACCGATTTAGCTCTGACACGTGCGTCCTGTATACCAACGGGGGACTGGTTGGTCTAGAGGTAAGACGTTGGCCCTTGGATAAGACGGTCCCGGTTTCGATTCCGACCACAGGCGGTGGAAATTAAAAAAAAAATCGAACCCGTTCTTTCTTTGTGGCTTTACCCTCCCCAGGTCTCTGGGTAGTGAGATTCAATGTCTAGCCCTCTCTGGGTAGTGAGATTCAATGTCTAGCCCTCTCTGGGTAGTGAGATTCAATGTCTAGCCATCTCTGGGTAGTGAGATTCAATGTCTAGCCCTCTCTGGGTTGTGAGATTCAATGTCTAGCCCTCTCAAGGTAGTGAGATTCAATGCCTAGCCCTCTCTGGGTAGTGAGATTCAATGCCTAGCCCTCTCGGAAAGTGGCGAAAAACAGGAGGTCTCGTGTGCACACGCGCACGTTAAAGAACCTTAGACAGTTTAAAGTCTACAAGAGCAAGCCACAAATGGCCGCTGCCAGGGCAAACATTTTGTTAAGCAAATCTACCCATCCAAGCTGAAGACGGATATGTCGGGCCGAAAGTCGCAGATATCGCGACCATGCCGTAAACAAGCGACATAACGCATATACGCCCCCACTTAATGGGTAAACGCTTGGAAGAAGGAACTATAGTATAGCAACGATATAATCGTCCGCCTTGTGCTGTCTGAGGACACACAAGCCACCCAAATCTGGCTAACATTGCTCATCCCCTATTGCCTTGTCTTGCTAAAGTCTCTCCCATTGTTTCCTTCTCGTCCACCTTCTGTTGTGACTATGGATTCCTTCTCAACATAGGACATATCTAGCTCCACTTCCTTTCTGTTATCACAGTATGCAGCAACTGCCGATGTCATTCCCACGACCGAATGTGTTCCTCTATGGCTGTTTCTCTGACAACACACCTCAAGTTTTAATGCAACTGGTTTGCTAGATTGTGTTCCTCTTTGGCTGTTTCTCTAACCTCAAGTTTTAATGCAACTGGTTTGCTAGATTGTGTTCCTCTATGGCTGTTTCTCTAACCTCAAGTTTTAATGCAACTGGTTTGCTAGATTGTGTTCCTCTATGGCTGTTTCTCTAACCTCAAGTTTTAATCCAACTGGTTTGCCAGATTGTGTTCCTCTATGGCTGTTTCACTAACCTCAAGTTTTAATCGAACTGGTTTGCCAGATTGTGCCATAGCCCCTCTTGAGATAACCTGTCTGGGGTTTATCATAAACAATAAACTATCTTTAGATACAGAAAATGACACCCCCATTCGTAAAGCTGGTACCACCTTCGTCCGTCTTTCTAGGCGGGTTTGGCAAATCAGGAAACTGAGAATTAAAATAAAGGCTACAGTTTTCAAGGCCTGTGTCATCAGTATCCTTTTATATGATACCAAATCATTGACAACTTATGCACATCAAGAGAGAAGGCTAAATGCATTCCACAGGCGATGCCAGCGCCATATTGTTGATATCACCTGGAAGGAGAAAGTGACAAAAATGGAGGTCCTTACTGGTACAGGCCTCCCGAACATCTACACGATGCTCAAACAAAGCAGGTTACGTTGGCTTGGCCACTTACACCGCAAGAAAGATGGCCGCATACCAACAGATATAATTTATGGACAACTAACAGATGGCAAAATAACTACGGGCCGCCTAAAATTCCGATTTATAGGAGTGTGTCAACGTGACATGAAAACTCTAAACATGAACCCTGCAGCCTGGTAAGAGATAGCTGCAGACCGCCATCTTTGGCAACACACTCTAAAGCTCCAACTCAAGTACGAAACAAACAGATTCATAGAAAAAGAGAACAGGCAGCAAAAGAAAAGAAAAATTAAAATGTCCTAGCGACGCTGCGAAATTAATAGTCATCTATGACTGGCAAAGGCTAGTACTTATGTCTGATAATCAATATATGGTTACGTAATGTTTGGATCATCATTGCATTTTGAACACACACGTAGGTAGTGAGGTCTTCTCAAAATGTGAATCAGTACGCAATGACCAAGTGTGCCAGGTCGGTGTTGGTTGACAGCTTAATTGTCCAGAATATCGTTCTGTTCTGGCAATGCCAGCCATCACCGTTTCCAGCCTAGATCCGTAGTCTAGACATCCATCTGCTTTCATTTGCTCCAAAGTCCTTCATCTTGCCGTCTCTCTATGGTTGTTAATGGTATCTGGTTGTTCATCTCTCTAAGGTTGTTAATGGTATCTGGTTGTCCGTCTATCTAAGGTTGTTAATGGTATCTGGTTGTTCATCTAAGGTTGTTAATGGTATCTGGTTGTCCGTCTATCTAAGGTTGTTAATGGTATCTGGTTGTTCATCTCTCTAAGGTTGTTAATGGTATCTGGTTGTCCATCTCTATAAGGTTGTTAATGGTATCTGGTTGTCCATCTCTCTAAGATTGTTAATGGTATCTGGTTGTCCATCTCTCTAAGGTTGTTAATGGTATCTGGTTGTCCATCTATCTAAGATTGTTAATGGTATATGGCTGTCCATCTCTCTAAAGTTGTTAATGGTATCTGGCTGTCCATCTCTTTAAGGTTGTTAATGTTATATGGTTGTCCATCTATCTAAAGTTGTTAATGGTATATGGCTGTCCATCTATCTAAAGTTGTTAATGGTATCTGGCTGTCCATCTCTCTAAAGTTGTTAATGGTATCTGGCTGTCCATCTCTCTAAAGTTGTTAATGGTATCTGGCTGTCCATCTCTCTAAAGTTGTTAATGGTATCTTGTTGTCCATCTATCTGAAGTTGTTAATCTAATCAGCTCTCACTCTCTCTCTCTCTCTCAACCCCAATAATATGTTCACCTCTCTCTGTGTGAACCCCAATAATCTGTTCACCTCTCTCTGTGTGAACCCCAATAATCTGTTCATCTCTCTCTGTAAACCACAATAATCTGTTCACCTCTCTCTGTGTGAACCCCAATAATCTGTTCATCTCTCTCTCTGTGTGAACCCCAATAATCTGTTCACCTCTCTCTCTCACTCTCTCTCTCTGTGAACCCAATAATCTGTTCAGCTCTTTCTTTCTCTTTCTCTGTGAACCCAATAATCTCTTCACCTCTCTCTCTCTCTCTCTCTCTGTGAACCCAATAATCTGTTCACCCCTCTCTCTCTCTCTCTATGAACCCAATAATCTGTTCACCTCTCTCTCTCTTTCTCTGTGAACCCAATAATCTCTTCACCTCTCTCTCTCTCTCTGTGAACCCAATGATCTCTTCACCTCTCTCTTTCTCTGTGAACCCAATAATCTGTTCACCTCTCTTTCTATGTGAACCCAATAATCTGTTTACCTCTCTCTGTGTGAACCCAATAATCTGTTCACCTCTCTATCTCTGTGTGAACCCAATAATCTGTTTACCTCTCTCTGTGTGAACCCAATAATCTGTTCACCTCTCTCTCTCTGTGAACCCAATAATCTGTTCACCTCTCTCTCTCTCTTTCTCTGTGAACCCAATAATCTGTTCACCTTTCTCTCTATGTGAACCCAATAATCTGTTCACCTCTCTCTCTCTTTCTTTGTGAACCCAATAATCTGTTCACCTTTCTCTCTGTGTGAACCCAATAATCTGTTCACCTCTCTCTCTCTCTGTGAACCCAAAAATCTCTTCACCTCTCTCTCTCTCTCTGTGAACCCAATAATCTGTTCACCTCTCTCTCTTTCTCTGTGAACCCAATAATCTGTTTACCTCTTTCTATGTGAACCCAATAATCTGTTCACCTCTCTCTCTCTCTCTCTCTCTGTGAACCCAATAATCTGTTCACCTCTCTCTCTTTCTCTGTGAACCCAATAATCTGTTCACCTCTCTCTCTCTCTCTCTGTGAACCCAATAATCTGTTCACCTCTCTCTCTCTCTCTCTGTTAACCCAATAATCTGTTCAGCTAATTCTCTATCTTTCTCTGTGATCCCAATAATATGTTCACCTCTCTCTCTCTCTCTGTGAACAGAATAATCTGTTCACCTCTCTCTCTCTCTGTGAACCCAATAATCTGTTCACCTCTCTCTTACTCTGTGAACCCAATAACCTGTCTGTTCACCGCTCTCTCTCTCTGTGAACCCAATAATCTGTTCACATCTCTCTCTCTGTGAACCCAATAATCTGTTCACCTCTCTCTCTCTCTGTGAACCCAATAATCTGTTCACCTCTCTCTCTCTGTGAACCCAATAATCTGTTCACCTCTCTCTTTCTCTGTGAACCCAATAATCTGTTCAACTCTCTCTCTCTCTCTCTCTGTGAACCCAATAATCTGTTCACCTCTCTCTTTCTCTGTGATCCCAATAATCTGTTCAGCTAATTCTCTCTCTTTCTCTGTGATCCCAATAATCTACTCACCCCCTTTCTGAGAACACATCTCCATTCCCTTATGTCCCTCCCTCGTTTAACACATGGATCGCGTCAGCCTTAACTAAATCAAATATTTCACTGACTTTTAAAATTACTCCAAACAAAACAGTTGTGTGAGGAGACTTTTCTCAGTTGCCTAAACCAAAGTTAGTTGTTCACTTAACGTGTGTAGATGATCTCAAACAAACTTAATGAAGTTTTGAACAAACCCCAATTAATGAGAAAAAAAAATTAATTGTTCAAATGGCATCTCCTATAATTACCCCAACAAAAACAAATTGTTTAACTGAACTCTCCCAATTATCATTAAGTTGTTTGGATAAGCTCTCTAAATCATGACACATCCCATTCCAGCTTGTTTTTGGGCTCAAGGGGACAATTTAAAATGTCCGAGAAGAAAACAAGAAGGAAATAAAATAAAACACATTAAGGTAGACAAATGTAGAAATGTTGAGAACATAATCTCCAGGGATACAGAGCAGCAAAATAAATACACGCACACGCTTTAAACTATACACGGCCTGACTTTTTAGCAAAATCCTGGACAAAGACAATTGTTGTATGGACATCTGACATTTTATTTAAGTCCAAATGTGTGTTTCGGGTACAGCGTTGCATGGAAACTGGGTTGTTCTCAATGTAATTGAGGCTGGCATATATGACGGAAATGTCAGCTCTACGAGGCATTATGGAACTGTACATCTTGAATAGTATTCTCGGCAACTGAGTGGTGGGTGCTGCCGCTTCGTGGTGACCACAGGTTCCTGGTTCAATTTCCAGAAGTTGAAAATTTAATTTTTCCCGGACTGGCAAGACTCCGAGCTCATCCAAATTCTAAAAATGGGTACCATAGATTTATCGAAAGGCGACTTGGTGATACCGACCACATCATCCAAAAATGAACCGTTGTTCGTGGAAAAAATGCTCAATTATTAGTCATGGAGTGGATCATTGTTGATGGGATCGGTTGTTGATGGGATCGGTTGTTGATGGGATCGGTTGTTGATGGGATCGATTGTTGGCGACAGACCAGGGGGGAATTACACGGTTCTTACTGGACGTCTTGAAGATATTGACTTTGTAGATGGTGTTGGGTTGCTTACCCACTGCCACCAAGACATACAAGAGAAAACAGAGCAGATAAGTTTGATAAAAAAAGTAGGACTGAAAATAAATGCTGGAGAAAACTCAAATTATTGGGATACATTTCAAACGTTCAAAGAGGGTTACATTCAGATGAGTGAGACTAGATGAACCGAATACATAGAAAGATGTGTTTCGTCAAATAGCGACATTGAGAGATTTCTGCTAGAATATGAATATTAGCTCAGACATTCAATAGAAACATCAGACGTTCAAATTATTATGAATCTTAGCATTAAGTTTAGAATTTATAAGTCAAATATGCGACCTATACTGTAATATGCAACAGAAACGCGGAGAATTAACATTAAGATTAAAAGCCGGCTTAGAGGATTCGAAGTTCACTGTCTTAAGATCCTTTGTGAAAATCCTTTGAAATCAACACATTACGAACAAAGAAGTCACCAGAAGATCAGGCATTAACAACATCAATTAAAATGTGGCAAGATGACGTTGGAATCGGCTAGGCCATGTTCAATGAGTGGAACGAACCAGGCATCCGAACCTAGCATTAACATGGACACCATCTGGTAAAGGAAGAAGCGGCAGACCATTGGGGACATGGCGATGAACCACACATGATGAAGTGATAGAGGCTGTCAAGTCCTGGTGAGAGTTGTCTATGCTTGCTCCAAACCGAATTGGGTGGAGATCTCCTGTGAGTGTCCTATGATGGGTGGAGATCTCCTGTGAGTGTCCTATGATGGGTGGAGATTTCTTGTGAGTGTCCTATGATGGGTGGAGGTTTTTTGTAAGTGGCCTATTATTGGTGGAGATCTCTTGTGAGTGTCCTATGATGGGTGAAGATCTCTTGTATTTGCTCTATAATGGGTCGAGATCTCTTGTGAGTGCCCTATCACGGGTGGAGAGTGAGTGCTCTATGATGGGTGGAGATCTCTTGTGAGTGCCCTATCACGGGTGGAGATCTATTGTGAGTGCTCTATGATGGGTGGAGATCTCTTGTGAGTGCTCTATGATGGGTGGAGATCTCTTTTGAGTGCCCTATCATGGATGGAGAGCTCTTGTGAGTGCTCTATGATGGGTGGAGATCTCTTTTGAGTGCTCTATCATGGGTGGAGAGCTCTTGTGAGTGCTCTATGGTGCGTGTAGATCTCTTGTGAAAGCGGCACTTTCTGTGGAAAAGATTTTCTGTGGGAAAGACTTTCTGTTGGAGAGACCTTCTGTGGGTGAGACTATCTGTGTCTGTGAATATATTATAGAAAGATTTGTAAAAATTTGAGTTGGGTGTGAGTAGACAAGAGACGAATGAAAACAAGAACACGTGTCCAGAGTTATCAAAAGAAGGCGTTGGTAATACATCGGTCATGTGCTGAGAATGAAAGTAGAAAGATTTCCCAGTCAAGCATTCATTTGGAAACCATATGGTAAAAGAAAAGAAAGTAGACCAAGAGAATCGCTACGCAAAACAATTAATTTGGAAGGATCAACTTTGGAACTAAGAAACAAGCAGGAACTACAAGAACTAGCAGTGGATCGTCAATTGTTGATGACGTCCGACCAATCATCGGCTGGAGACGGACATGATTATTCGGAGAAGAAAACTTTCAAGGAGAGTTTTTAGTTCTTTGAGAGATCATCATTTATTAGAAAGAGCAGTATTTATTAGAGAGATCAGTATTTATTAGAGAGATCAGTATTTATTAGAGAGATCAGTATTTATTAGAGACATCAGTATTTATTAGAGAGACCAGTGTTTATTAGAGAGATCAGTATTTATTAGAGAGATCAGTATTTATTAGAGAGATCAGTATTTATTAGAGAGATCAGTAATTATTAGAGAGATCATCATTTATTAGAGAGACCAGTATTTATTAGAGAGACCAGTATTTATTAGAGAGACCAGTATTTATTAGAGAGATCAGTATTTATTAGAGAGATCAGTGTTTATTAGAGAGATCAGTATTTATTAGAGAGATCAGTATTTATTAGAGAGACCAGTGTTTATTAGACAGATCAGTGTTTATTTGAGAGATGAGCATTTTAGAGAGAGATCAGTATTTATTAGAGAGATCATTGTTTATTAGAGAGATCATTGTTTATTAGAGAGATCATTGTTTATTAGAGAGATCATTGTTTATTAGAGAGATCATTGCTTATTAGAGAGATCATTGTTTAGTTTATTAGAGAGATCATTGTTTATTAGAGAGATCATTGTTTATTAGAGAGATCATTGTTTATTAGAGAGATCATTGTTTAGTTTAATAGAGAGATCATTGTTTAGTTTTTTAGAGAGATCATTGTTTAGTTTAATAGAGAGATCATTGTTTAGTTTATTAGAGAGATCATTGTTTAGTTTAATAGAGAGATCATTGTTTAGTTTATTAGAGAGATCAAGGCTTTGCTTCAAGTTATGCACGTACGTTATATTATCGTTTTGTTAGGCGAAAAAAGTTGGGCTGATTTTCTTATACAACCTGGAGTGTTTCATTAAATCCCAGAGAAATGAAACGTTTTGAACGCCTAGCAGGAAGTGCCCTGAGGAATATAATGGGGGGGGGGATTAAGGCGAAATCCTGGACACATTCTTTCCTCGCATTTAATACACAAACAAGCAGCAGTTACAATGATTTAGCAACGTTATAAGGGACAAAAAATACGAGTCTTTAACTTACGCTACGTGAACACTAGACCCAAGGTCTTTCGCTAAAAAGATGGATTGATAGAATGTTGAAAACGCTTGGAAACGTAAGTGCAGGAGAAGTTACAGAAAGAGCAACGAACTGCAAACTATATCTCCCCCTCGACGCTGAAAGAGAAATGAGTAAGGAAAGAAGAAGACGCATAGCAGTAATGATATTATTAAATCATGCTTAAATACACCTGTTACGTGCATCCCACAATAGTGCCTCTCTGCCCGTGCCATGCTTAAATACACCTGTTACGTGCATCCCACAATAGTGCCTCTCTGCCCGCGCCATGCTTAAATACACCTGTTACGTGCATCACACAATAGTGCCTCTCTGCCCGTGCCATGCTTAAATACACCTGTTACGTGCATCCCACAATAGTGCCTCTCTGCCCGTGCCATGCTTAAATACACCTGTTACGTGCATCACACAATAGTGCCTCTCTGCCCGTGCCATGCTTAAATACACCTGTTACGTGCATCACACAATAGTGCCTCTCTGCCCGTGCCATGCATAAATACATCTGTTACGTGCATCACACAATAGTGCTTCTCTGCCCGTGCCATGCTTAAATACACCTGTTACGTGCATCACACAATAGTGCCTCTCTGCCCGTGCCATGCTTAAATACACCTGTTACGTGCATCACACAATAGTGTCTCTCTGCCCGTGCCATGCTTAAATACACCTGTTACGTGCATCACACAATAGTGCCTCTCTGCCCGTGCCATGCTTAAATACACCTGTTACGTGCATCACACAATAGTGCCTCTCTGCCCGTGCCATGCTTAAATACATCTGTTACGTGCATCACACAATAGTGCCTCTCTGCCCGTGCCACGCTTAAATACATCTGTTACGTGCATCACACAATAGCGCCTCTCTGCCCGTGCCATGCTTAAATACACCTGTTACGTGCATCACACAATAGCGCCTCTCTGCCCGTGCCATGCTTAAATACACCTGTTACGTGCATCACACAATAGTGCCTCTCTGCCCGTGCCATGCTTAAATACACCTGTTACGTGCATCACACAATAGTGCCTCTCTGCCCGTGCCATGCTTAAATACACCTGTTACGTGCATCACACAATAGTGCCTCTCTGCCCGTGCCATGCTTAAATACACCTGTTACGTGCATCACACAATAGTGCCTCTCTGCCCGTGCCATGCTTAAATACACCTGTTACGTGCATCACACAATAGTACCTCTCTGCCCGTGCCATGCTTAAATACACATGTTACGTGCATCACACAATAGTGCCTCTCTGCCCGTGCCATGCTTAAATACACCTGTTACGTGCATCACACAATAGTGCCTCTCTGCCCGTGCCATGCTTAAATACACCTGTTACGTGCATTACACAATAGTGCCTCTCTGCCCGTGCCATGCTTAAATACATCTGTTACGTGCATCACACAATAGAGCCTCTCTGCCCGTGCCATGCTTAAATACATCTGTTACGTGCATCACACAATAGTGCCTCTCTGCCCGTGCCATGCTTAAATACACCTGTTACGTGCATCACACAATAGTGCCTCTCTGCCCGTGCCATGCTTAAATACATCTGTTACGTGCATCACACAATAGTGCCTCTCTGCCCGTGCCATGCTTAAATACATCTGTTACGTGCATCCCACAATAGTGCCTCTCTGCGCGTTCCATGCTTAAATACATCTGTTACGTGCATCACACAATAGTGCCTCTCTGCCCGCGCCATGCTTAAATACATCTGTTACGTGCATCACACAATAGTGCCTCTCTGCCCGCGCCATGCTTAAATGCACCTGTTACGTGCATCACACAATAGTGCCTCTCTGCCCGCGCCATGCTTAAATACACCTGTTACGTGCATCACACAATAGTGCCTCTCTGCCTGTGCCATGCTTAAATACACCTGTTACGTGCATCACAAAATAGTGCCTCTCTGCCCGTGCCATGCTTAAATACACCTGTTACGTGCATCACACAATAGTGCCTCTCTGCCCGTGCCATGCTTAAATACACCTGTTACGTGCATCACACAATAGTGCCTCTCTGCCTGTGCCATGCTTAAATACACCTGTTACGTGCATCACACAATAGTGCCTCTCTGCCCGTGCCATGCTTAAATACACCTGTTACGTGCATCACACAATAGTGCCTCTCTGCCCGTGCCATGCTTAAATACACCTGTTACGTGCATCACACAATAGTGCCTCTCTGCCCGTGCCATGCTTAATTACACCTGTTACGTGCATCACACAATAGTGCCTCTCTGCCCGTGCCATGCTTAAATACACCTGTTATGTGCATCACACAATAGTGCCTCTCTGCCCGTGCCATGCTTAAATACACCTGTTACGTGCATCACACAATAGTGCCTCTCTGCCCGTGCCATGCTTAAATACACCTGTTACGTGCATCACACAATAGTGCCTCTCTGCCCGTGCCATGCTTAAATACACCTGTTACGTGCATCATACAATAGTGCCTCTCTGCCCGTGCCATGCTTAAATACACCTGTTACGTGCATCACACAATAGTGCCTCTCTGCCCGTGCCATTCTTAAATACACCTGTTACGGGCATCATACAATAGTGCCTCTCTGCCCGTGCCATGCTTAATTTTAAGTTTCTGCAGTCTATAAACTGTCATTTAAACTTAGAGAATAAGGTACATAATTAGAAGACGCTGCCCAGGGCACCAAAACTCGTCAGAGGGAAAGAGTCAGCGAGAAACCATTATCCTGAGATGATAGATTGACAGTCTGTGATGAGGTTTGCAAAACACGGGCCGCCTTTACAGCTGACTCGGTGCCCCATTGACTACCGCTGGTCTCTCGGAATTGAGGGCTCGCAAGAATAATGGCTCGAGAGAATACGTTGTCAAGGGAGGCGGTAGGTGTAGTCGTCTTCTGATATTCCACATAGTCAGACAAACGTCACTGTCGCTGACGTGTAGGGAATACTATAATCTGTGCTAGACATTGATTTATGTTTGGAATACTGGCCGTTTCTTTATAGTCAGCCAGAAGTGCCTTCCTAAATTTAATACTTGTTTTGTTCTCTGTTTGGTCCTTTCTCTACTTAGTCTCAATCTATACTACTCATCATCATCATCATGTACCCTGCCGGTTGGCGTAGGCGATCATGTCCCTCCACAATCTTCTATCTACAGTGCATCGTATCAGTTCTGTTGTTGACTGTTTTCCATGCCATGACACCAAGCTATCCAGTATTTTCTCTCTTTGTCGTCCGCGATCTCTTTTTCCTTTTATTTTGCCAGTTGTTTTATGTTTATACTACTACAGTGGTTTTATGTTTAGATGGTCTGTCATTATGTCTTTAATAAAGAATTTTTTCATTTACACATTCTGCCCTCACTAATAACATATTTCTACATTTACACATTCTGCCCTCACTAATAACATATTTCTACATTTACACATTCTGCCCTCACTAATAACATATTTCTACATTTACACATTCTGCCCTCACTAATAACATATTTCTACATTTACACATTCTGCCCTCACTAATAACATATTTCTACATTTACACATTCTGCCCTCACTAATAACATATTTCTACATGTACACATTCTGCCCTCACTTATAACATATTTCTACATGTACACATTCTGCCCTCACTTATAACATATTTCTACATGTACACATTCTGCCCTTACTTATAACATATTTCTACATGTACACATTCTGCCCTCACTTATAACATATTTCTACATGTACACATTCTGCCCTCACTTATAACATATTTCTACATGTACACATTCTGCCCTTACTTATAACATATTTCTACATGTACACATTCTGCCCTCACTTATAACATATTTCTACATGTACACATTCTGCCCTCACTTATAACATATTTCTACATGTACACATTCTGCCCTCACTTATAACATATTTCTACATGTACACATTCTGCCCTCACTTATAACATATTTCTACATGTACACATTCTGCCCTCACTTATAACATATTTCTACATGTACACATTCTGCCCTCACTTATAACATATTTCTACATGTACACATTCTGCCCTTACTTATAACATATTTCTACATGTACACATTCTCCCCGTCCTCACTAATAACATATTTCTGAAATGAATGAAGGACCGAGTGATGTGAAGAGAGATGATCGCCTACGGCAACCGTCATGCAACCTGATGATGATGATTTACACAGTATCTCAACCTTCACTAACAATTTACTCCTGCATTTACAATTTCTTTTAATCTTTACTAATATTATATTCATGCTTTACACTTCTATTAGTCTTCTCTAATAACGTGCTTTACTAGAAACAATACCGCAACATTTTCCAATATCATTGCTCTCTAAAGCTGTTATAATTCTAGTCATGACATGATTGATCGTCTGTCATCTTTGAAACTTGATCATCCACATAAGAATATCATCATTTGTATCTACAACCCTTCCGGGTTAATAGATTAGCGTTAACACAAGGAGAAGACAAGCGCACATTTCGTGGACTTTGTACAATAGATTTCAACATTCATGGAACTGATTTTCGAAAATCTTCAGACAGCTCGGACAGTACAATAGATTTTGAAATTGATGAATGCAATATTCCCAACAAATATTTCAGACAGCTGGGACAGTACAATAGATTTTGAAATTGATGAATGCAATATTCCCAACAAATATTTCAGACAGCTGGGACAGTACAATAGATTTTGAAATTGATGAATGCAATATTCCCAACAAATATTTCAGACAGCTGGGACAGTACAATAGATCTTGAAATTGATGAATGCAATATTCCCAACAAATATTTCAGACAGCTGGGACAGTACAATAGATTTTGAAATTGATGAATGCAATATTCCCAAAAAATATTTCAGACAGCTCGGACAGTACAAGAGATTTTGAAATTGATGAATTCAATATTCCCAACAAATATTTCAGACAGCTGGGACAGTACAAGAGATTTTGAAATTGATGAATGCACTATTCCCAACAAATATTTCAGACAGCTGGGACAGTACAAGAGATTTTGAAATTGATGAATGCAATATTCCCAACAAATATTTCAGACAGCTCGGACAGTACAATAGATTTTGAAATTGATGAATGCAATATTCCCAACAAATATTTCAGACAGCTGGGACAGTACAAGAGATTTTGAAATTGATGAATGCAATATTCCCAACAAATATTTCAGACAGCTCGGACAGTACAATAGATTTTGAAATTGATGAATGCAATATTCCAAACAAATATTTTATACAGCTCGGACAGTACAAGAGATTTTGAAATTGATGAATGCAATATTCCCAACAATTATTTCAGACAGATCGGACAGTACAATAGATCTTGAAATTGATGAATGCAATATTCCCAACAAATATTTCAGACAGCTCGGACAGTACAAGAGATTTTGAAATTGATGAATTCAATATTCCCAACAAATATTTCAGACAGCTGGGACAGTACAATAGATTTTGAAATTGATGAATGCAATATTCCCAACAAATATTTCAGACAGCTGGGACTGTACAAGAGATTTTGAAATTGATGAATGCAATATTCCCAACAAATATTTCAGACAGCTGGGACAGTACAAGAGATTTTGAAATTGATGAATGCAATATTCCCAACAAATATTTCAGACAGCTCTGACAGTACAATAGATTTTGAAATTGATGAATGCAATATTCCCAACAAATATTTCAGACAGCTCGGACAGTACAAGAGATTTTGAAATTGATGAATGCAATATTCCCAACAAATATTTCAGACAGCTGGGACAGTACAAGAGATTTTGAAATTGATGAATGCAATATTCCCAACAAATATTTCAGACAGCTGGGACAGTACAATAGATTTTGAAATTGATGAATGCAATATTCCCAACAAATATTTCAGACAGCTCGGACAGTACAATAGATTTTGAAATTGATGAATGCAATATTCCAAACAAATATTTCATACAGCTCGGACAGTACAAAAGATTTTGAAATTGATGAATGCAATATTCCCAACAATTATTTCAGACAGATCGGACAGTACAAGAGATTTTGAAATTGATGAATGCAATATTCCCAACAAATATTTCAGACAGCTGGGACAGTACAATAGATCTTGAAATTGATGAATGCAATATTCCCAACAAATATTTCAGACAGCTGGGACAGTACAAGAGATTTTGAAATTGATGAATTCAATATTCCCAAAAAATATTTCAGACAGCTGGGACAGTACAATAGATTTTGAAATTGATGAATGCAATATTCCCAACAAATATTTCAGACAGCTGGGACAGTACAAGAGATTTTGAAATTGATGAATGCAATATTCCCAACAAATATTTCAGACAGCTCGGACAGTACAATAGATTTTGAAATTGATGAATGCAATATTCCCAACAAATATTTCAGACAGCTCGGACAGTACAAGAGATTTTGAAATTGATGAATGCAATATTCCCAACAAATATTTCAGACAGCTGGGACAGTACAAGAGATTTTGAAATTGATGAATGCAATATTCCCAACAAATATTTCAGACAGCTGGGACAGTACAATAGATTTTGAAATTGATGAATGCAATATTCCCAACAAATATTTCAGACAGCTCGGACAGTACAATAGATTTTGAAATTGATGAATGCAATATTCCCAACAAATATTTCAGACAGCTGGGACAGTACAAGAGATTTTGAAATTGATGAATGCAATATTCCCAACAAATATTTCAGTCAGCTGGGACAGTACAATAGATTTTGAAATTGATGAATGCAATATTCCCAACAAATATTTCAGACAGCTGGGACAGTACAATAGATTTTGAAATTGATGAATGCAATATTCCCAACAAATATTTCAGACAGCTCGGACAGTACAATAGATTTTGAAATTGATGAATGCAATATTCCAAACAAATATTTTATACAGCTCGGACAGTACAAGAGATTTTGAAATTGATGAATGCAATATTCCCAACAATTATTTCAGACAGATCGGACAGTACAATAGATCTTGAAATTGATGAATGCAATATTCCCAACAAATATTTCAGACAGCTCGGACAGTACAAGAGATTTTGAAATTGATGAATTCAATATTCCCAACAAATATTTCAGACAGCTGGGACAGTACAATAGATTTTGAAATTAATGAATGCAATATTCCCAACAAATATTTCAGACAGCTGGGACTGTACAAGAGATTTTAAAATTGATGAATGCAATATTCCCAACAAATATTTCAGACAGCTGGGACAGTACAAGAGATTTTGAAATTGATGAATGCAATATTCCCAACAAATATTTCAGACAGCTCGGACAGTACAATAGATTTTGAAATTGATGAATGCAATATTCCCAACAAATATTTCAGACAGCTCGGACAGTACAAGAGATTTTGAAATTGATGAATGCAATATTCCCAACAAATATTTCAGACAGCTGGGACAGTACAAGAGATTTTGAAATTGATGAATGCAATATTCCCAACAAATATTTCAGACAGCTCGGACAGTACAATAGATTTTGAAATTGATGAATGCAATATTCCAAAAAAATATTTTATACAGCTCGGACAGTACAAGAGATTTTGAAATTGATGAATGCAATATTCCCAACAATTATTTCAGACAGATCGGACAGTACAATAGATCTTGAAATTGATGAATGCAATATTCCCAACAAATATTTCAGACAGCTCGGACAGTACAAGAGATTTTGAAATTGATGAATTCAATATTCCCAACAAATATTTCAGACAGCTGGGACAGTACAATAGATTTTGAAATTGATGAATGCAATATTCCCAACAAATATTTCAGACAGCTGGGACTGTACAAGAGATTTTGAAATTGATGAATGCAATATTCCCAACAAATATTTCAGACAGCTGGGACAGTACAAGAGATTTTGAAATTGATGAATGCAATATTCCCAACAAATATTTCAGACAGCTCTGACAGTACAATAGATTTTGAAATTGATGAATGCAATATTCCCAACAAATATTTCAGACAGCTCGGACAGTACAAGAGATTTTGAAATTGATGAATGCAATATTCCCAACAAATATTTCAGACAGCTGGGACAGTACAAGAGATTTTGAAATTGATGAATGCAATATTCCCAACAAATATTTCAGACAGCTGGGACAGTACAATAGATTTTGAAATTGATGAATGCAATATTCCCAACAAATATTTCAGACAGCTCGGACAGTACAATAGATTTTGAAATTGATGAATGCAATATTCCAAACAAATATTTCATACAGCTCGGACAGTACAAAAGATTTTGAAATTGATGAATGCAATATTCCCAACAATTATTTCAGACAGATCGGACAGTACAAGAGATTTTGAAATTGATGAATGCAATATTCCCAACAAATATTTCAGACAGCTGGGACAGTACAATAGATCTTGAAATTGATGAATGCAATATTCCCAACAAATATTTCAGACAGCTGGGACAGTACAAGAGATTTTGAAATTGATGAATTCAATATTCCCAACAAATATTTCAGACAGCTGGGACAGTACAATAGATTTTGAAATTGATGAATGCAATATTCCCAACAAATATTTCAGACAGCTGGGACAGTACAAGAGATTTTGAAATTGATGAATGCAATATTCCCAACAAATATTTCAGACAGCTCGGACAGTACAATAGATTTTGAAATTGATGAATGCAATATTCCCAACAAATATTTCAGACAGCTCGGACAGTACAAGAGATTTTGAAATTGATGAATGCAATATTCCCAACAAATATTTCAGACAGCTGGGACAGTACAAGAGATTTTGAAATTGATGAATGCAATATTCCCAACAAATATTTCAGACAGCTGGGACAGTACAATAGATTTTGAAATTGATGAATGCAATATTCCCAACAAATATTTCAGACAGCTCGGACAGTACAATAGATTTTGAAATTGATGAATGCAATATTCCCAACAAATATTTCAGACAGCTGGGACAGTACAAGAGATTTTGAAATTGATGAATGCAATATTCCCAACAAATATTTCAGTCAGCTGGGACAGTACAATAGATTTTGAAATTGATGAATGCAATATTCCCAACAAATATTTCAGACAGCTGGGACAGTACAAGAGATTTTGAAATTGATGAATGCAATATTCCCAACAAATATTTCAGACAGCTCGGACAGTACAATAGATTTTGAAATTGATGAATGCAATATTCCAAACAAATATTTTATACAGCTCGGACAGTACAAGAGATTTTGAAATTGATGAATGCAATATTCCCAACAATTATTTCAGACAGATCGGACAGTACAATAGATCTTGAAATTGATGAATGCAATATTCCCAACAAATATTTCAGACAGCTCGGACAGTACAAGAGATTTTGAAATTGATGAATTCAATATTCCCAACAAATATTTCAGACAGCTGGGACAGTACAATAGATTTTGAAATTGATGAATGCAATATTCCCAACAAATATTTCAGACAGCTGGGACTGTACAAGAGATTTTGAAATTGATGAATGCAATATTCCCAACAAATATTTCAGACAGCTGGGACAGTACAAGAGATTTTGAAATTGATGAATGCAATATTCCCAACAAATATTTCAGACAGCTCGGACAGTACAATAGATTTTGAAATTGATGAATGCAATATTCCCAACAAATATTTCAGACAGCTCGGACAGTACAAGAGATTTTGAAATTGATGAATGCAATATTCCCAACAAATATTTCAGACAGCTGGGACAGTACAAGAGATTTTGAAATTGATGAATGCAATATTCCCAACAAATATTTCAGACAGCTGGGACAGTACAATAGATTTTGAAATTGATGAATGCAATATTCCCAACAAATATTTCAGACAGCTCGGACAGTACAATAGATTTTGAAATTGATGAATGCAATATTCCAAACAAATATTTCATACAGCTCGGACAGTACAAAAGATTTTGAAATTGATGAATGCAATATTCCCAACAATTATTTCAGACAGATCGGACAGTACAAGAGATTTTGAAATTGATGAATGCAATATTCCCAACAAATATTTCAGACAGCTGGGACAGTACAATAGATCTTGAAATTGATGAATGCAATATTCCCAACAAATATTTCAGACAGCTGGGACAGTACAAGAGATTTTGAAATTGATGAATTCAATATTCCCAACAAATATTTCAGACAGCTGGGACAGTACAATAGATTTTGAAATTGATGAATGCAATATTCCCAACAAATATTTCAGACAGCTGGGACAGTACAAGAGATTTTGAAATTGATGAATGCAATATTCCCAACAAATATTTCAGACAGCTCGGACAGTACAATAGATTTTGAAATTGATGAATGCAATATTCCCAACAAATATTTCAGACAGCTCGGACAGTACAAGAGATTTTGAAATTGATGAATGCAATATTCCCAACAAATATTTCAGACAGCTGGGACAGTACAAGAGATTTTGAAATTGATGAATGCAATATTCCCAACAAATATTTCAGACAGCTGGGACAGTACAATAGATTTTGAAATTGATGAATGCAATATTCCCAACAAATATTTCAGACAGCTCGGACAGTACAATAGATTTTGAAATTGATGAATGCAATATTCCCAACAAATATTTCAGACAGCTCGGACAGTACAATAGATTTTGAAATTGATGAATGCAATATTCCCAACAAATATTTCAGTCAGCTGGGACAGTACAATAGATTTTGAAATTGATGAATGCAATATTCCCAACAAATATTTCAGACAGCTGGGACAGTACAAGAGATTTTGAAATTGATGAATGCAATATTCCCAACAAATATTTCAGACAGCTGGGACAGTACAACATATCTAAAATATTTATATACATATATAATTC
The DNA here is from genome assembly GCA_032433765.1 of Megaustenia siamemsis. Lineage (NCBI taxonomy): Eukaryota > Metazoa > Mollusca > Gastropoda > Stylommatophora > Ariophantidae > Megaustenia > Megaustenia siamemsis. Next base: position 81,327,390 of record JAVIAB010000106.1, on the reverse strand, counting down.
CCACCAGTACCATCATCTTTACCACCAGTACCATCATCTTTACCATCAGTACCATCACCAACATCGTAATTTTTATAGAACAGTAAAACACAAAGTACTGGACATAAAAAAAAATGAAATTGAAAATTGTTTGTCAAACGCAGTAGTGAAGGGACTACATCATTACCACCAGTACCACCATGTTTACCACCAGTACCACCATCATTTCCACCAGTTCCACCATCATTTCCACCAGTACCACCATCATTACCACCAGTACCACCATCATTACCACCAGTACCACCATCATTATCACCAGTACCATCATGTTTACCACCAGTACCACCATCATTACCACCAGTGCCACCATCATTACCACCAGTACCACCATCATTACCACCAGTACCACCATCATTATCACCAGTACCATCATGTTTACCACCAGTACCACCATCATTACCACCAGTACCACCATCATTACCACCAGTACCATCATGTTTACCACCAGTACCACCATCATTACCACCAGTACCACCATCATTACCACCAGTACCACCATCATTACCACCAGTACCATCATGTTTACCACCAGTACCACCATCATTACCACCAGTACCACCATCATTACCACCAGTACCACCATCATTACCACCAGTACTATCATGTTTACCACCAGTACCACCATCATTACCACCAGTACCACCATCATTACCACTAGTACCACCATCATTACCACCAGTACCACCATCATTACCACCAGTACCACCATCATTATCACCAGTACCATCATGTTTACCACCAGTACCACCATCATTACCACTAGTACCACCATCATTACCACCAGTACCACCATCATTATTACCAGTACCATCACCAACATCGTTATTTTTTCTAGTGATGGAAGTTAGGGAGATAGTTTCCTATGTTTCGCATGCATCAACAAACCGATCAAGTCCTCAATTTGTAGTGTACCACTACGCTTGGACAACTTCTATCTCATTTCAAATAACATTTATTATTTTATATGTAATATTTCTTGAAATATAAGTCGTTAAAACCAGGATGAATCAGTTGTAACAATCTTGGGTATTGCTATTTTCTCGGACGGGATCAATTTGACTATTTCCGAGTAAATGTCTGAGGATAAGGAAATACTTTTGTCGATTATAAAAGTAATTCTTCTTTAAAATGTCGTGGAACTTATCATTAGTTACATTCTAGAGTTGTCGCTTGAATGTCGTCACAAACCCACACACATTCTATTTATATCCGTATATAAAAATAATTCTTTTCTCTTGTCAAAAGTAAGCGATATATTTTTATCTTATTAATAAAATACTTTTCATGATTTTAGTTGCCGGTCACAGTTGTTTGTTCCTGATATTTTAGTTCATTTGTTTTTTTTACTTGTGTCTTTAAAGATTGAAGAAAAAAGATAAAATGCCCGTTGTAGTCGAAGACCCACCACACAGCAGCAGAACTGGAAGTTGTCAGCGACCCACAGTTGTTGGCTTGCGACAGGATCGGTGAACCAGAACCATCTAGACCCCCCCCCCGGACTTCCGGTCAATATGGCTGATAGGCGATAGGAACCGTTCAGGCTCTGCCTGAAAAGTGTTCCTCGTTGCAGTTTCCTCATATTCCCAAGTCCGGTTTGTTGCAGGAGCTGCTGAGTTTAGTGCTCTGTGCACACCGTGAGCTGTGTTTTTCATCCGGATCGTGTTTCGATAATCCGATTGCGTACGATGGATAATGATATCGTATGACGTAGGACAGTTCAGCTGCGTTCATTTTCGGTGCCGCTTGGCCTTATGTCTTTTGGCGTGTGCTGTAGCTGCTATGATGGGGACTGCAGCTGCCTTTCTTTGTTTGGATCCTTCGATGAGATGAGTTTTAATTCGGATGAAACCACTGGCACGGACGGTTGAGCAATTATGGATTTTAAGTCGTTTGCAGTGATACCGTGGCCTTCGACTAACCATAACTATAACGATCCTGCTCCACCTCTCCATGGTGCCTCTAGTAACAGACTAACCTGTCTAGTCTGGCCAAGCGAGTAGGGATGGATGAGGGAAGACAACTCGGTACTCAAAAAAAGTGCTGAAGTCGGATGTGTTGGGCTGAAAGGCGCAAATATCACAGTTAAGCAGCAAACCATAAGACAACGCAGACACGTCTATTTAACGTCCTTTTAAGGGCGGATGACAAAGAGGTGTACTCTTTTAGTGACCGGGCGAAGGCTAGCAAGCTAAATGCACATTGTTCTTCTGTTATATATTCAAAGTTAGAAGAAGGTGTATCTTAACATTTTTAAAAAATGCGTTGTTAAGAATGTAAGATTGCATCCCCCGAAACTCTCAGATCTTTTCTTTCATCTTTTTATTACGAGCATCCACTAAATTGTCACTTTAGCTATAACATTTGACGTTTTGAATTTTATGTCACAAATTGGAACCACTCACATAAAATATCCGATTCTAGAATGAGAGGGATGTACCAGGCTCGTGGCATCTTCATCCATAAACGTTGCAAAATGTCCGAGGTTAGGACTAAAATGTCACTTTTGGGATGAAAACAAACAGTTGTGTGACATGGTGATCCTTACCACTGTCGTCAGATAACTGTGTGTTATATTTAACAGCGACGTGTCGTTGCACTGAAAGCAGCATTCGTCATTTGTTGCACTCAAGGCTCTACCGCAATCAACAACTTCCTGTCAAATGCGAAATTCGTTACAGTGGTTCTCATACTTTCCCTTACAGCGGACCCTCATTAAATACGTGGTACAGTTTCGGACCCCAATTACATACATTTTGCAGTTCTAGACCCCCATGAAATACGTTGTGCAGTTGCAGACCCCCCCATTAAATATGCTGTGCAGTTTCGGATCCCTATTAAATACGTTGCAGACCCCCATCATTCAACAATAACTCAATTTACGATTAATTTTCTCTTGTGCTTTTATTCATTCATGATCTCTTTTCATTTAGCTGCAAAATATCATATTGTTCTTCACTCCTTCACGGACTCTTTGAGACGGAACCGCGGGCAACAGTTTGAGCAACGTTAAACCATTAATGAGTGTAACCTTCCAAGTCCAGCTCTCATTTTGTGTGCCATACACTTTCATGAACAAGAAAATAATAAAGCGAGATTCTGTCAACAGTGTGGAAAAACAAACAAGCAGAAAGCGAGCGTTTGGAGAGTGCTACTTTATAACTAGGTCAGCGAGGTGAAATACCGTTCTGAGACGATGTATTAATTTTCTCATTTTATTTCAGGCATTTTTCAAACCATTATTTGAATGCAACGGTCAGTTTGGCTTTATTTGGTTCAGTTAAATACTACCTGGCATATCGTCTATTAATCATGTGACCAACAATTACGTAAATCCTGGACACAGTTTCTTTCCGCCATTTTTCAGATCAGTGTTGAATCTAGTGTTCACTTTTCTTTGTTTATTTTAGAATAGTATATGTTGATTAGTATAGATGCTTGATACTATTTTGTGTTTCATTTACATTGTTATTCTGTAGCTCCACTCGATACTATATATCACATATAGTATGTAATATTGAATATATCTTTATATCTTGCATATCTTACATATCTTTTATATCTCTTATATCATGTATATCTATCTTATATATTTTATATGTCGTATGTATCTTATATATCTTATATATATATATATATATATTATATACCTTATATATCTATCTTATATCATCATCATCATGTGCCATACCGGTTGGCGTAGGTGATCATGTCCTTCCACAATCTTTTATCTACAGTGCATCGTATCAGTTCTGTTGTTGACTGTTTTCCATGCCATGACACCAAGCTATCCAGTATTTTCTCTCTTTGTCGCCCGCGATCTCTTTTTCCTTTTATTTTGCCAGTTGTAACCAAGTATTCCAACTTTCCTCTTCTCATGATGTGCCCGAAAAATGTTGATTGCTTCTTTCTGATGTTTTTTAAGAGCTCCCTTTTTGTGTTGGCCTCTTTGAGAACTTCCTCATTGGTCTCTCCAGCTGTCCAGGGAACTTTCAACATTCTTCTGATAAATCCCATCTCTGTGGCCTCTAATCGTCTTTTCATTTGCTTGTCTACTGTCCATGATTCGCTTCCATAGGTCAGAATTGGTTCTATATAGTACCGATGAACTATCTTTCTCACTTCCATTGACATAGATTTGTTGCATATGATATTTTTCATTGTCTGAAATGTTATTTTGGCCTGAGCTTTCTGCATTAAGTTGTGTTTTGACATTTTTATGGAGAATCTGTCATCATCATCATTATCATCATCATCATCATCGAGTGTCTTCTCCCCAACGAAGGTTGGCTACCATGGAGCGCCATTCTGCTCTGTCTCTTGCTTTGATGGTGCATGTTGTCATAGGCTTATTTGTCCATCTTTTGATGTTACTCGTCCATGTTAGTTTTGGTCTGCCTCTGCCTCTTTTACTTTGTATTTTCCCCTTCAGGATTACTTTTAGTAGACTGTTGTGTCTTTTAACATGGCCCAAAAATCGCATTTGTCTTGTGTGAATTGTGCTTAGTAGTTCTCTTGTCATTATTAGTTGTTTTAAGACTTCATTGTTTGTTTTCTTTTCCTTCCATCCAACTCTACCTATTCTTCTATATATCCACATTTCAAAGGCTTTAATTCGGAGAATCTGTAGGTTCTAGATAATGACAGATTAATTGTTACTTTTCAATATATAATATCCAACAGCTATTGAGAAGAATAACAATCTTCATCCTAACGTTGTGTTACCAATGCCATACCTGGACCCTAGATACAAAAACAATAAGAAAAAAAATCACTTCTGAGATTAAATGTAATAGACGAATGACAGGAAACAGTAGAAGAAACAAGGTAAAAAAAATGAAGAACTGAGAAAAAAGATATTGTATAATTCCTGTCATAGAATACATAAACAAAAACAACAGATAAAACGGGCTGGCCACGTGATAAGTCAGAATGATCAAAACACAACGAGCCTTCATCAAAGCATTACTGATTGTCTCTTCAAGTACATCATTCTTTATTGAGACCTTGTGGAATTGTTCAGACAACTGGACGTATCTTGGATCCTCTTTGATGCTTTCTCTTCTATACCTCAAGAGGTCTGGAACAAAACCCCAACCCCAAACAACGTCACCAGACCCTCGCTTTCGACTTCCCTCCATCAATCCATATACATCATTCGTACTTCCCGGCTTGTGTCATCTGCTTCATTCTCTCACTCCCCGATTTCCTTCCCGTGGTACTAGCTCTCTCATTCCGTCTTTACCTTCATATCTTCAACCTGAGTAGTCGTTGTCAGTTTCCTCAACCACCCCCCCCCCCACCCCGTCACCAAACCCCCTATCATCATCTTGTTTTCTCTTTCCTTCTCAGACTCTCTCTTTCCGCAATTTTGTTTTACAGATTTTTTCAAGCTGTGTTTTCTTAGTTGTATTTGTGGTTTTAATGTGCATAGCTTGTTTAATATACCTGCTGAAGGCTTTTGCCGAAACGTTTTAGTTTGTTAACTTTCTGTTAGTATAAGCTGCTCAATACCATTTTTTGTTTATTTTATTTACTGCTTTCTTTAAATCGCTTTCAGTATTTTAATACAATTTATTTATTTTTTCTTTCTATCATTCCGTTCACGCTATCTTCATGCCTTCTCACTCTGACCTGACATTATCTCTTCCCACATTCTTCTTTTTCTAAATCACGTGACCTCATTATATTTAACATTATGAATTCAATCATTTCTCACCAAAAATCTACCACTTTATTAAACTGGCTCCAACCAAAAATATTTCAATCCTTGACAAAAATGCTGACCCACTCCCACTGTCTTCTCTGTGATTCACATTTCATTATCTTTATTGTAGTCTCTAATGATTCTCTGTGATTCACATTTCATTATCTTTATTGTAGTCTCTAATGATTCTCTGTGATTCACATTTCATTATCTTTATTGTAGTCTCTAATGAGTCTCTGTGATTCACATTTCATTATCTTTATTGTAGTCTCAAATGAATCCAACAACGAAATAAACGACGCTTCCATCTGACGACAATGTCAGTGATTCATGGAATCAATTTCATTTCAATTGCATCGCCCATCAATACCTCACATTTATATTGGCTCCGTCTCAAAGTTATGCTCTCTTGATTTTATCTCCACGTGGTTTCTCAATCGTTCTCATTTATCTCCCTTTTTCTCACTTGCATATTCGACATACAGTAGAAATGAGGGACAAGAAATGTTAGACATTCTAGTGAAGAAAATGCAAAATTAAAGGACTCATCCTCAATAGCAAAATGACAGAAGTAATGGTAGCAACAAAGAAAAAGACATCACCGCAGTGCACAATAAAGACTAGTAGAACAATATTGTAACAGGTAAAAGAGTTTCAATATCTGGGAACAGTGGTTAACCTCAGATGGTAGATGTCCAAGAGAGGTGAGATGCTCAATGGGTCAGACAAAAATATCTTCCCAAAAAATGTGGAGGATACTGTGCAATCCATTCTTGACAATAGAAACAAGGAAAAGAGTTCTTAAATGTTATGTAGAGCCATCTTAACGTATGGGAGTGAAACGATAGACACTATGACAACAGACAAGAACATATCTGGAGACTGTAGAAAAGTGGTTTTACAGACGAATGCCGAGAATACCATTGACAGCTAAGAAGAGTAATGAAAACGTTCTGAGAAAGGCCAAAGCAAGAGAGAGCTAATATCCAATATTAGGAAGAAACAATCAACATTTTTTGGTCATGTTATGGGAAGGGAACAGCTGGAATATATTGTGACAACTGCGAAAATTGAGGGTCGAAGAGATAGAGGGAAGCAAAGAGAAAAGATAGCAGACAGCTTAAGAGAATGGCTTGGCAGAAGGTCAACAACAGAAATGATAAATAACTGTCGAGATCAAAAGTTGTGAAAAGACATGATCACCTACGCCAGCAGGCTTGGCACTTGATGATGATATCCTACATAGTTTTCCATCTCCTATTTATCCTTCATCATTTAATTTTGCTGATCGCCGCCCCTGTGATCTGTTTTAGACATCTTCCGATCAATACCATAACATGATTAAAGCGTCTACAATTAGTGCAATACAATTATTATCAGCCAATCAAATTGTAATATCTTGCACACATCCACTAACTCCAGACATCGCACAAAGCTCAAAGTGCAGCGTGCTTTAAGTCTCTAATCATAAAACGCAAGATATGAATTGAATTCACAACAAAATCATCATCATGTGTCATACCGGTTTGCGTAGGCGATCATGTCCTTCCATAATCTTCTATCCACAGTGCATTGTATCAATTCTGTTCTTGACTGTTTTCTATTCCATGGCACCAAGCTATCTATAAAATATAGTATCATCTCTCTTTGTCGTCCGCGATCTGTCATTCCCAATACTTTGTCAGTTTGACCTAAGTATTCCAACTTTCCTCTTCTCATGATGTGCCCGAAAAATGTTATTTATTTCTTTCTGATATTTCTTAGGCGTTCCCTTGTAGTGTTGGCCTCTTTGAGAATTTCCTTATTAGTCTTTTAAGCTGTCCAGCTAACTTTCAACATTCTTCTGAGAAATCCCATCACTGTGGCCTAAAAATCGTCTTTTCATTTGTTTGTTTACGGACAAGAAAACAGAACAGAAAATTCAAGTCTTTGAAATGTGAAATGTGGATTTATAGAAAAATAGGTAGAAGGGATAGAAAGAAAAGAGAACAAACAATGAAGTTTTAAAACAACTAAAAATGATAAGAGAACTACTAAACACAACTAGAACAAGGTAAATAAAATGTTTGGGGCATGTTAAAAGATACAACAGCCTACTAAAAGTAATATTGGAAGGGAAAATAAAGGGTAATAGAGGCAGAGACAAACCAAGACTACGTACAAGTAACATCAAAAGATGGACAAGAGAGCATATAACAACCTGCAACATCAAAGCAAGAGACAGAGCAGAATGACAGTCAATGGTAGCCATCCTTCGATGCGGAGACGGCAGTCGATGATGATGATACAAGAACAAGAGAACGTTTGTACTGGGATGAATGTTCTACCACATGAAGGTATATGACGGTAAAGTAAAAGAAAAATAATAAAGATAACCACTACTGAGATGAAATGTTTTAGACAAATGACAGGAAACAGCCTGAGAGATAAGATCAGAAATGAAGAACTGAGAAAAAAGCTAGGAAAAATTCCAGCCACAGAATACATTTTAAAAAAAGAGATAGCATGGTTCAGCCACGTAATTAGGCAGAAAGATCAAAACACAACACAACGAGCCTTCAATAAACGTTGCGAAAACAACAGACAATAGAGCCTGCCTCGAAAAAGATGGTTTCTGGAATATTAGAAACAGTAGGAAACATAACAATAGCAGAGGCCAACAAATGAGCAAAAGACAGAAGATGATATCTCACCTTGATGCTGAAAAGCAAATGAGGAAGGAATGAAGAAGTAGAAGATATTTGGTTTGTGTTTTACAAATAACATTAACGTACAAAGAGAGAAGATACTAGAATAGCTTGGTGTCACGGCACGGAAAACGGTCAACAGAATTGATACGATGTACTGTAGATAGAAGATTGTGGAAGGACATGATCGCCTAAGCCAACCAGTATGGCACATGATGATGATGATGGTGATGAATAGCATTCTGTCTACTCGGTATGATTTCCAAATAGCAGATTTAAGTGGTACTGACTTGATATCATTGACGTATCAGCAGATTTAAGTGGTACTGACTTGATATCATTGACGTATCAGCAGATTTAAGTGGTATTGGCTTGATATCATTGACGTATCAGCAGATTTAAGTGGTACTGACTTGATATCATTGACGTATCAGCAGATTTAAGTGGTACTGACTTGATATCATTGACGTATCAGCAGATTTAAGTGGTACTGACTTGATATCATTGACCTATCAGCAGATTTAAGTGGTACTGACTTGATATCATTGACGTATCAGCAGATTTAAGTGGTACTGACTTGATATCATTGACGTATCAGCAGATTTAAGTGGTACTGACTTGATATCATTGACGTATCAGCAGATTTAAGTGGTACTGACTTGATATCATTGACGTATCAGCAGATTTAAGAGGTACTGACTTGATATCATTGACGTATCAGCAGATTTAAGTGGTACTGACTTGATATCATTGACGTATCAGCAGATTTAAGTGGTACTGACTTGATATCATTGACGTATCAGCTGAAAGAACTCCCAAAATTAACATCCAATCTACGAACATTTCATCACATGACGTCATACATTTATATTTAGTTTTTTTTCCAATACACATTGATGTTTTAATTTGTTCTTCTTTCTGTCTGTCTCGCGCTGGGTTATTTCCCCTGTCGGTCTGATGTAATGTATAACATTGTTGGCCATTATCTGTCTGTCTGTCTGTCTGTCTGTCTGTCTGCCTGCCTGTCTGTCTGTCTGTCTGCCTGCCTGCCTGCCTGCCTGCCTGTCTGTCTGCCTGCCTGCCTGTCTGTCTGTCTGTCTGCCTGCCTGCCTGTCTGCCTGCCTGCCTGCCTGCCTGCCTGTCTGTCTGCCTGCCTGCCTGCCTGCCTGCCTGTCTGTCTGCCTGCCTGCCTGCCTGCCTGCCTGTCTGCCTGCCTGCCTGTCTGCCTGTCTATCTGTCTGCCTGTCTATCTGTCTGCCTGTCTGCCTGTTTGTCTGTCTGCCTGTCTGCCTGTCTGTCTGCCTGCGTGCCTGTCTGCCTGTCTGTCTGCCTGTCTGTCTGTCTGTCTATCTGTCTCCAGGACAGATACGCACACAGCCCGTATAAATCGCAGATAGATTGTAAACTAATGTTTGAAACCAGCATCCTACACCTAATGATGACATTTTTTAAAAGGAAAAAGTGATATGGTAATAGCTTTACGTAGATGTGAAAAACAAAATCCAGAAAAGTAGACCTACGTTTCGGCCAAAATGCCTTCAGCAGGAACAACAAACAACAACACACAAATATATAAGGATATACATATAAATCTAACCACATGGCGATAACTTGCTAGACACTCAAGGAAAATAAGTCACATCACTGACGTTCAGAGCTTGGTCAGGCACAGAGCGTGGTCAGGCACAGAGCTTGGTCAGGCACAGAGCTTGGTCAGGCACTGAGTTTGGTCAGACACAGAGCTTGGTTAGACACAGAGCTTGGTCAGACACAGAGCTTGGTTAGACACAGAGCTTGGTCAGACACTAAGTTTGGTCAGACACAGAGCTTGGTCAGGCACAGAGCTTGGTCAGGCACAGAGCTTGGTCAGGCACTGAGTTTGGTCAGACACTGAGTTTGGTCAGACACAGAACTTGGTCAGACACAGAGCTTGGTCAGGCACTGAGTTTGGTCAGACACTGAGTTTGGTCAGACACAGAGCTTGGTCAGGCACAGAGCTTGGTCAGGCACTGAGTTCGGTCAGACACTGAGTTTGGTCAGGCAGCGAGCTTGGTCAGACACATAGCTTGGTCAGGTACAGAGCTTGGTCAGACACAGAGCTTGGTCAGACACTGAGTTTGGTCAGACACTGAGTTTGGTCAGACACAGAGCTTGGTCAGGCACAGAGCTTGGTCAGGCACTGAGTTCGGTGAGACACAGAGCTTGGTCAGACACAGAGCTTGGTCAGACACAGAGCTTGGTCAGGCACTGAGTTCGGTCAGACACAGAGCTTGGTCAGACACAGAGCTTGGTCAGACACAGAGCTTGGTCAGACACAGAGCTTGGTCAGACACAGAGCTTGATCAGACACAGAGCTTGGTCAGGCACAGAGCTTGGTCAGACACAGAGCTTGGTCAGACAGTGAGCTTGGTCAGACACAGAGCTTGGTCAGACAGTGAGCTTGGTCAGACACAGAGCTTGGTCAGACACAGAGCTTGGTCAGACAGTGAGCTTGGTCAGACACAGAGCTTGGTCAGACAGTGAGCTTGGTCAGACACAGAGCTTGGTCAGACACAGAGCTTGGTCAGGCACAGAGCTTGGTCAGACACAGAGCTTGGTCAGACACAGAGCTTGGTCAGACACAGAGCTTGGTCAGGCACAGAGCTTGGTCAGACACAGAGCTTGGTCAGGCACTGAGCTTGGTCAGATACAGAGCTTGGTCAGACACAGAGCTTGGTCAGACACAGAGCTTGGTCAGACACAGAGCTTGGTCAGACACAGAGCTTGGTCAGGCAATGACTGGATTGAAATTGATATGTCCAGGGAACAGGGCGGGACCAAGGTGTGAAAAATCGTTAGAGGGGAAGGGTTCTAAAAATATGTGGAGGTCGGTACAAGATTCCAGCCTTTACAACACATCATCATTATCAAGTACCATACCTGCTGGCGTAGGTGGTCATGTCTCTTCACAATTTGCGATCACGACAGTTATTTATCATTTCCGTTGTCGACTTTCTGCCAAGCGATTCTTTTAGGCTGTCAGGAATCTTTTCTCTTTGCTTCCCTCTATCTCTTCGTCCCTCAATTTTCCCGGTTGCTACAATATACTCCAGATGTTCTCTTCTCATTACATGGCCAAAAAATGATGATTGTTTCTTCCTAATATTTGAAATTAGCTCTATTTTGCATTAGCCTCTTTCAGAAGGTTTTCATTACTCTTCTTAGCTGTCCATGGTATTCTCAACATTCTTCTGAAAAACCACATTTCTACAGACTCCAGTGATTTCCTTGTCTGTTGTCCTATTGTCCATGATTCACATCCATATGTTAAGGATATATATAACATTTAAGAACTACTTTTACTTGTACCCTTTTACTTTTACCATTTACTATTGCTGGAAACGTTTATATGAGTTGATTTCCAATAAGTAAATTCAAATGGAAAAATAATTTCTATGAATCGTGATGATTGTACACATCTTGCATCTACTTCTGTGCTTCTCGCTGTAGTTGTTTCTCATTGACGATTTACTGGACTTCCACATTCGTTTCTTTCCATGAAGATAAAACGCTCATTCTTCTTCTATTATACATTCGACGTGATTAGAAGACACTGTATCTCTCTCTCTCTCTCTCTCTCTCTCTCTCTCTCTCTCTCTCTCTCTGCGATCAAGACTCAATCAGAGTAGGATTCCAGACTCTCTCATGAAGAAGTCAGCTGTCTGTTTAAGCGAATCGACTGCCCCATATAGTTTTTCCTCCAGGGAGGTGGGCGTGGACCACATTGCTCTTCTCAGGTCTGTGTACTGGGGGCAATCCTGTAGAACATGTTTTGTTGTCATATTGTCCAGTGTACAGTGGCATAGGCTGGTTGTACCTATTTTGAATTTGGTGAACATGTGGTTTCTCATTCTATTGTGGCCAGTGCGTAGGCGAAGTATGATGACTTGATCCCTCCTTGATAGTTGGTGGTATCCGTCACTCTCGTTATGCTTTGGGTGTTCTCGTTTCCATTTTTTCATGGAACTGACCTTTGAGGATGGATTTGGCTTCATCATAACTGAGCGGATGGTTCTCTTGTGGTAATTTCCCTCCCTCTTTAGCTAATTTGTCTGCGCGTTCGTTCCAGTGTATATTACAGTGTGATGGTATCCACTGAATGACTACTCTCTGGAAGTTATTGCATAGTTGGTCCAGGGTTGTTCTCAAGTCATCTAGTTCATTGTTCTTGGGGCTTTTTATAGCTGATAGTACTGACTGAGCATCAGTCAGAATCACCAATTTATTGTGCATGTTATTTTTGTGTTGAGTAGCCAGTGTTGCAGCATCTCTGAGGGCCTCAGTTTCTGCTATAAAGTTGTTTGATAATTTCCCAGTAGCTATTGACTTGGTGATTGATTTGTTGTTTTGTCTCCAAATGCCACATAAGTCTTCTGTTAACCAGCCTTTCCATGAGTTTACTCAGGCAGCTCAGTAGGCTAATTGGTCTATGGTTACTTGGGTCTAGTGGGTCTTTTCCAAGCTTGAGGATGGGCACCATTATAGCTTCTTTCCAGATTGCCGGCCCATGACCTCTCTTCCAGCTAGCATTTATTATCCTTAGAAGCTGGTCCTTGGCTTTCTGGCCCAGATTTAGGAGCATTTCGTTGGAGATTCCATCTTTACCAGGGGAACTTTTTAGTTTCAATCCTTTGAGGGCAACATCTAATTCAGTTGGGGTAAAGATGGTCGTCTGATGCTCTTCTGGTGCTGAAGGTATGTGTTTTGCATCTTGGTTTTCCCATCTTGCAGCTTTCTCTTTGTCTATTGGAATGTTTATTCTACTAATGTTTTTGTAAGTCTCTATCAGTAGATTTGCTGCCCTTTTGCCTGTGAGGATGTTCTGATTGTGTGCTAATGATATTGGCGGTCGGCAGTTGTTTTCGTCGCTCAGAGCTTTCGCAAGCTTCCATAATTTATGACCATTTTTGTCTAGATGAAGGCTTTCTGTTTTGTCTAAGCAGGTCTGTCTTGCTGATATCATGACCTCACGTCTGTATTTGGCCGAGGCTGTTTTGTAGGCAATGTTGCTCTCTGTGTTGTGTGTTGTTTCAGCTAGTTCTCTGGCAGAATCCAGTCCCTCTTCTAGTCTTTGTATTTCCTTGCTCCAGTATGGCTTGTAGTTTCTTCTTGCTCCTCTAGGAATGGATTCTTTAGCAGCTCTCAGGATGCCATTTGTTAACGGCTCTATCATATTATTGACCTTCTTTTCGTGGGTGTTGATAGGCGCAGTGCATGCATCAGTGAGCCTGGCAAACTTTGCCCAATCTGCTCTCCTATAGTTCAAGCGGGGAAGAGGTATTTGCAACTCCTGTTTGTGAGCAAGAGCCACTGAAAGTTTGACTGGTCTATGGTCACTATCTCCAAGTTGGTTCAGCACTTTTCTGGTTATTTTGATAGATATGTCTGCAGTTGCAAATGCTAGATCGGGAGTGGAAGTTGTTTTCATCTTCATGAGTAGAAGTTTGGGGAGGGGGGGGGACGGGGGACGCTCCTCTCTAGAGTTAATGGGGAATAGGTTGTTGTCTATTTCCCATTCTTCCACTTCTTCACCTCGCACATTGGATTCCCTATATCCCCATCTTTCAGAGTGGCTGTTAAAGTCTCCTCCTACCAAACACTTTGATGGTGTTATTTCCATTGACTCCAGCTTCAGTAATTTGTCATTTGGACAATATATATTAAATATCCTTATACTAGCGGAATTAATGTATATGTCTGTACCAATGATCTCTGCCTCTCTGTTTGTGACTACCTCTATCAGTTTTGCTGGAATGGAATTTTTAATAATTATAAGAATTCCACCCTTGTGACCTTCCCTGTCCTGTCTAAATGTTTGGTAGCCCCTGATCATAAATCTGTGCTGAGGATTAAGGTGAGTTTCCTGGATGCAGGCAATGTCTATCTACTCCTCGGCTAGTCTGATTGCTAGGGCTTGTTTTTTGTAGTATATGCCCTCCGCATTCCAGTGTATTATATTCAGCTGTTTCTTGAAGCCTTTCCGGTCAGCGGTAGTTTCTCTCTGGTCCCATTTCCTAGCTCTCCAAAATTAGTCAGTGTGATCACCAATAACTTGGGGTGGACCCCTTCGTGGCACGTGGCTCAGCATTCCACCTGCCTGGGGGACTCCACAGACAGAACATCATAATTAGAGTCTGTTAGGTCCACTCTGATTGAATACCTGTTAAAACATTGCAATGTGTTCTGCGCCAGTGCATCCGATTTCAGCCAGCATTTTATTCAGGTTTGCTTTCCTTAGCCTTTGATTGTCCCCAATCCTCCTGCAAGGCAGCAGATTGTCTTTTCTGTTAAAAAGGGGGGTGGGGGCGGCACGGTATCATGATAAATGAAAGAACAAAATCAACTTTTAACAAAAGTTGATTGTTACTTCCCCTGAAACTTGCAGAATTGCCAATCTTTGATATTTTGGTTACCAGCATTAACTACCAAAATATCATTCACACGAAGACATATATTTTCGCTAAACATTTTAAACTATATTTTAAAAAAAACTGAAAACTAAACAAAATATGTTATATCTTCTCAACATTCCTGTATGGTGCAGAAACATGGACAATAGACAAGAAAACATACAAGAAAATTGAAGCCTTTGAAATGTGGATTTATAGAAGAATAAGAAAGAATTTGATAGAAAGAAATAAAACAAACGATGAAGTCTAAAAACAACTTAAAATGAAAAGAGAACTACTAAACACAATTCAAACAAGACAAATGCGATTTTATGGCCATGTTAAAAGACACAACAGTCTACTAAAAGTAATCTTGTAAGGGAATTACAAGGTCAAAGAGGTAGAGGCAGACCAAGACTAACATGGACGAGTAACATCAAAAGATGGACAAATCAGCCTATCACAACTGGCGCTATCAAAGCAAGAGACAGGGCGCAATGGCATTCCATGGTAGCCAACCTTCGATGCGGAGACGGCACTTAATGATGATGGTGATGAAACATTCTACATTGTGTGTTGGGCGTCATAGATTCAAACCACTTCCATAAAGCATCCATTTTTCGAATGAGTGGAATGTACTCAGGACATCTTCATCCATGCTGGAAATTTTCAGAGCCTAGAATTAAAATGAATTTATTCTTATTATTTATATATATATTTATTATATTAGAATTTATTCTTAATATTTTTGAAAAAAAAAATAATCACCACTTCTGGTTGGTTGTGAACCCTGGTCGTTCCTGTCCTAGGGCTGACATCGTTCCCGTGGACTACCAAGCCCCCAACTGTTATCGAATGATCGCATGCAAGTATCCACGCCATGTTTATACAATCAGCGAATCATAGGAGGAAGAGTGATGTTTTACAGCATTCACAAAAAATGACAAATAAACAACTAGAAAAAAACAAAACAAAGAACAATATATGGTCCGAAGCAGGATCGAACCCGTACTCCTTGGCACTGCGCCTTGCCACGAGAGGCCGGACACTAGGGAATACTGCTCCACGCTCTGTCTCTTACACAATCAGTAAATGTCATTGTCTGTCAGATCTGCAAGAATGATAACTACGTTTTCTAATGCACAGTTTTGGTAGTCCTAGTTTATGGACATAAATTATTTCAGTTTGAAAGAGCCATGTCCCATTAAGCGACATCGCACTTCAGTCGGTGGTTCTGAATCACTAGAAGACCCCTAATTGTAGAGAGAAGAGAAACAACGTCAGGATAATCTTTCCTAAGCCTAATAAAAAATGTAATGCGTTAGTGATGAAAATAGAGATAATTTGTAGTATTTTAGAACCACTGTAGCTTTGTTGTGTCGCCAACTAAAGGGAGATCACTTTAATATATGTCCCTAAACTAGGACTTTACCCAATTTTCATAACACATGGTTATCCACACTTGGTATATCGCGTGATCCTTATATTTTCAGTATTGCCGTACTTCGGTGACCTATTAATGTCGGTACCCATTTTCCACGTTATCCTTATTTCTTTGTGCTCCTGTGATCAAGATCATCATCATCTTCATCATTGAGTGCCGTCTTCGCATCGAAATTTGGCTACCATGGAGCGTTATTCCGCTCTGTCTCTTGCATTCACAGTTCAGTTTGTCATAGCTGACTTGTCCATCTTTTGATGTTATTCGACCATGTTAGTCTTGGTCTGCCTCTGCCTCTTTTACCTTGTATTTTCCCCTCCAAGATGAATTTTAGTAGGATGTTGTGTCTTTTAACATTGCCCAACTCTCATTTGTCTTGTTTGAATTGTGTTTAGTAATTCTCTTTTCATTTTTAGTTGTTTTAAGACATCATCGTTTGTTTTCTTTTCCTTCCATCCAACTCTACCTATTCTTCTATATCCACATTTCAAAGGCTTCAGTTTTCTGTTTTGTTTTCTTGTCTAATGTCCATGTTTCTGCACATTATAGGAATGTTGAAATAATATAACATTTAAATGGTTATAGGATATTTTTATGGTGAAGTAAAGCGGCACGGGCGTATTACCGACCATATAACTCCAGAAACAATGTGCTGAAGGTCTATACAAATTATGGTCACTAACACCATATTCCCAATATGCCACTTGGTGTGACAGGGTTCTTTGCTTTTTTTTAATTCATAGTTTTATACCTGGTGTTATTTGTTTTGATGTTAGTATATTTTTCTTGGCATTACTATTACCTTTTGCCATTCCTATTCTTTTGTTTAGTTCAGGTTTTCGTTTCCATCACTGGTTAATAGTATGTCCAAGGTATTTGTAGCTCTGAACTGTCTCCAGTTCTAATCATTCAAGCTTCTTTATGAGCTAATATAGTGTTATATGTTGTTATATTGTTACTATGGTGTTATATGTTGCTATATCGTTACTGTGTTGTTATATGTTGCTATATTGTTACTATGATGTTATATGTTGCTATATTGTTACTATGGTGTTATATGTCTCTATATTGTTACTATGATGATATGTTGCTATATTGTTACTATGGTGTTATATGTTGCTATATTGTTACTATGGTGTTATATGTTGCTATATTGTTACTATGATGTTATATGTTTCTATATTGTTACTATGATGTTATATGTTGCTATATTGTTACTTTGGTGTTATATGTTGCTATATTGTTACTTTGGTGTTATATGTTGCTATATTGTTACTATGATGTTATATGTTGCTATATTGTTACTATGGTGTTATATGATGCTATATTGTTACTATGGTGTTATATGTTGCTATATTGTTACTATGATGTTATATGTTGCTATATTGTTACTTTGGTGTTATATGTTGCTATATTGTTACTATGATGTTATATGTTGCTATATTGTTACTATGATGTTATATGTTGCTATATTGTTACTATGATGTTATATGTTGCTATATTGTTACTATGGTGTTATATGATGCTATATTGTTACTATGATGTTATATGTTGCTATATTGTTACTATGATGTTATATGTTGCTATATTGTTACTTTGGTGTTATATGTTGCTATATTGTTACTTTGGTGTTATATGTTGCTATATTGTTACTTTGGTGTTATATGTTGCTATATTGTTACTATGGTGTTATATGATGCTCAAATTGTTACTATGGTGTTATATGTTGCAATACTTTTATTAAAATAAGTTCTACTGTCAACGCTCCTGCGATCCAAGCTTCCTTTGTTCATATAATCCTGCTGTCCTGTAATCCTTTTATCTTGCTTTCCCCCCAAAATCCTGCAATCCTACAATCATGTTAACATACAATCCTGTAATCCAATAATTCGTTACCTTTCACACCCGGAATGCAAGTCACGTGATTAAACATACTCGGTAAATGCAATGCCCATTATAGAGGTCTATCCTCCCGTTTGCAACACGGCATCACAGAGAGACAGCCTACAAAATTGGCGGGAACTCGAGCTGCAATTAAGTGGCAGAAGTTTGATCAGAAATCTAGAGGGCAATGCTGAACATCACGCTGGCCAAATTTCTATTTCTTCTATTTCTTATTTATATTTTAGCAGAATCAATTTTTGGCCTCGCGGGAAATGAAACCTGGCCTCGGTAGAAATGAATGAAAAAGTAATGCATTTGAAATAGGTGAAAGAATGCTGGGAAAAGAAACGTGCAAAATGCCGGTGATTTTATTTAAATTTGAGAAAGGAAAGGCAACGCAAACAATGAACTAAAATTAGATGCAGTAAACAAATTAGATGCAGTAAACAAATTAGATGAAGTAAACAAATTAGATGCAGTAAACAAATTAGATTGAGTTGAAGACGAACTTAGTAAACATAAGTTAAGTAATATCCAGAGCCGGCTGTATTTGAGAGGTGAATGCAATACATACCCAGACAACAGACTAGATTATATAACTGGGTTATTGGTTAATTTTGTGTGTAACAGAATCGTAGATTAACAATGTGATGGATAACTGGATAATTGAGTAACGATGTGATGGATAACTGGATAATGGAATAACGATGTAATGGATAACTGGATAATGGAATAACGATGTGATGGATAACTGGATAATGGAATAACGATGTGATGGATAACTGGATAATGGAATAACGATGTGATGGATAACTGGATAATGAAATAACGATGTGATGGATAACTTGATCACACAAAAAAGTGTTAACGGATAATTGAGTAACGATGTAATGGATAACTGGATAATGGAATAACGATGTAATGGATAACTGGATAATGGAATAACGATGTGATGGATAACTTGTTCACACAAAAAAGAGTTAACGGATAACTGGATAATTGAGTAACGATGTAATGGATAACTGGATAATGGAATAACGATGTGATGGAATACTGGATAATAGAATAACGATGTAATGGATAACTGGATAATGGAATGACGATATGATGGATAACTGGATAATGGAATAACGATGTGATGGATAACTGGATAATGGAATAACGATGTGATGGATAACTGGATAATGGAATAACGATGTGATGGATAACTGGATAATGGAATAACGATGTGATGGATAACTGGATAATGGAATAACGATGTGATGGATAACTTGACCACATAAAAAAGAGTTAACGGATAACTGGATCATGGTGTAACGATGTCTTGTATAACTAGATCATGGTGTAACGATGTCTTGTATAACTAGATCATGGTGTAACGATGTCTTGTATAACTAGATCATGGTGTAACGATGTCTTGTATAACTGGATCATGGTGTAACGATGTCTTGTATAACTAGATCATGGTGTAACGATGTCTTGTATAACTAGATCATGGTGTAACGATGTCTTGTATAACTAGATCATGGTGTAACGATGTCTTGTATAACTAGATCATGGCGTAACGATGTCTTGTATAACTAGATCATGGTGTAACGATGTCTTGTATAACTAGATCATGGTGTAACGATGTCTTGTATAACTACATCATGGTGTAACGATGTCTTGTATAACTAGATCATGGTGTAACGATGTCTTGTATAACTAGATCATGGTGTAACGATGTCTTGTATAACTAGATCATGGTGTAACGATGTCTTGTATAACTAGATCATGGTGTAACGATGTCTTGTATAACTAGATCATGGTGTAACGATGTATTGTATAACTGGATCATGGTGTAACGATGTCTTGTATAACTAGATCATGGATTAACGGCGTGTCTTATCAATTTGTCTCTTCGTCTCTTTATCTAAGAGGTGGAGTAATATAGAAGAGAAAAATTGATAAGAGATACAGCGAAGACGATGGCGCTGGATAGGACTCACACTACGGAAGCCAACAGAGAGTATTACACAACAGGCCCTTTTTTGGAATCCCCAGGGGAAAAAACAACGAGGAAGACCAAGGAATTTGTTGGTGAAGACAGATAGAAGCAGGGATGAAGATGATGGGGAATACATGGAATGATCTTAAAAGAATGGTAAAAAAACAGAACGATTTGGAAAGTGTTTGTTGAAGACCTATGCTCCACAGGGATCTAAAAAGGTAGTATAGAGAGAGAGATATTACTCCACCTCACTGTGTCATGTGTCCTCTCTGATCTACAATATTTCTCGTCAATAGCCTTCAGTTTTTCAACACTTCCGGTCCTCCCAAAATGTGACCAGTTTGACATCAGTGTCTTCTATCCAAGAAAAAACGGTACCCATTTTTTAGGCTGGGTGAACATAGAAAAAGTCGTTGACGTTCGGACAACCCGTGTTCGATTTCCGCTAAAAGCGGTGTGAATTGTACTCGTGGTTAGGAAAAGTATACTTCCGCGGTCGACCTAGCCGCTGGGAGAAATGGGTATCAGGATAGTACTCTGGGAAGGTGAGGAATGCCGCCTTGCATCGTAAGTTTCGACGCTTGAAGCGACACCATAGGAAGCCGTGCACATATGGGTGAAAACTCGCGTGTTATGACGCCAATTCATGTCACGTACTTGACCTTGGCCCCCAAATCACTGAGTCGGGTACAGACTTCCTGTGTCGACAGGTGTTAGGTTACGATCAAACGCACATTTACTACCTTCTTCTTAACTTCTGAACTCCGGTCGGAGCATAGGGCACTCACTGGACATTTCCACTCATCATAGGGCACTTATTAGAGATCTCCACTCGTGATAGGGCACTTACTAGACATTTCCACTCATCATAGGGCACTCAGTAGACATCTCCACTCATCATAGGGCACTTACTAGACAACTTCACTCATCATAGGGCACTTACAAGATATTTCCACTCATCATAGGGCACTCACTAGAGATCTCCACTAATCCTAGGGCACTCACTAGAAATATCCACTCATCATAGGGCACTTACTAGAGATCTGCATTCATCATAGGGCACTTACTAGACAACTTCACTCATCATAGGGCACTCACTACAGATTTCCACTCATCATAGGGCACTTACTATAGATCTGCATTCATCATAGGGCAATCACTAGAGATCTCTAACCATCATAGGGTACTAACGAGCGATCTCCACCCTATTCGGTCTGGAGCAAGCACGGACAACTCTCGCCAGGACCTGCCAGCCTCTATCATTTCATCATGTATGGTTCTTCGCCATGTTCCCAATTGTCTGCCTCCTCTACGTTTTCCAGGTGGTGTCCATGTTAATGCTAGGTGTGGATGCCTGGTTCGTTCCACTCCTAGAACGTGGCCTAGTTATTTCCAACGTCTTCTTTTCACTTCTTGATTGATGTTGTTAATGCCTGATCTCCTGGCGACTTCTTTGTCCGTCATGTGTTGATCCCAACGGATGTTAGAATCGTCTTAAGACAGCGACCTTCAAATCCCTTTAGTTAACGTTCTATCTTATGGTTTATTCTCAACGTTTTTACTGCATACAGATATATGGATCACACGTTTGACGTGTAAATGCTAAGCTTAGTGCTAAGATGGAGGCTAGATGATCGCCAAATGTTTCAAAGTCAGCGCTGACATGTCTATTCTTGTAGATATCACATTCATGTTATCGAATAATAAAAAAAAAACAAGGAAGAACACTTATCACCGGCCATCCCACCTCCACTTCCCCCTTCCCCCATCTCCGATGTACAGTAAAATCTATTTACAGTCTTCCACTTCGTGCTTACAAACATTAACGATGTGACTAGGGGCAGACAAATAGACTGCACCACACAATGCCTGTAGCGTCGCGGGCTAATAGCAACTAGAACAGCACACTTGACCTAAGCTATATACATGTACATGCTGCTCTCAACGACGATTAGCGACACAAGCGTAACCGATTATGGGATAGGCAGTTTCATCAAATGGGGGCGGCGTCAACATTGATCTGACACAAACCGGACTATTGTGATCACACACACAGACCATAGTCAAAATACAATATCCCGCGATGATGCTGCATCATAGAGCTGGATATACAAAATATATACACAATCTCCGTTGCCAATAAAATACAAATAATAAAAAATGTGATCATAATGGTGGAAGCATTCCGGCAGGTTATAGAATCATTCCCATGAGCAAGCTGCAACATAAAATGAGATGGCGAAACAGACAAAGATTTCAAAAGATAAAAACTCAAAGAATAAAATCTCTTTTATTTCTTTCATGTGAGTAATCAATGACAATCAAATCGAGATAAATCCAATGCAGCATTATGTCCCTTAACTGAAATGTCAAGCAATTTTCCTCTTATATAACGTGGAAAATATAACAAAAGATGATATATATAAAATGCTGATTTTCATAAAAGAGGTTTTTTTTTTTCTGAGTAAAGAAAGAACATGGTGATATGACAAATGAGAAAGCGATGGATATAATACAAATATAGTCAGTAGTAAGAGATATGGAATGGAGAGTGACGGATACAATAAACATAAAGCCAATAATAAGGTAAATTAATGGAAGACGATGGAAGCAATAACAATAGAGCCAATAAGAAGGTAAATGGAGGGAAGACTATGGAAGTAGTGACATTTGAGCCAGTAATAAGAAAAATAGAAGTAGGACGACGGAAATAACAAAAACAGTAGTAAGGAAAATAGAAGGACGATTGAACAGTACAAAATCGATAGGGTCGATAGTAAGAGAAATAGAAGGATGACGATAGAAATAACGAAATAGAGGTAATAGTAATAGAAATAGAAGGATGACGATAGAAATAACGAAATAGAGGTAATAGTAAGAGAAATAGAAGGATGACGATAGAAATAACGAAATAGAGGTAATAGTAAGAGAAATAGAAGGATGACAATAGAATAATAAAATAGAGCGAATAGTAAGAGAAATGGAAGAATGACGATGGATTAAATTAGGGCTTCTGTCAAGAAAAACACCAGTGACCGCAGCAAGATCAACATTGTTAATTATTTCATCAAGGAAATAAGAACAAGGAAATAATGAGGAATAAACGGGAAACATAACTAGAAATAAAATATGTGAGTACAGAAAATTAGCCCTACATAGCTAACTAATAATGAAGTATATAAAACAAAATAATTGCCACCTAGAATGAAGAATAACAATAAAAATAAAAATGTTTTCCCTGCCTACTGCTCTGTGGCTAGAAGGAAAATGAACGAGGGCTAAGTCCGTGCAAGATACCCGCTTGGTTGGCCAGTTGGGAGGGTCAAAACACAGATGGAAGGGTTCTAAAAATATGGGGGGGGGCGGGTATTGAAATAGGGAACCTCAATTGTAGCGTCACAGGCATTGCCTATTTGGTATAATGAGATGATTGGAGGTTCAGGTGAAAAGACTTGTGTTTATTAGTGAGACGATTGGAGGTTCAGGTGGAAAGACTTGTGTTTATTAGTGAGACGATTGGAGGTTCAGGTGGAAAGACTTGTGTTTATTAGTGAGACGATTGGAGGTTCAGGTGGAAAGACTTGTGTTTATTAGAGAGACGATTGGAGGTTCAGGTGGAAAGACTTGTGTTTATTAGTGAGACGATTGGAGGTTCAGGTGGAAAGACTTGTGTTTATTAGTGAGACGATTGGAGGTTCAGGTGGAAAGACTTGTGTTTATTAGTGAGACGATTGGAGGTTCAGGTGGAAAGACTTGTGTTTATTAGTGAGACGATTGGAGGTTCAGGTGGAAAGATTTGTGTTTATTAGTGAGACGATTGGAGGTTCAGGTGGAAAGATTTGTGTTTATTAGTGAGACGATTGGAGGTTCAGGTGGAAAGACTTGTGTTTAAAATGAGGTGATTGGAAGTTCAGGTAAGGAGACTTGTGTTTAAAATGAGATGATTGGAGGTTCAGGTGGAAAAAACTTGTGTTTATAATGAGATGATTGGAGGTTCAAGTGAGAAGACTTGTGTTTAAAATAAGATGATTGGAGGTTCAATTGAGAAGACTTGTCTTTATTAATGAAATGATTAATCGTGAAAATCTTTAAGGAAACAAAATCGGTTTTATTTTCCTTGCTTTGTATAATTTAATCTGCCTGTAGAAATGAAGCCAGGTGTGTTAGTGACAATATATTTCATACTGATATCACTTAACATCAACCTTATCCTGTTACGTTAGTGGCTTTTCTCAAACATTGTTTCTATGAGGTTGTGATCTTTCGTGAGAAAGGTCCATTTTAAACATTTATGTCCCCAGAAGGGCGCGTGGCCGAATCGATAAATCGTGCTTCAAACAAGCTGTACGCGGATCAAATCACGGTACGGTTAAAAGATGTGTCTATAGCGGGTGAAATAAAAAGACTGACCCGTATACCTCGCAGCGACTGCACTGGGGAAGCGGTCTTTATTCCCCGTTTCTAAAAGTCTCCCTCGGTTGCCGCTATTAGTAACACGATAATGTCGTGATAAAAAGATTACCAGAGGAATAAGATCAATATCTAACAGTGAAGTTTACCTCTGTTGATTAGTCGTACGATTGACGTTTGAGGAACCTTTTAATCTTGTAAATATTAGGTAAATTAATCATTGTTTTGGTTGTTGTTAGGAAAATTACTGCACACCGGACTAACGCATAGGTGATCCGACATCCCCCTCGAGAATCTCAAGAAAAATTCGAGGAGAACCCTGGCCCACGTGCACGAACTCCGTAGTACGGCCTGGGATCCACGCTACGGGTCAAGTTTTGCTGATAATCTTGTCTGGGAAGCTGCCATATTTATGACCTACTCTTTTTTATTTCAACTGCCAAGGGTTCTTTAACGTGCGCGAGCGCACACGAGGCCTCTAGTTTATTGCCGTTATCCGAGAGGGCTAAACATCAGATCTCACTACCCAAGAGATCAGGTGAGAGCAACGTCATAAAGAAACCACGGATTCATTTTTTTCTATATTTTTTAAAATCACCACCGCCTATCATGGGTTTTGAACCAGGGTCCTTCCTGTCCTGAGGTCGACGTCATACCTCCAGTCTACCCAGCCCACGAAATGAATAGTTCTTAATACTAACTACACATTCTACAATTGATAACAAAGAACTAAGGTATGTCTATGTTAGTCACATCTCCTATCTTTGTGATTGCATGTCTATGTTAGTCACATCTCCTATCTTTGTGATTGCATGTCTATGTTAGTCACATCTCCTATCTTTGTGATTGCATGTCTATGTTAGTCACATCTCCTACCTTTGTGATTGCATGTCTATGTTAGTCACATCTCCTATCTTTGTGATTGCATGTCTATGTTAGTCACATCTCCTATCTTTGTGATTGCATGTCTATGTTAGTCACATCTCCTATCTTTGTGATTGCATGTTTATGTTAGTCATGTCTCATATCTTTGTGTGTTTGTGTTTAGTTATATCTCATATCTTAGGGGGCCTCGGTAGCCGAGTTGGGAAAACCACCCGACTAGACTACCTACGTTCGGACAACCCGTGTTTGATTCCCGCTGGGAGCAGTGTGAATTGTACTCGTGGTTGGAAAAAAAAAAACCCCACGGTCGACCCAGCCGTTGGCAGAAATGGGTACCAGGGTATTACCCTGGGAAGGTGATGAATGTCGTCTCGCATCTGAGTTTCGATGCTTGAGGCGACACTATACAGAAATCTCCGAACATTTCTGGATAGGCGGCCGAGTACATATGGGTGTAAACTCGCGTGCTAAGACGCCGGTTCAAGTCTCGTACTTTACCGTTACCTTTACCTATCTCATATCTTAGTGTGTGTATCTGTGTTCGTCATATCTCATATTTAAGAGTGTGTCTGTGTTAGTCACATCTCACATCTTAGTGTAGTGTGTGATTGTGTGTGTGTCAGTGTTAGTCATGCCTCATATCGTTGTGTGCATGTCAGTGTTAGTCACATCTCATATCTTTGTGTGTGCATGTCTGTGTTAGTCACATCTCATATCTTTGTGTGTGCATGTCTGTGTTAGTCACATCTCATATCTTTGTGTGTGCATGTCTGTGTTAGTCACCTCTAGTGACTCATGCAGATGTTGCTCGTAAACTTGGGAGGGCTGACCATCTAAGGGCAGAATCCCCCTACAGAAAAGAAAATCTGCTGCCTTGCAGGAAGATTGGGAACAATCAAAGGCTAAGGAAAGCAAACTTGAATAAAATGCTGGCTGAAATCGGATGCACTGTGCCACTGGCGCAGAACACAGTGCAACGTTTTAACGGGTACTCAATCAGAGTGGATCTAACAGACTCTAATTATGATGTTCTGTCTGTGGAGTCGATCAATTCACTTAAACAGAGAGCTGTCTTCCTGTGAGAGTCTGGAATCCTACTCTGATTGAGTCTTGATCGCAGAGAGAGAGAGAAATAACTAAGGAATAATGTTATCACAGCCCTGTAGTTTCACACCGTTTCAGAAAAGCGGATGCACTTATGACTTCATAATGGCACGAGTCAAAGTTATCGCATCCGAAGGTATTGTTTCCGTTTTGCTTGGAGCGGTACTTCCTTTAACGACACATCGACATTTAACGTCCAAGTAAAGTGCATCTTGTAGGCCGGAATGTCCCGGAATACTTCAGCGTCTGCGTGACTTTAGTGCCTGTTATAAATGTCTGTGTTGTCGCTGGAAGACTTGTCGGATATTCCGGGGCCCTTTGAGAGCGGAGAGAACTAGCGATCAAGGGCAAAGACAAACAGGACTGTCTGGTGCAAGTGTCAATAAAACATCTTGATAATGAAAAGTGAGATCTTCCGTTAAGAAAAACGGAGATAGCACGATAAAGAAGGACTTTACAGACAAAAATGGAGGTAATGACATATAACAGATGATGTGGGAGAAGAAAAAACCGAGACAATGTGGCATCAAGAAGAGAACGTGTTGAAAAATGATGAGTGATTGTGAAATAAAGAGAAGTTGTTGAAAATGAGTGGACGGAGAAAAACAAGAGAAGATGTTTAAAAACAGAATGTGGATGTTGCATAAATATAACTCTGGTTGGATGTTGCATAAATATAAATCTGGTTGGATGTTGCATAAATATAACTGGTCGGATGTTGTATAAATATAACTCTGGGTGTATGTTGTATAAATATAACTCTGGGTGTATGTTGCATAAATATAACTCTGGTCGGATGTTGTATAAATATAACTCTGGGTGTATGTTGTATAAATATAACTCTGGGTGGATGTTGTATAAATATAACACTGGGTGTATGTTGTATAAATATAACTCTAGTTGGATGTTGCATAAATGTAACACTGGGTGAATGTTGCATAAATATAACACTGGGTGGATGTTGTATAAATATAACACTGGGTGAATGTTGCATAAACATAGCACTGGGTGAATGTTGCATAAATATAACAATGGGTGAATGTTGCATGAATATAACACTGGGTGGATGTTGTATAAATATAACTCGAGCTGGATGTTGTATAAATATAACTGTGGGTGGATGTTGTATAAATATAACTCTTGTTAGATGTTGTATAAATATAACTCTTGTTGGATGTTGCCTAAATATAACACTGGTTGAATGTTGTATAAACATAACTTTGGGTGGATGTTGCATAAAAATATAACGCTGGGTGGATGTTGTATAAATATAACTCTGGTTGGATGTTGTATAAATATAACTCTGGGTGCATGTTGTATAAATATAACTTTGGGTGGATGTTGTATAAATATAACTCTGGTTGGATGTTGTATAAATATAATTCTTGTAGGATGTTGTATAAATATAACTCTGGTTGGATGTTGTATATATATATATAACTCCGTGTGGATGTTGTACAAATATATATGTGTACCTGAACGAGTTCAAATGAGTGGGGAGGGATGTGGGGAAGGCGACGGGGAAGATATAATCAATTTATTTTTTAATGTGTTTTATTGCCTCTTTCTTTGTTCTTTATCACTCCTCTCTTGTGTTTTATCATCTCCATTTATGCTGCACAGTAACCCTCATCATTTGAGTTGTATTACTCCATTCACCCTTTTCCTAGGTGCTTTATTAGCGTTATCATTTGTGTTTTATCACCCCCATTTAAGGTTACTTATCACATCTTTCTTTTTATGTTATCACCCCTATTTCATTTTATCACCCTATTTCCGATGTCTTATCAGCCCTATCTTTTGTGTTTTATCCCTCTTCTATGGTAACTTATAACTCCCTCCACCTCTTTTATCATTTGTCCCTCCATAGCACGTGGGAAGGTTGCCCTCACCTCTTCTATCATCCCTCATTTTGCTGCCTCTCGACAAGTGGCTCCTCATTTCCTGTCAATCATTCGCTCGTTGAGGACCTGTGACTTCCACTGATAAACTATGCCTCTTTCAATTATATTTGCTCTTTCTTAGTTTTACTAGCTTTAGTTACTTTCTAATATGTACTTAAATTAGATTTTCCTTGCGTGTCTATTCGTTTTTTTTCTCCCTGTTTTCTGCAGAAGACCGTATGCTGAACCTAACGTCAATAATTGTTATTGTCCTCTTTTGAAGAGCTGTCACAATAAACTATGTTCAGCTTGTGTGCCTTATAACCGTCTTCTATCTATTTATCTATTGACCTTTCGAGCCGTAGCCGGCCCATATGGCGTAGACCAAGATACACCACCTATTTGAATTTTTGTTCTAGCAGTTTTCAATTCTTTTAAAGATATTTTTCAAATCTCGCCATTTGTCTCTGTTCTGCGCAAGCAGCGCTATCTCATTGAGGGAGCCGAATCCTGCTGCTTTTGCCTCTCTCATCAATGTTCTTCTCACTGTCTCCCTGGGTCTTCCTCTTTTTCTCTTACCTGTTGTTTCCCATATGAGGGCTAGCTTTGCTATTCGGTTATTATCTCTTCTCATCACATGTACAACATGTAAAACCGTCTTACTTTAGTTAAATTATATTTCCCTTGCGCGTCCATTTGTTTTTATTGTCCCTGTTTTCCGAAGAAGGACACATGTAGTACGATACATCAAAATCTTTATTGTCCTTTTTTTTAAAAAGCTGTCACAATACATTGTGTTCAACTTGTGTGTCCTATAACGATCTTTCGTTTGTGACTCAGCACTGTTGCAATTTTGTTTTTAAATTTCATCGTTTCATCCATTGCACTTTTGTATCTAATCTGTTGCCAACTAGTATTATGGATGGCAGACACCTTTTGAATGCGTCCCTGTCTTAATAATCGCTGTACTCTTCTTAGTCGGCCATCAATTCACAGATCTAGTCTTTGTTCATGCAATACGTGAACATAAAGACCCCACCAGCTTAGTCCACGTAATCAATATGGCTCATATGAAGCTGTAGTATTTTACAATGTAGCGTCACGGCGATGGCTCAATGAGCCAAGCTTCTAGAAATAACCAAAAGAATGCGGCGAACAACGGTCTTATGACAAGTAAAGCTGGAACACTATTTGTCATATGGGAATGCTGTAATGATGTCGACACGAGGGAAGGAAAGGACACAAAAAAATATACAGCAGAATCTGATTGGAGGTTGTGAGATAGCTTGGGATTAAGATCCGTTCATTCGGCATTTCGTCATGGCCGTGGTTGGGCATTTTGTTTTGGGAGTGTGTGAATCTTGATTCATTCATTATTAAGGTTGATACGATCCGTGCGTGTTCAACGTTTCTTCTGTTTGTGAGTGGTGCTGACGTAGGTGAGTGTTTGTGTCAGTGTCTGGTGGTACGGGGGTATGTGGGGGTCGGGGGTTTGTGGTGTCGGGGGTTTGTGGGGTCGGGGGTTTGTGGGGTCGGGAGGTGGGGTCGGGGGTTTGTGGGGTCGGGGGTTTGTGGGGTCGGGGGTTTGAAGGATCGAGGGTTTGTGGGGTCGGGGTTTGATGGGGTCGGGGATTTGGTGGGGTCGGGGGTTTGTGGGGTAGGGGGTTTGAGGTGTCGGGGTGTTTGTGGGGTTCTGGGTGTTTGTAGGGTCGGGGGTTTGTGGGGTCGGGGGTGTTTGTGGGGGTCGGGATGTTTGTGGGGTCGGGGGTTTGTGGGGACGGGGTGTTTGTGGGGGTCGGGGTGTGGGGTCGGGGGTTTGTGGGGGTCTGTGGTTTGTGGGGTCGGGGTTTGTGGGGTCGGGGGTTTGAAGGATCGAGGGTTTGTGGGGTCGGGGGTTTGATGGGGTCGGGGGTTTGTGGGGTCGGGAGTGTTTGGGGGGTTCGGGATGTTTGTGGGGTCGGGGTTTTGTGGGGTCGGTGGTTTTTGGTGTCTGGGGTTTGAGGGGTCGGGGGTTTGAGGGGTCGGGGGTTTGTGGGTTGGGGTTTATGGGGTCGGGGGTTGGAGAGATCGGGGATTGTGAGGGTTTAGTGTTTGGGGGGTCGGGGGTTTGTGGTGGTTTGGAGTTGGTCGTGGATGGGTGTTTGTGGGGTCGGGGGTTTGTGGGGTCGGGGGTTTGTGGAGTCGGGGGGTTGAGGGGTCGGGGGTTTGTGGGGTCGGGGGTTTGTAGTGGTCGGGGGTTTGTGGTGATCGGGGATTGTGGGGGTCAGGGATTTTGGGGGTCAGGGAATTGAGGGGTTGGGGGTGTGTAGGGTCGGGGATTATGGGGGTCGGGGGTTTGTGGGGATCGACGGTTTGTTGTGGTCGGGGGTTTGTGGGGATCAGGGGTTTGAGGGGCCGGATGTGTGGAGCTAATAGAGTACAGGTCATGAGACGAAATAGTGTAGGTAAGAATGATAAAACAAAAGTTTATGGAAGGAGAATGCATTTCTACGTGTAATTTCGGTAAATGAGTAGAGGTTTTGTGAATGGATTAGTTGATGCAAACAAAGATTAATAAATAAATAAAGCTATTATCGATGGAATAGTTTATGTAGTGATGATGTATCAATAAATGGGGCTATGGTGAATGGGTTAGTTAGGAAGTTGGCAGCCGTTTCTGCAGGTCTGTTGAGAATGCCATCAATGAAACCATTTTTCTTTTTTTCTTTGTCAAAATTTCATGTGTTTTCTTCTTCGATTTATTCGATTGAATTGGATATGGACGTGACTGTAGGCACCCTTCCTTTCGGTGATGTTGTTTGAAATTGTCCCCCATGCAGCTGACTTGGCTCACACTGGAGTTTTGATCTTGCTAACGGCTGGTAACCAACAATATAAAGTCACAATTGCGGCATGTCGCCCTGTTATTTTGCAGAGACTAACGTATTGAAAAGTGACAATGAGTTTCAATAAATGTTAGACATTATAGTGAAGGAGAGTACAAATAAAGGACTCAGCCTTAATAGCAAAAAGACAGAAGTTATGGTAACAACAAAGAAAATGACATGACCGCAATGCACAATAAAGACGACTTGAACAATATTAACACAGGTAAATGAATTTAAATATCTGGGAACATTAGTAACCTTAGATGGTAGATGCATAACAGAGATGAGATCCAGAATGGCTCAGGCAAAATCAGTTTTAAAAAAATGAGGAAGATACTGTGCAATCCAATTTTGACAATAGAAACAAGATAAATAGTTATGTTATGTAGAGCCAGTCTTAACATATGGATGTGAAGCATGGATAATAGGACAACAGATAAGGAAATCACCTGTACATGGCCTCTGTTACCTCTACATGCCCTCTGTTACCTCTACCATTCCTCTATTACATCTACATGCCCTCTGTTACCTCTATCATCCCTCTGTTACCTCTATATGGCCTCTGTTACCTCTACATACCCTCTGTTACCTCTACATACCCTCTGTTACCTCTACATACCCTCTGTTATCTCTACATACCCTCTGTTACCTCTACATGCCCTCTGTTACCTCTATATGGCCTCTGTTACCTCTACATGCCCTCTGTTACCTCTATATGGCCTCTGTTACCTCTACATGCCCTCTGTTACCTCTATCATCCCTCTGTTACCTCTACATGCCCTCTGTTATCTCTACATACCCTCTGTTACCTCTACATACCCTCTGTTACCTCTACATGCCCTCTGTTACCTCTATATGTCCTCTGTTACCTCTATATGGCCTCTGTTACCTCTACATGCCCTCTGTTACCTCTATCATCCCTCTGTTACCTCTACATGCCCTCTGTTACATCTATCATCCCTCTGTTACCTCTACATGCACTCTGTTACCTATATATGCCCTCTGTTACCTCTATATGCCCTCTGTTACCTCTATATGGCCTCTGTTACCCCTACATGCCCTCTGTTACCTCTATCATCCCTCTAATACCTCTACATGCCCTCTGTTACCTCTATCATCCCTCTAATACCTCTACATGCCCTCTGTTACCTCTATATGGCCTCATGCCCTCTGTTACCTCTATATGGCCTCTGTTACCTCTACATGCCCTCTGTTACTTCTATCATCCCTCTGTTACCTCTACATGCCCTCTGTTACCTCTATCATTCCTTTGTTACCTCTATCATCCCTCTGTTACTCCTATCATCCCTCTGTTACCTCTATCATCCCTCTGTTACCTCTATCATCCCTCTGTTACTCCTATCATCCCTCTGTTACTCCTATCATCCCTCTGTTACCTCTATCATCCCTCTGTTACCTCTATCATCCCTCTGTTACCTCTATCATCCCTCTGTTACCTCTATCATCCCTCTGTTACTCCTATCATCCCTCTGTTACCTCTATCATCCCTCTGTTACTCCTATCTTCCCTTTGTTACCTCTATCATTCCTCTGTTACCTCTATCATCCCTCTGTTACCTCTATCATCCCTCTGTTACCTCTATCATCCCTCTGTTACTCCTATCATCCATCTGTTACCTCTATCATCCCTCTGTTACCTCTATCATCCCTCTGTTACCTCTATCATCCCTCTGTTACCTCTAGCATCCCTCTGTTACCTCTATCATCCCTCTGTTATTCCTATCATCCCTCTGTTACCTCTATCATCCCTCTGTTACCTCTATCATCCCTCTATTACTCCTATCATCCCTCTGTTACCTCTATCATCCTTCTGTTACTCCTATCATCCCTCTGTTACTCCTATCATCCCTCTGTTACCTCTATCATTCCTCTGCTACCTCTATCATCCTTCTGTTACCTCTATCATCCCACTGTTACCTCTATCATCCCTCTGTTACCTCTATCATTCCTCTGTTACCTCTATCATTCCTCTGTTACCTCTATCATCCCTCTGTTACCTCTATCATCCCTCTGTTACCTCTATCATCCCTCTGTTACCTCTATCATACCTATGTTACCTCTATCATCCCCCTGTTACCTCTATCATCCCTCTGTTACTTCTATCATCCCTCTGTTACCTCTATCATCCCTCTGTTACCTTTATCTTCTCTCTGTTACCTCTATCATCCCTCTGTTACCTCTATCACCCTCTGTTACCTTTATCTTCTCTCTGTTACCTCTATCATCCCTCTGTTGCCTCTATCACCCCTCTGTTACCTCTATCATCCCTCTGTTACCTCTATCATCCCTCTGTTACCTCTATCATCCCTCTGTTACCTCTAGCATCCCTCTGTTACCTCGATCTTCCCCTTGTTACCTCTAGCATCCCTCTGTTACCTCGATCTTCCCCTTGTTACCTCTAGCATCCATCTGTTACCTCGATCATCCCCTTGTTACCACTTTTATCCCTCTATTACCTCTACATGCCATCTGTTACCTCTTTCATCCCTCTATTACCTCTACATACACTCTGTTACCTCTTTTATCCATCTATTACCTCTACATGCCCTCTGTTACCTCTATCATCCCTCTGTTACCTCTATATGGCCTCTGTTACCTCTACATACCCTCTGTTACCTCTACATACCCTCTGTTACCTCTACATACCCTCTGTTATCTCTACATACCCTCTGTTACCTCTACATGCCCTCTGTTACCTCTATATGGCCTCTGTTACCTCTACATGCCCTCTGTTACCTCTATATGGCCTCTGTTACCTCTATATGCCCTCTGTTACCTCTATCATCCCTCTGTTACCTCTACATGCCCTCTGTTATCTCTACATACCCTCTGTTACCTCTACATACCCTCTGTTACCTCTACATGCCCTCTGTTACCTCTATATGTCCTCTGTTACCTCTATATGGCCTCTGTTACCTCTACATGCCCTCTGTTACCTCTATCATCCCTCTGTTACCTCTACATGCCCTCTGTTACATCTATCATCCCTCTGTTACCTCTACATGCACTCTGTTACCTATATATGCCCTCTGTTACCTCTATATGCCCTCTGTTACCTCTATATGGCCTCTGTTACCCCTACATGCCCTCTGTTACCTCTATCATCCCTCTAATACCTCTACATGCCCTCTGTTACCTCTATCATCCCTCTAATACCTCTACATGCCCTCTGTTACCTCTATATGGCCTCATGCCCTCTGTTACCTCTATATGGCCTCTGTTACCTCTACATGCCCTCTGTTACTTCTATCATCCCTCTGTTACCTCTACATGCCCTCTGTTACCTCTATCATTCCTCTGTTACCTCTATCATCCCTCTGTTACTCCTATCATCCCTCTGTTACCTCTATCATCCCTCTGTTACCTCTATCATCCCTCTGTTACTCCTATCATCCCTCTGTTACTCCTATCATCCCTCTGTTACCTCTATCATCCCTCTGTTACCTCTATCATCCCTCTGTTACCTCTATCATCCCTCTGTTACCTCTATCATCCCTCTGTTACTCCTATCATCCCTCCGTTACCTCTATCATCCCTCTGTTACTCCTATCTTCCCTCTGTTACCTCTATCATTCCTCTGTTACCTCTATCATCCCTCTGTTACCTCTATCATCCCTCTGTTACCTCTATCATCCCTCTGTTACTCCTATCATCCCTCTGTTACCTCTATCATCCCTCTGTTACCTCTATCATCCCTCTGTTACCTCTATCATCCCTCTGTTACCTCTATCATCCCTCTGTTACCTCTAGCATCCCTCTGTTACCTCTATCATCCCTCTGTTATTCCTATCATCCCTCTGTTACCTCTATCATCCCTCTGTTACCTCTATCATCCCTCTATTACTCCTATCATCCCTCTGTTACCTCTATCATCCTTCTGTTACTCCTATCATCCCTCTGTTACTCCTATCATCCCTCTGTTACCTCTATCATTCCTCTGCTACCTCTATCATCCTTCTGTTACCTCTATCATCCCACTGTTACCTCTATCATCCCTCTGTTACCTCTATCATTCCTCTGTTACCTCTATCATTCCTTTGTTACCTCTATCATCCCTCTGTTACCTCTATCATCCCTCTGTTACCTCTATCATCCCTCTGTTACCTCTATCATACCTATGTTACCTCTATCATCCCCCTGTTACCTCTATCATCCCTCTGTTACTTCTATCATCCCTCTGTTACCTCTATCATCCCTCTGTTACCTTTATCTTCTCTCTGTTACCTCTATCATCCCTCTGTTACCTCTATCACCCTCTGTTACCTTTATCTTCTCTCTGTTACCTCTATCATCCCTCTGTTGCCTCTATCATCCCTCTGTTACCTCTATCATCCCTCTGTTACCTCTATCATCCCTCTGTTACCTCTATCATCCCTCTGTTACCTCTAGCATCCCTCTGTTACCTCGATCTTCCCCTTGTTACCTCTATCATCCCTCTGTTACCTCTATCATCCCTCTGTTACCTCTATCATCCCTCTGTTACTCCTATCATCCCTCCGTTACCTCTATCATCCCTCTGTTACTCCTATCTTCCCTCTGTTACCTCTATCATTCCTCTGTTACCTCTATCATCCCTCTGTTACCTCTATCATCCCTCTGTTACCTCTATCATCCCTCTGTTACTCCTATCATCCCTCTGTTACCTCTATCATCCCTCTGTTACCTCTATCATCCCTCTGTTACCTCTATCATCCCTCTGTTACCTCTATCATCCCTCTGTTACCTCTAGCATCCCTCTGTTACCTCTATCATCCCTCTGTTTTTCCTATCATCCCTCTGTTACCTCTATCATCCCTCTGTTACCTCTATCATCCCTCTATTACTCCTATCATCCCTCTGTTACCTCTATCATCCTTCTGTTACTCCTATCATCCCTCTGTTACTCCTATCATCCCTCTGTTACCTCTATCATTCCTCTGCTACCTCTATCATCCTTCTGTTACCTCTATCATCCCACTGTTACCTCTATCATCCTCTGTTACCTCTATCATTCCTCTGTTACCTCTATCATTCCTCTGTTACCTCTATCATCCCTCTGTTACCTCTATCATCCCTCTGTTACCTCTATCATCCCTCTGTTACCTCTATCATACCTATGTTACCTCTATCATCCCCCTGTTACCTCTATCATCCCTCTGTTACTTCTATCATCCCTCTGTTACCTCTATCATCCCTCTGTTACCTTTATCTTCTCTCTGTTACCTCTATCATCCCTCTGTTACCTCTATCACCCTCTGTTACCTTTATCTTCTCTCTGTTACCTCTATCATCCCTCTGTTGCCTCTATCATCCCTCTGTTACCTCTATCATCCCTCTGTTACCTCTATCATCCCTCTGTTACCTCTATCATCCCTCTGTTACCTCTAGCATCCCTCTGTTACCTCGATCTTCCCCTTGTTACCTCTAGCATCCCTCTGTTACCTCGATCTTCCCCTTGTTACCTCTAGCATCCATCTGTTACCTCGATCATCCCCTTGTTACCACTTTTATCCCTCTATTACCTCTACATG
The DNA here is from genome assembly GCA_032433765.1 of Megaustenia siamemsis. Taxonomy (NCBI): domain Eukaryota; kingdom Metazoa; phylum Mollusca; class Gastropoda; order Stylommatophora; family Ariophantidae; genus Megaustenia; species Megaustenia siamemsis. Next base: position 81,290,538 of record JAVIAB010000106.1, on the reverse strand, counting down.
CCATCTGTTACCTCTTTCATCCCTCTATTACCTCTACATGCACTCTGTTACCTCTTTTATCCAATTATTACCTCTACATGCACTCTGTTACCTCTTTTATCCCTCTATTACCTCTACATGCACTCTGTTACCTCTATCATCCCTCTATTACCTCTACATGCACTCTGTTACCTCTATCATCCCTCTATTACCTCTATATGCCCTCTGTTACCTCTATCACCCCTCTATTACCCCTGTCAGCCCACTTTTATATACATCTTTCCATTAATGCTCTATCTATTGATGTGCATCTAAAGTGCGAACTATTCATCTTCTCAAAATGAACACTACGACAACGTCCAAGTAGAGCTAATTCAATTTGCCAGGTTGTAATATACGCGTATGCTCACTACAACAGCAAGAGAATAAAATAAAAAAGATTCAGACCAAACTAAAACGTGCAAGTTACACGGAAAATGGCAGAATTAAAGATTGGTCCTGGCTGTGCCGGGCTCATGGGATTGCCAATCACCGAACGACATTTTTGTGTGGAATAGCGACATTTTCCCTGCAATTCAACAGAGGCCACACTGCGGGGCGTGCGGATTTCCATCGCAGCATCCATTAGAGATTTTAAAATTAGGGAACACCGTAATCTGGAAACACATACAAGCAAATATTGCTACATTACAGTGGCGTATCTACAGAACAGGGGAAGCTAGGAAAATGTGTATAACTCGGATGCTTGTTTTCTTTTATGTATTCTTTTTTCTTCTACCTCTTCTTTTCTTCTTCTTGTTCCTTTCAACCCCCTGGGGAGCATCGGTCTTCAACAAATATTTTCCAAGCCGTTCTGTTTTTTGTCATTCTCTTAAAATCATTTCATGTCTTCCCCATCATTTTCATCTCTGCTTCCGTCTGTCTTCTATAAGAATAGTTTGGTCTTGCGTCACATATCTCTTAGAGCCCTTATCTTTCCTGGATGGAGGATTTACTTCTTTTCTGTTCTTTGACTTGTCCACGTTTTTGAAGTTTTTGTAGCTTATTTTTTATACAGTAAAGGTTAGCCAGTCCCATGGCCAACACTCCTTAGTCGCTTCTAACAGACTTGCCTGGTACTTCTTTACGTTTCCTTTTATGCCCCTTCTGGTTAGCACAACCGTTGTCCTTTAAAAAATAACCGCATTTTTGTGTTGACTGATTTCTCGCTTTTGAGCCGTTGCGAATGACCATGATAAGCAATAGCAACATCTGATAGGAATAATATTACTTTGGAAAAAATGATGTTTTTTATTAATGAAGAGCATACTTTTGAGCTGCAAAAAAACAAAAAAAAAAAGAGAGAGAAAGAGAAAAAGAGAGAGAGAAATTCACTAAAAACTGAGTTTGTCTGATGGTGTTTGTCTGATGGTGTTTGTCTGATGGTGTTTGCTTTGTTATTCATTTCATCATCTATGGTGTATGTTTCGACCTGGACATTTGAAATCTGCTACCTGTGACATGGAAGTCTTTGTGGCCGAGTTGTTAGTGTTCACTGCTAATCAGAAGTATCCAGGTTCCTACATATGACTTTTTTCCGGGCCCATGCAGGATCTGTGCATTCCAAGACTCTGAAAATGTGTACAATACACGTAGACTAGACGTTATACTGACCATACTAAATATCAAATGCGATAGTTTATTGGAAAAATATGTGCAATAGTACCACATTGTGTATTTTCTGTAAGATGTCTTACCTGTTTCATTATACCTGAGCTCTCAGCTCATCAGTACGGTAACCTTGACGGGCCGTAAGACACCATTGAAGACGTTTAACTAACACAACTGTTTATCTGTGCTATTTTAGTTTATTTGCTCCTGAATTTTTTCCAGAAAAAAATAAAATACACTCACTTGCCCTATTACACATTTAGTTAATTAGAATAGGCAGTATCTTGAAGTTTAAAACAATTTTGTGTCTTTTTAACAGAATTGAATATTTCACCCTGGAGACTATCATACTTGCCAGTAATTGATAGTTTAGTTGCCAGCGTTATTCTACTCAAATGTAATCTACAAATATGTTTTTTTTTATCCAACAAATTTTATATTTAATGTCTGTGGTGTCCAAACTGAAACCACTTCCATAAAATATCAATTATTACAATGAGGGGAATGTGCTAGCACCCATCTTCATCCATAACAGCAGCACAATTTTGAAGACTAGAACTAAAATACCAATCTTAGATGAGAAGGAGCAGCTGTGTGAACCCTCCAGCCGTCACTATTGACAGGTGCTCTCTGGGATGTGACAAAGGTCGTGTTCATTCTCTCATGTTGTCTTCCCACCTTTCTCTGTCTGCTATGTCTTCTTTTGTCTCGTACTGTGACTTGTAGAAAAGGTCTTATCAAGACCTGTAGATCTTGTCACGTTTTCATTCATTGGGTGCCGTCTCCACATCGAAAGGTGGCTACCATGGAGCGCCATTTTCTTATCTTTTTTAGCGCCTATCTCTTTCTTGATGGTGCACGTTGTCAGAAGCTCACCTGTCCACCTTTTGATGTTATCAGTCCACTGTAGGCTTGGTCTGCCTCATCCACTTTGTACTTTCTCTGTCAAGATGACCTTTAGTAGGGCATTTTGTCTCTACATATGTGCAACAAATTGCAGTTGTCTTTTTGGAACTATGATAAGTAGTTCTTTGTTTCATTTCCAACTGATTCAGAACTTTCTTCTTTGTTGTTTGTTTTAACGCAACTCTACCCATTTGTCTATAGATCAACACTTAAAATGCTTACATTTGATGTTGTTTTCTTATTTAATTATCACGTTTCTGCACCAAAAAGGAATGCTGAGTGGATATAACAATTTACAATTCGTAGTTTTAGTTCTGCTATCATTTTATTTGCTTTTCAACAGACTCTTCTAATTTTAATTGTCGTTCTTTTACCGTGTGGCAGTTATGTCTTTATTTGGTTCCAGGAATATTTGGATCGTTAATCGTTGGATCCAGAAAGAATGAAAAGTGAAGTTAGACATTTATTACTAGAGTCCTAATCCCATTGCCCTATTCTATTGACATTGAATCTATTGTCTTTTTGCTGTCGCTGTAATAATTGTACTTTCTCAACAAGTCCGGCATGTAGCGCCACTGCTGGATAGAGAGCTATGTACCGACACAGACTTGGATGTAAGAGAGTTCCCTAGTAGTGCCTCCAGGCTGGGATTCCGTATTTCCTGGTCACAATCTTGCAGCTCACGCTTAATGGCTGCAGAAGTCAAGGTTAAATTTTTTTTACATTTTAAAATGCCAGGAGACACCAAAGGGAAAACTCTAGCCTTCAGGTTCATTATTTCAAACTTCCGAATCCTGTTAGTCGTCGGGAATATTCTTTGAGGTACTTTTTTCTTTTATATGCTTTCCATTTGATGCTTTATTTTAATTTTGAAATTTAGTGACATTTAATTCGTTCTCTGGTTATTTCGATATTCTCTTGTCAACCACTCTCACTCCCTCTATGCGTTGCAATATGCCCTATACACCTGTCAAACTACCTCTATACGGCTCACTTCTTCCTCTTTTCTCTTTCACTGATACCTAAAAGGTGTCGTGGTTTATATCATTTGTCGTTCTTGATCTACTCGAACTGTCTGAATTAGTGATTTCCTTTGTTGTTACATGTCTCTGCCACTGCATCCATCTTCTTCTGGGTCTTCCTCTTGGTCTTTTCCCATGCATTCTCGAGAAGAACGCCCTTGATGGTGATTGGTGAGGATTCATTCTGACCAGGTGACCAAACCATTTAAATTGTTGTTGTTCTATATATTCTTGGCATTGTTTTGTTCCTACTATTTTTCTTATGGTTCCATTTGGTATTCTATCTCTTCTTCTGTTGTTTGTTACTTTTCTCAAGCAACGCATATACGGCTCACTATACTCTATCAATATGTTATATATAATGTCTGTAGTAAGTAATAGGTAAAGAGCCCCATCACGCCAAGTGGTGTATAGAGATCATGTTAGTGACAATAATGTTTTACAGACCTTCGACACATGATTTTTGGGGTAATGTGGTCGGTATTACGCCAGTGCTGATTTACTTTTCCAGAAAAAGTCCGGTATCCATTTAAGGCTGGGTGAATCCAGAAGCCGTCGGTCATGACCGAACCCAACCTCTTGTCCTTTGTAGTCCAGTTCACTAACCACTGAGCTATCACGACTACCATTTAATGTCTGAGTTGTCACAAAATGGAACCACTTCCATAAAATATTAATGTTAAGAATGAGGGGAATGTATTTGGCCCCAGACATCTTCATCCGTAACAGCTGCACAATTTTCAAGACTAGAACTAAACTACCAATTTTAGATGAGAAGGTGCAGCTGTGTGAACCCACCAACCTTCCCAATTGACAGGTGCTCTCTGGGATGTGACAAAGGTCGTGTTAATTCTATGATTCTGTCTTCCCACCTTTATTTATCTGCAATGTCTTCTTTTGTCGCGTACTGTGCCTTGTAGGAAAGGTCTTATCAAGAACTGAAGGTCTCGTCACGTTATCATTCTTTGTGTGTCGTCTCCACATCTCATCACCACTCTATGTCTCCCTATACATGCCTCTAGCGGACTCAATGGCCCTGTTTGATGTACCAACGATGTTATGTTGAATATCGATAACGCAATCAGACTTGAGAGTGCAACAGTTTGAAACAGAAAGTTACAAATGTATGAATGACAGCCATGCAACAACAATCATGAAACTATTCCTGACACCTCCAACATTCAACAACAATTATGAAACTATTCCTGACACCTCCAACATTCAACAACAATCATTAAACTATTCCTGACACCTCCAACATTCAACAACAATCATGAAACTATTCCTGACACCTTCAACATTCAACAACAATCATGAAACTTTTAATATATACTATTAATATGATATATTAACCTGTTCCACCGACAACTCCAACTAATAACTTATCCCTCCCCCCTTCCACAACCCCAACCATTAACCTATCTCACCGATAACCCCAACCATTAACCTATCCCACCGATAACCCCAACCATTAACCTATCCCACCGATAACCCCAACCATTAACCTATCCCACCGATAACCCCAACCATTAACCTATCCTACCGATAACCCCAACCATTAACCTATCCCACCGACAACTTCAACCATTAACCTATCCCACCGATATCCCTTCAAGAGGTAATCTATTCCTTTCTTCAAGTTACCATATATTTCTTTCTTCAAGTTACCATATATTTCTTTTTTCAAGTTACCATATATTTCTTTCTTCAAGTTACCATATATTTCTTTCTTCAAGTTACCATATATTTCTTTCTTCAAGTTACCATATATTTCTTTCTTCAAGTTACCATATATTTCTTTCATCAAGTTACCATATATTTCTTTCTTCAAGTTACCATATATTTCTTTCTTCAAGTTACCATATATTTCTTTCTTCAAGTTACCATATATTTCTTTCATCAAGTTACCATATATTTCTTTCATAAAGTTACCATATATTTCTTTTTTCAAGAGACCATCTATTTCTTTCTTCAAGGCACCATCTATTTCTTTTTCAAATTACAATCTATTTCTTTCTTCAAGAGACCATATATTCCTTTCTTCAAGAGGTCATCTATTCCTTTCTTCAAGTTACCATATATTTCTTTCATCAAGTTACCATCTATTTCTTTCTTCAAGAGGTCATCTATTTCTTTCTTCAAGTTACCATATATTTCTTTCATCAAGTTACCATATATTTCTTTCATCAAGTTACCATCTATTTCTTTCTTCAAGAGGTCATCTATTCCTTTCTTCAAGTTACCATATATTTCTTTCTTCAAGTTACCATATATTTCTTTCATCAAGTTACCATCTATTTCTTTCTTCAAGAGGTCATCTATTCCTTTCTTCAAGTTACCATATATTTCTTTCATCAAGTTACCATATATTCCTTTCTTCAAGAGGTCATCTATTTCTTTCTTCAAATTACCATCTATTTTGTTCTTCAAGAGACCATATATTCCTTTCTTCAAGAGGACATCTATTCCTTTCTTCAATATCTTCTCTTTGCAGACTGCTCGCATTTTGTCTTCACAAAAAAAATCTATCGGTTCCATCAAAACACCACTCACCTGCTCATTTATAATATGCCCGTGGTGTTTCTTAACAAGATAACACTGCCAATTACACAGTGTTTCTTCGAAAGTCGGAAATTTACCTTCAGTGTTTATTTTTTTAAAAAAGCACTTAAAATCGCAATAAATTTTCATTAGAACAACAATGTTTGTGTAAATAGCTTCGAGTGTTTTTTTGTGTTTTTTCTGTTGAGAACTTATGCATTGCAAATTAATTGTAATGTTTTAATTATTCTTGTAATGTTTCAGTAATTTTTGTAATGTTTTAATTATTCTTGTAATGTTTTAATTATTCTTGTAATGTTTTAATTATTCTTGTATTGTTTTAATTATTCTTGTAATGTTTTAATTATTCTTGTAATGTTTTAATTATTCTTGTAATGTTTCAGTCATTCTTGTAATGTTTTAATCATTCTTGTAATGTTTTAATTATTCTTGTAATGTTTCAGTCATTCTTGTAATGTTTTAATTATTCTTGTAATGTTTTAATTATTCTTGTAATGTTTTAATTATTCTTGTAATGTTTCAGTAATTTTTGTAATGTTTTAATTATTCTTGTAATGTTTTAATTATTCTTGTAATGTTTTAATTATTCTTGTAATGTTTTAATTATTCTTGTAATGTTTTAATTATTCTTGTAATGCTTCAATCATTCTTGTAATGTTTTAATTATTCTTGTAATGTTTTAATTATTCTTGTAATGTTTTAATTATTCTTGTAATGTTTTAATTATTCTTGTAATGTTTCAATTATTCTTGTTATGTTTTAATTATTCTTGTAATGTTTCAATCATTCTTGTAATGTTTTAATCATTCTTGTAATGTTTTAATTATTCTTGTAATGTTTTAATTATTCTTGTAATGTTTCAATTATTCTTGTAATGTTTCAATTATTCTTGTAATGTTTCAATCATTCGTTACTCTTTACCTGTCTCCAAATCTTCAGTAGTTTTATTTCCAATTTCAGAACGCTGACAATATACTTTATTCTAAATTTGTATTTCATTTTCAATTACTATTTCTTCTTTTCGGAAATATTTTGCCATGTTAAGGCGTCTCCTGCCTCTTGTCAGAAGTTATTAGAAGTTCCCTTTTTTCTAGAAGTTTGCCGTTTCTTTTCATCAACTCATTACCTTTTTTCTAGAAGTTTGCCGTTTCTTTTCATCAACTCATTACCTTTTTTCTAGAAGTTTGCCGTTTCTTTTCATCAACTCATTACCTTTTTTCTAGAAGTTTGCCGTTTCTTTCCATCAACTCATTGCCTTTTTTCTAGATATTTGCCGTTTCTTTGCATCAATTCATTACTTTTTTTCTAGAAGTTTGCCGTTTCTTTTCATCAACTCATTACCTTTTTTTCTAGAAGTTTGCCGTTTCTTTTCATCAACTCATTACCTTTTTTCTAGAAGTTTGCCGTTTCTTTTTATCAACTCATTACCTTTTTTCTAGAAGTTTGCCGTTTCTTTTCATCAACTAATTACCTTTTTTCTAGAAGTTTGCCGTTTCTTTTCATCAACTAATTACCTTTTTTCTAGAAGTTTGCCGTTTCTTTTCATCAACTAATTACCTTTTTTCTAGAAGTTTGCCGTTTCTTTTCATCAACTCATTACCTTTTTTTCTAGAAGTTTGCCGTTTCTTTTCATCAACTCATTACCTTTTTTCTAGAAGTTTGCCGTTTCTTTTTATCAACTCATTACCTTTTTTCTAGAAGTTTGCCGTTTCTTTTCATCAACTAATTACCTTTTTTCTAGAAGTTTGCCGTTTCTTTTCATCAACTAATTACCTTTTTTCTAGAAGTTTGCCGTTTCTTTTCATCAACTCATTGCCTTTTCCACATGCCTATTGAATCTATCAAGAAGACGATTGCCTCTTCTCACAAATGGGTTGCCCTTTATTAGTTCTGCTGCATCTTGTCAGAAATGTGTTGCCCATTATCAGACCTGCTGCGTCTTATCTGAAGTGTGTTGCCCTTTATCAGACCTGCTGCATCTTATCATAAGTGTGTTGCCCTTTATCAGATCTACTGAATCTTATCAGAAGTGTGTTGCCCTTTATCAGATCTACTGAATCTTATCAGAAGTGTTTTGCCCTTTATCAGACCTGCTACATCTTCTCATAAGTTCGTTCGTTCGCTTTCGTCAGCTTTGACCTCTGACGAAGTCCCACCCACTCAATTTTGTGGGACTGAATTTTGCGTGTAAAGTTTGTTTTATCCCATTACAGGATGCCCCTCGCCATGCAGGCAGATATACTCCGACTTCAGAGGTACTATTTTTTAGGGAATTAGTAAAACCCAGGTGTCCTCGCCAGGGTACGTACCCCGGCTGTTGCCGTGGTAAGCCAACCGCCTATCGATTGCGCTAACCGGACACCCCTTCTCATAAGTGTGTTGCCCTTTATCAGACCTGCTGCATCTTATCATAAGTGTGTTGCCCTTTATAAGTCCTGCTGCATCTTATCATAAATGTGTTGCCCTTTATCAGACCTGCTGCATCTTAAGAGATGTATGATGCCCTTTATCAGACCTGCTGCATCTTATCAGAAGTGTGTTGCCCTTTATCAGACCTGCTGCATCATATCATAAGTGGGTTGCCCTTTATCAGATCTGCTGCATCTTAGGAGATGTGTGTTGCCCTTTATCAGACCTGCTGCATCATATCATACATGGGATGCCCTTTATCAGACCTGCTGTATCTTATCAGAATTGTGTTGCCCTTTATCAGACCTGCTACATCTTCTCATAATTGTGTTGCCCTTTATCAGATCTACTGAATCTTCTCATAATTGTGTTGCCCTTTATCAGATCTACTGAATCTTCTCATAATTGTGTTGCCCTTTATCAGATCTTCTGCATCTTCTCACAAGTGTGTTGCCCTTTATCAGATCTGCCGCATCTTCTCATAATTGTGTTGCCCTTTATCAGATCTACTGCATCTTCTCATAATTGTGTTGCCCTTTATCAGATCTACTGCATCTTCTCATAATTGTGTTGCCCTTTATCATATCTACTGTATCTTCTCATAAGTGTGTTGTCCTTTATAATAAATTTGTCATCTTTTCTCAGAAGTTTAAAGAACAGAGGTTTGGTGCCCTGACTCAAAAGTCGATTGTCTCTTGTCAGAATCTTGTCGCGTCTACTACTCAAATGTCAGTTTACTCTTGTCACTAAAGTATATTCCTTCTTCTCAGAAATCTGTTGCGTGTTATCTAGTGTTCTATTGCCTATTTTTACTAGTATGTTGCATTTTCTCATTAATCTTTTGCCTCTTTTCATGAGTCTGGTGCATCTTTTCACAAGTATGTCGCATGTTCTACAAAATCTCTTGTCTCTTCTCATTAATCTGAAAGCTCTTCTATAAATCTGTTTCCTCTTCTCATAAGTCCCTTGTCTCTTCTCATAAATCTGTTGCCTCTTCCCATGAGTTTCTTGTTTGTCTCTTCTCAGAATTCTGTTGCCTCTTCCCATAAGTCTCTTGTTTGTCTCTTCTCTGAAGTCTGTTGCCTCTTCTAATAAGTCTCTTGTCTCTTCTCAGAAGTCTGTTGCCTCTTCTCATATGTCTGTTGTCTCTTCTCAGAAGTATGTTGACTCTTCTCCTAAGTCTCTTGTCTCTTCTCAGAAGTCTGTTGCCTCTTCTCATAAGTCTCTTGCCTCTTCTCATAAGTCTGTTGCCTCTTCCCATAAGTCTCTTGTTTGCCTCTTCTCAGAAGTCTGTTGCCTCTTCTCATATGTCTGTTGTCTCTTCTCAGAAGTATGTTGCCTCTTCTCCTAAGTCTATTGTCTCTTCTCAGAAGTCTGTTGCCTCTTCTCATAAGTCTCTTTTCTCCTCTCAGAAGTCTGTTGCCTCTTCTCATAAGTCTGTTGTCTCTTCTCAGAAGTCTGTTGCCTCTTCTAATAAGTCTCTTGTCTCTTCTCAGAAGTCTGATATCTCTTCTCATATGTCTCTTGTTTGCCTCTTCTTAGAAGTATGTTGCCTCTTCTCATATGTCTGTTGTCTCTTCTCAGAAGTCTCTTTTCTCTTCTCAGAAGTCTGTTGCCTCTTCTCATAATTATGTTGCCTCTTCTCATAAGTCTGTTGTCTCTTCTCAGAAGTCTGTTGCCTCTTCTCATAAGTCTGTTGTCTCTTCTCAGAAGTCTGTTGCCTCTTCTCATATGTCTCTTTTCTCTTCTCATAAGTCTGTTGCCTCTTCTCATAATTATGTTGCCTCTTCTCATAAGTCTGTTGTCTCTTCTCAGAAGTCTGTTGCCTCTTCTCATAAGTCTGTTGTCTCTTCTCAGAAGTCTGTTGCCCCTTCTCATATGTCTCTTTTCTCTTCTCAGATGTCTGTTGCCTCTTCTCATAAGTCTGTTGCCTCTTCTCATAAGTCTATCTCTTGAAAGTATCCCCAAACCCAAACGATTGCTAGCCGCGCCGATCATTTAACATAACTCTGTAAATATAAACTTAAATCGGTTTTACTCGATTTACGAGCAAAGGAGCAAGCAAAAATCGATGCCCTAAGGCGAGGGTTTTTATACACTCGGCTCTCAAGTTGGTTGGAGTTGGACACCTCTGCCCTAAGTCGCAGAGACGCACAAAGAGACGATGATTATCCCATGTGGAGGTAAACTCTGGATCGATGTCAGAATAAATGGCTAAAGGAATAGCTATTTCAGTCTCTCCACCGGCAGTTTGTCAATGATACTTTAGTTTCATAAATGTCATCGTAATATGAATCTGTCTCGTTACAGCCTGTTTTATTGTGAGTCGGTTATGCAGTTTGTGGGTGGGCGGTTGGATACTGTGTGTGGAGAATATTTATGTAGCAATGTCTTGGAATATTTATGTAGCAATGTCTTGGAATATTTATGTAGCATTGTCTTGGAATATTTATGTAGCATTGTCTTGGAATATTTATGTAGCAATGTCTTGGAATATTTATGTAGCATTGTCTTCGAATATTTATGTAGCAATGTCTTGGAATATTTATGTAGCATTGTCTTGGAATATTTATGTAGCAATGTCTTGGAATATTTATGTAGCATTGTCTTGGAATATTTATGTAGCATTGTCTTGGAATATTTATGTAGCAATGTCTTGGAATATTTATGTAGCATTGTCTTGGAATATTTATGTAGCAATGTCTTCGAATATTTATGTAGCATTGTCTTGGAATATTTATGTAGCATTGTCTTGGAATATTTATGTAGCAATGTCTTGGAATATTTATGTAGCATTGTCTTGGAATATTTATGTAGCAATGTCTTGGAATATTTATGTAGCAATGTCTTGGAATATTTATGTTACATTGTCATGGAATATTTATGTAGCAATGTCTTGGAATATTTATGTAGCAATGTCTTCGAATATTTATGTAGCATTGTCTTGGGATATTTATGTAGCATTGTCTTGAAACATTTATGTAGCAATGTCTTCGAATATTTATGTAGCATTGTCTTGGAATATTTATGTAGCAATGTCTTGGAATATTTATGTTGCATTGTCATGGAATATTTATGTAGCAATGTCTTGGAATATTTATGTAGCATTATCTTGGAATATTTATGTAGCATTGTCTTTAACTGGGTGTCCGGTTAGCGCAATCGATAGGCGGTTGGCTTACCACGGCAACAGCCGGGTTCGTTCCCTGGCGAGGACACCTGGGTTTTACTAATTCCCTAAAATTAGTGGGAGCCGCGATAGCTCAGTGGTTAGTGAACTGGACTACTACGGACAAGGGGTAGGGTTCGATCCCAACCGACGGCTCCGGGTTCACCCAGCCTTAAATGGGTACCGGATTTTTTCTGGGAAAGTAAAGCAGCACGGGCGTAATACCGACCACATTACCCCAAAAATCATGTGCTGAAGGTCTGTAAAATATAGGGTCACTAACACCATATTTCCCTATACGCCACTTGGCGTGACGGGGGGTACTTTACTTTACTTTTACTATTGTCTTTAACTTGGCTGTCGTAGTTTAATTGAGCTGTCATAGATTTGGTGGGCTGTCATAGTTTAAGTGGTTTGTCATAGTTTATGTAGGCTGTCATTGTTTTGGTTTGCTGCAATAATTAAGTGGATTGCCACAGTCTAGGTGGTTGTCATAATGTAGGATAGCAATCAGAGTTTAAGTGGTTTGTCATAGTTTATGTAGTTGCCACAATTTAAGTGATCTGTCATAGTTTAGGCGGGCTAACCATAATTTAGGTGGGCTGTCATTGTAATTGGTGTGGTGTGATACTTTGGGCTGTCATACTTTAGATAGGCTTCTATAGTTTAGATGGACTACTTTATTAGTCATTATCTGGTCCATTCACACATAAAACATTTCTATTCTGTTTTGCTGCCAGTTTTGGTTAACTTTTTGGTTCCTGTCACTATCAAAATCTGGTCACTGTCAGCTTAACGTCGCAGCTAATTATAGGTATATGGAACCTTTTGCTTTTTTTTTTTTTTCTTCGGGTTTCTGTCAATCGGGAGTCGCTGTCAGTGTTGAATCGCTATGTGCTTTGATTCTCAATCGCTGCCAAATTTTAGTTGCAGCAAGCCTTAATTCATTTTAAAATTCGGTCGTATTGAGCACAGGGTAGCAGTGAACTTTGTGTGGCTACGAACGCTTTCAGTTATAGCTGTTGATTTATTGTCGGAAATGAAAGCAAGCAAGAACATTCTTCTTGGATGTTACAAACTGGATCCGCTCTTTGTAATTATATATATTCAAGGGTAGAGAGAGAGAGAGAGAGAGAGAGAGAGAGAGAGAGAATGAGAGCGCGTGAATTAGAGTATGAGTGATTGAAAGAGAGACTGAGAGAGAGACAGCGAAAGAGAGAATGAGAGAGAGAGAGAAAGAGAGAGAGAGCAAAAGAGAGAGCGAAAGAGTGATTGAGAAAGGGAAAGCGAATGAGAGAATGAGAAAGAAAGAATGAGAGAGAGGGAGTGAAACAGATAATGAGAGAGATCGAAAGAGAGAAAGAGAGAGAGAGAGAGCGAAATAGAGAATTAGAGCGCGTGAATTAGAGTATGAGAGATTGAAAGAGAGATTGAGAGAGACAGCGAAAGAGAGAATGAGAAAGAAAGAAAGAGAGAGAGCAAAAGAGAGTGAGAGAGAGAGAGCGAAAGAGTGATTGAGAAAGGGGGAGCGAATGAGAGAATGAGAAAGAGAGAATGAGAGAGAGTGAAATAGATAATGAGAGAGATCGAAAGAGAGAATGAGAGAGAGAGTGAAACACAGAATGAGATAGAGCGAAAGAGAGAATGAGAGAGAGAGAGAGAGAGCGCGAAAGAAAGAATGAAAGTGAGCAAAATTGAGAATGAGAGAAGGAAGCAGGAAAACTAATGACGTTTTCGTTTGAGAAATAAATATATTTGTTTTCCCTTTCTGTTTTAAGGGGGTGAAAGAATGTGAAAGAGAGAAAGTGATAGATAGAAAGAAAAAGTTATAGAGAGAAACAGAGACAGATTGAAACTAAAATTGCCACATTTAAACATTAACTAGCTGCTTTGTCTGATATATGTTTACTTAGATGGGCAATTGTAAACCATGCTTGCTTATCAAGACAAACAGACTCGCTACACGATGGTTACGCGAGGGTAAAATAGACAGCAAAGAATAAAGTGCCGGTAAATGGGAACTGAGAAGCGATTTTCATTTGAAGGAAATCATAAATGCTAACGTCTGTCATTTCCTGGAATCGCTGACGAAATTGGTGGTGTTAAAATTGCAAGAAAAAAAAAAAAAAGAGAATTTTGTTTCAGATGACGATTTGGAAAATCTCACGGCGCAGCGCGAGATAGCTGGCATCCCCAGGGTGTTGTGGCTGGCACTGTGGGTTACACCGAATTATGTGGCAATTCTAGATTCCTGGCTGAATTATAGCGCAACAACCATTGGAGCGAACTGGCAAGCCTGTACAGAACGAGAAGTAGGTCCGTACTGACATAAGCTGTACAGGTTGTACAATATCTCCTTATGTTTTTATATGAGGACGCCATCTCTGTAGGCGGGCAATGTCCGGTACCGTTCTAATCTCATTGCTGCCAAACGTTGGAAGAATTCAACTGCTGGCAACAACTCTGTGGCACCGGAAGGGTCTTTACGATATTTTTTTTTAATTAATTAGTTTCTTTTTAGCAGCAATTGTCATACCGACTGGCGTAGGAGATCATGTCCTTCCGCAATTCTCTGTCCATATCGTATCGTATCAATTATGTTGTTGATTATTTGCCGTGTCACGACACCAAGCTATCTAGTATCTTCCCTCTTTGTCGTCCGCTATCTTTCTTGTCCTGTAATTCGACAGCTGTAACTGTGCATTTTAAACGTCCTCTAATCCAGCAATACCTGAAAAATGTATATTGTTTTTTTGTTGTTTTTTTCTGTTTTTTTTTTAAATTAGTTCTCTTATTGTCTTGGCCACGTTGATAATTTTCTCCTTGGTCTTTTTATGCCAGGGAACCTCTATGTTCATTCTACTGAGAAATCCCATCTATGGCCTTTAATGAACTTCCCATTTGTTTTTTGTACTGTCCATGATTTGCTTCCATATGTCAAAACTGGTTCTATATATCACTGATAATTGACTCCGCTGAAGCTCTCTGTCTTCCTTCTATGACATGGACTTGTTGCAGAAACATCTTTGACATTGGGAGTAGTGAAGGTCAATCTGACAACAGGCCGTTCATGGGTGCCAAAAAATGAACTTTTGCAGAGCATGATACAGACAGCTAAGAGGATAACAATTCACTTCGGAGTAGCCCCTCAGGGAAGAGAATTATTGCTTATTTGTTCTTCTCAGATAGCCTATCATAGCACTTCTCTGTGGTTATATGTCTGTGTGTATATGTGTTTATATAGTTGTGTTCTTCTTATTATGCCAGCTGAAGGCTTTCTGGGCCGTAACGTCGTTTCTTTATCATTTGAGATGCTCTAATTGAGTTGTTCACTTTCTTTAAGATGCTCTAATTGAGTTGTTCACTTTCTTTAAGATGCTCTATTTGAATAGTTCACTTTCTTTAAGATGCTCTATTTGAATAGTTCACTTTCTTTAAGATGCTCTATTTGAGTAGTTCACTTTCTTTAAGATGCTCTATTTGAATAGTTCACTTTCTTTAAGATGCTCTAATTGAGTTGTTCACTTTCTTTAAGATGCTCTATTTGAATAGTTCACTTTCTTTAAGATGCTCTAATTGAGTTGTTCACTTTCTTTAAGACGCTCTATTTGAATAGTTCACTTTCTTTAAGATGCTCTATTTGAATAGTTCACTTTCTTTAAGATGCTCTATTTGAATAGTTCACTTTCTTTAAGATGCTCTATTTGAATAGTTCACTTTCTTTAAGATGCTCTATTTGAGTAGTTCAATTTCTTTAAGATGCTCTAATTAAGTTGTTCACTTTCTTTAAGATGCTGTATTTGAATAGTTCACTTTCTTTAAGATGCTCTATTTGAATAGTTCACTTTCTTTAAGATGCTCTATTTGAATAGTTCACTTTCTTTAAGATGCTCTATTTGAATAGTTCACTTTCTTTAAGATGCTCTATTTGAATAGTTCACTTTCTTTAAGATGCTCTATTTGAATAGTTCACTTTCTTTAAGATGCTCTATTTGAATAGTTCACTTTCTTTAAGATGCTCTATTTGAGTAGTTCACTTTCTTTAAGATGCTCTATTTGAGTTGTTCACTTTCTTTAAGATGCTCTATTTGAATAGTTCACTTTCTTTAAGATGCTCTATTTGAATAGTTCACTTTCTTTAAGATGCTCTATTTGAATAGTTCACTTTCTTTAAGATGCTCTATTTGAATAGTTCACTTTCTTTAAGATGCTCTATTTGAATAGTTCACTTTCTTTAAGATGCTCTATTTGAATAGTTCACTTTCTTTAAGATGCTCTATTTGAATAGTTCACTTTCTTTAAGATGCTCTATTTGAGTAGTTCACTTTCTTTAAGATGCTCTATTTGAATAGTTCACTTTCTTTAAGATGCTCTAATTGAGTTGTTCACTTTCTTTAAGATGCTCTATTTGAATAGTTCACTTTCTTTAAGATGCTCTAATTGAGTTGTTCACTTTCTTTAAGATGCCCTATTTGAATAGTTCACTTTCTTTAAGATGCTCTAATTGAGTTGTTCACTTTCTTTAAGATGCTCTATTTGAATAGTTCACTTTCTTTAAGATGCTCTATTTGAGTAGTTCACTTTCTTTAAGATGCTCTATTTGAATAGTTCACTTTCTTTAAGATGCTCTATTTGAATAGTTCACTTTCTTTAAGATGCTCTATTTGAGTAGTTCACTTTCTTTAAGATGCTCTATTTGAGTTGTTACCTTCCTTCTGTCTCTAACTGCTTCCTGCGTCGACAGGTAATGGCGTGCTCTTGTCAATGTTCTGTAGAATATCACCTGCATGGCACTCAAGGCTCTCATTACACTCATGGCACTCAAGGCTCTCATTACACTCATGGCACTCAAGGCTCTCATTACACTCATGGCACTCAAGGCTCTCATTACACTCATGACACTCATGGCACTCAAGGCTCTCATTACACTCTTGACACTCATGGCACTCAAGGCTCTCATTACACTCATAACACTCATGACACTCATGGCACTCATGGCACTCAAGGCTCTCATTACACTCCTGACACTCATGACACTCAAGGCTCTCATTACACTCATGACACTCATGGCATTCAAGGCTCTCATTACACTCATGACACTCATGGCACTCAAGGCTCTCATTACACTCGTGAAACTCATGGCACTCAAGGCTCTCATTACACTCATGAAACTCATGACACTCAAGGCTCTCATTACACTCATGACACTCAAGGCTCTCATTACACTCATGACACACATGGCAATCAAGGCTCACATTACACTCTTGACACTCATGGCACTCAAGGCTCTCATTACACTCATGTTATTCAAGGCTCTCATCACACTCATGACACTCAAGGCTATCATTACACTCATGGCACTCAATGCTTTCATTACACTCATGACACTCATGGCACTCAAGGCTCTCATTACACTCATAACACTCATGACACTCATGGCACTCATGGCACTCAAGGCTCTCATTACACTCCTGACACTCATGACACTCAAGGCTCTCATTACACTCATGACACTCATGGCACTCAAGGCTCTCATTACACTCATGACACACATGACACTCAGGCTCTCATTACACTCATGACACTCATGGCACTCAAGGCTCTTATTACATTACACTCATGACACTCATGGCGCTCAAGGCTCTCATTACACTCATGACACTCAAGGCTCTCATTACACTCATGACACACATGGCAATCAAGGCTCACATTACACTCTTGACACTCATGGCACTCAGGCTCTCATTACACTCATGTTATTCAAGGCTCTCATCACACTCATGACACTCAATTGCACTCAATGCTTTAATTACACTCATGACACTCATGGCACTCAAGGCTCTCATTACACTCATGACACTCATGGCACTCAAGGCTCTCATTACACTCATGACACTCATTACACTCATGACACTCAAGGCTCTCATGACACTCATGACACTCATGGCACTCAAGGCTCTCATTACACTCATGGCACTCAAGGCTCTCATTACACTCATGACACTCAAGGCTCTCATTACCCTCATGACACTCAAGGCTCTCATTACACTCATGACACTCATTGCACTCAAGGCTCTCATTACACTCATAACACTCAAGGCTCTCATGACACTCATGACACTCATGACACTCATGACACTCAAGGCTCTCATTACACTCATGACACGCAAGGCTCTCATTACACTCATGACACTCAAGGCTCTCATTACACTCATGAAACTCATGGCACTCAAGGCTCTCATTACACTCATGGCACTCAAGGTTTTCATTACACTCGTGAAACTCATAGCACTCAAGGCTCTCATTACACTCTTGACACTCATGGCACTCAAGGCTCTCATTACACTCGTGAAACTCATAGCACTCAAGGCTCTCATTACACTCATGAAACTCATGACACTCATGACACTCAAGGCTCTCATTACACTCATTACACTCATGACACTCATGACACTCAAGGCTCTCATTACACTCATTACACTCATGATACTCAAGGCTCTCATTACACTCATGACACTGATGGCACTCAAGGCTCTCATTATACTCATGACACTCATTACACTCATGGCACTCATGGCACTCAAGGCTCTCATTACACTCATGACACTCATGGCACTCAAGGCTCTCATTACACTCGTGACACCCATGACACTCAAGGCTCTCATTACACTCATGACACTCAAGGCTCACATTACACTCATGGCACTCAAGGCTCTCATTACACTCATGGCACTCAAGGCTCTCATTACACTCATGGCACTCAAAGCTCTCATTACACTCATGACACTCATGGCACTCAAGGCTCTCATTACACTCTTGAAACTCATGGCACTCAAGGCTCTCATTACACTCATGAAACTCATGACACTCAAAGCTCTCATTACACTCATGAAACTCATGACACTCAAGGCTCTCATTACACTCATGAAACTCATGACACTCAAGGCTCTCATTACACTCATGAAACTCATGACACTCAAAGCTCTCATTACACTCATGAAACTCATGACACTCAAGGCTCTCATTACACTCATGAAACTCATGACACTCAAAGCTCTCATTACACTCATGAAACTCATGACACTCAAAGCTCTCATTACACTCATGAAACTCATGGCACTCAAAGCTCTCATTACACTCATGAAACTCATGGCACTCAAGGCTCTCATTACACTCGTGAAACTCATGGCACTCAAGGCTCTCATTACACTCATGAAACTCATGACACTCAAGGCTCTCATTACACTCGTGAAACTCATGGCACTCAAGGCTCTCATTACACTCGTGAAACTCATGGCACTCAAGGCTCTCATTACACTCATGAAACTCATGACACTCAAGGCTCTCATTACACTCATGAAACTCATGGAACTCAAGGCTCTCATTACACTCATGAAACTCATGGCACTCAAGGCTCTCATTACACTCATGAAACTCATGACACTCAAGGCTCTTTTTACACTCATGGCACTCATCGTAATGTCTTCTATTTTATTAACGCATCTCCTCCTGAATCTATCTTTCCCCTCTTTCTGTTGTTACCGATTACTATGTCCGTTTGAGGAGACTTGTCTGGTGGTGACTATACGGAAACAATGTGCTGCCTTGTCTCTTACATTGATCAAACACTGGTTACTACTCCTTTTCTCTGACCTATATCCCGTTTTAATCTTTTCCAAAATCACCTTTAGTACCTCTCTAAAGCATTTCACTACCGTTTTAATGATCTTTTCTTTAAATTTGGCTGTTAATGCACATTTGGAACAGATTAAAGAGAGCAGTGCAGTTACTGACGGAATAAATGTTGTATTTAATTATTGTATCTAATGTTGACAATGTTGGGCATTATAGTGAAGGAAAGCAAAAATAAAGGACTCAGGTTTAATAAAAGAAAAGACAGAAGTAATGTAACAACAAAGAGAAAGAGTTCATCACAATGCACAATAAAGACAAGTAGAACAATATTAAAACAGGTAAATGTATTTAAATATCTGGGAACATTGTTTATCTCAGATGGTAGATGTACAAAAGAGGTGAGATGCAGAATGGCTCAGGCAAAAGCAGCTTTCCAAAGAAATTATAAAGATACTTTTTTCACAATAGAAACAAGAAAAAGAGTTCTTAAATATTATGTTGAGCCAGTCTTAACATATGGATTTGATTTATGGACACTAGGACAACAGACAAGAAAATCACTGGAGTCTGTAGAAATGTGGTTTTACAGACGAATGTTGAAAATACCATGGGAAAGCTAAGAAGAGTAATGAAAATGTTCTGAAAGTGGCTAAAGCAAAAAGAGAGCTAATTTTCAATATTAGGTAGAAACAATCATCATTTTTTAGCCATGTAATGAGAAGAGAACAACTGGAATATATTGTGGCAACTGGAAAATTGAAGGTAGGAGAGCTAGAGAGATGCAAGGCAAAGAGAAAAGATACCAGACAGTTTAAGAGAATGGCTTAGCAGAAGGTCAACAACAAAAATGATAAATAACTGTCGAGATCGAAAGTTGTGTAGAGACATGATCACCTACGCCAGCAGGCACGGTACTGATGATGATGGTGATAATTGTCAACAAGCGTGGACACTAACACCATCTTCCCCAGAAACCGCCCCCTTAGAGCGCAGCCATGCAGAAATCAATAAACGACATACCCCAAATGTCTTCCAGTAACCACAAGATATGTAAACATTGATATTTATTTTTTTCTTTCTTTTCTTCATCGCTCCTTCATTTGCCCTTTCAATCTTTGAGGGTGAATCAAAGTTTCAATTCTCAGTCTGAACCGTTATCATTTAGTGCTGTTGGGGGACTGTTTGGTCTCGAGGAAAGGCGCCAATCTCGTGGCAGAGATGGTGTCAGTTCAAATCCTAGCTGCACCAGCCGAGATTTTTATTTGTGACTTCTCTCTATGGTAACCAGCCCTGGTCTCAGGAGCCAGGCCCGGCTTGAAACGTCAATTACTCATCGCCGGAAAAATTATGAGTACCTCCGAATTCGGAATTATCTGCCTGTGCGGCGAGGGACCTCTGTGCACACGACTGGCAGGGGAAAACGGATTAACGCCAAAATTTAATTGCTAGTGTCAAGGGACTCCGTCAGAGGTCATAGCTGGCGAACGCAAAAAAAAAAAAAAAAAAAAAAAGATGTGATTGTGTTGTTGAGTTTCGTCTTATATCTTGAGACTTGCCCCCGATCCTTGCACTATTTTCTTCTTTGATCTGTTCTGTCACTATAGAATCACACACAGGCAATTATCTGCAATGGAAAAGCAGTTGTAGTTGTTGCCTCTGTTTGTAGTTGATAACTCTAGATAGATAGAAGTAATGCAGTAATAGTAAGATATATCTAGCAGTGACGCAACAATAGTAAGAACCTATAATTGCCGAGGCTGTAGAGATGGGGTTGTACAGAAGAATGTTGAGAATACCGTGGGCGTAGACGAAAAGTAATGAAAACGGTCTGAAAGAGGCCAAAGCAAAAAGAGAGCTAATTTCCAATTTATGAAGCAGCAATCATCATTTTTTGGCCATGTAGTGAGAAAAGAACAGCTGGGATATATTGTGACAACTGGGAAAATTGAGGGACGAAGAGATAGAAGGAAGCAATGAGAAAAGATACCAGACAGCTTAAGAGAATGGCTTGGCAGAAGGTCAACAACTATAAAAAAAAAAAAAACTATCTTTACGTCACATAGTACCATTGCTGGTGTATGACGGGGGGCAACGATAGAACCAGAGAAATAAAGGCCGCTTGGTCAAGCAGTCGCCACGACGTGTGAGACTCAGGATTTTTATTTCACCCCCGATAGAAAAAATCCTTTCTGTCTACCGCGGGCTTCGAACACCGAACGTCGGCTTTTCAGCAAGCGGAACAGTGGTTTTAGCCGCACGGCCACACAGAAATGATAAATAACTGTCGAGATTGAAAGTTGTGAAAAGACATGATCACCTACGCCAGCAGGCCCGGTACTCGATGATGATCTAATGTTGATAGTATAATGATGGCGGCATAAACGAGAACATTGAAACACTACCCGAACTGCCAGTAAGAGCAGAGACATTCCATAAAGACGGCAGTTTAATATTTAATGTATGGGTTCTCAACATGGCTGAACATCCGCCGGAAGCGGCACGAATTCCTGACACATTCTCTATTTAAAGATTTCGATTTCTGCAAAAGATTCGGGTTTTAGATGTCAACATGAGCAGTTATCTTCTTCTTCTTTCCTTCCTCATCTGCCTTTCAGCGTCGAGGGGAGATATAATTTGCGGTCTTTTGCTCTTATGTTCGCCTCTGCTGCTGTTATGTTTCCTAGTGCTTCTAATATTCCATCGATCCATCTTTTTCGTGGTCGACCCTTGGGTCTGTTGTTCTCACAACGTTTGTTGAAGGCTCGTTGTGTTGTGTTTTGTTCTTTCTGCCTTGTCACGTGGCCGAACCATTTTATCTGTTGTTTCCTTATATATTCTATGGCTGGGGCTATTCCTAGCTTTTTTCTCAGTTCTACATTTCTGATCTTATCTCTCAGACTGTTTCCTGTCATTCGTCTAACACATTTCATCTCTGTAGAGGTTATTTTTCTTATTGTTCTTGCATCTAGAGTCTAGGTCTGGCATTGGTAGCACAACGTTGGAATGAAGATTGTATTGTATAGTGCTCGTTTTGCCTCCAGAGTTATTTCCTTGTTGGACAATAGTGGTGATAACTGTCCGATGATTTGACAAGCTTTGTTGCATCTTGATTCTATCTCTGCTGTTTGGGAATTGTCGTTTGTCATTAGACTTCCTAGGTATTTGAATTCCTCTACTTGTTTTAGTTGTCTGCCTTCTATAGTTATGTTGATGTTCTGTTTATTTTTGGCGACATTCATGACTTCTGTTTTGTTGATGTTGATTTGTTGAGCAGTTATCAAGTTCCAGATATAGAGTTATCCTTGTAGTCACGTGTTATTCGAGGTCAAGGTTATGGAGATCAGACTGATGTGATATTGAAGTTTGCTATTTTGATATCTCAATATTTTATCTGACTATTTTAATATCTCACCATTTTATATGACTATTTTGATATCTCACCATTTTATCTGACTATTTTTATCTCCGACTATTTTGATATCTGATTATTTTTATGTTTGACAATTTTTATCTCTTAATATTTTTGGTCTGTCTATTATTATATCAGACTATTTTGACGTATAATTATGTATGTATATATATATATAATATCTGACTAATTTTATGACTGACTATTGTTATATCTGACTATTTGTATGACTTCTTCTTCTTTCTTTCTTCTTTTTTCTTTCACTGATACCTAAAAGGTGTCGTGATTTATATCATTTGTCGTTCTTGTGCTGCTCGAATTGTCTGAATTAGTGATTTTCCTTTGTTGTTACATGTCTCTGTCACTGCATCTATCCATCTTCTTCTGGTCTTCCTCTTGGTCTTTTCCCATGCATTCTCGAGAAAAACGCCCTTGATGGTGATTGGTGAGGATTCATTCTGACCAGGTGGCCGAACCATTTAAGTTGTTGTTGTTCTATATATTCTTGGCAGGGTTTTGTTCCTACCATTTTTCTTATGGTTTCATTTGGTATTCTATCTCTTCTTGTGTTGTTTGTTACTTTTCTCAAGCATCGCATCTCACATGTATTGATCTTTCTTAAATGGGATTTAGAAAGGGACCATGTTTGACTTTCATAGCACAAAGTTGGTATGAAGATGCTATTTATCATTTGTTGTTTAGCTGGCATAGAAATGTTTGGATGTCTTAATAATGGTGAAAGCTGGTATGTGACAGCATTTGCTTTTGTATTCTCATGTCAATTTCTCTGTCTAGTTTTCCATCTTCTGTGAACATTGCGCCTAAATACTTGAATTCCTCTACTTGTTTTATTTCTTTGTCTTTGATCTTGATGTTTAATGGGTGTCTCAATTTGCTTATTCTTATAGCCTCTGTTTTTGCTGTGTTAATTTTCATACTGTAGTTTGTGCAGCTTTTATCTAGAGATGTTAAATGCTGATTTGTATGACTGACTATTGTTATATCTGACTTTTTGGATAGTGGGAACCACCGATACGAAATGAGATGTTTATAGGCGAGATTTTCTGTGAGGTCATTGACCAAGCTGTGACACAGACGAAGCTGTCTCGGTAATACGGCTTTGATGAGGCCATGATGAATGAGCTGCTCTCATTGAGCCTTGCTAATATCCAAACATTGATAGATGTTCTTTGTATAACAGTGGAGTTGTGTAGGTATAAAAGTCTTGATCCGGATGCCTTGTACTGGAGACTTGATAGATTTGTTATGATAGAGAAAGTGTTGGATAGTAGTAATGGGGTTTCGATTGAATTGAATTGTTATAGATCATCCCAATGTTGTGCTACCAATGCCAGACCTGGACCCTAGATGCAAGAACAATAAGAAAAATAACTTCTACAGAGATGAAATGTGTTAGACGAATGACAGGAAACAGTCTGAGAGATAAGATCAGAAATGAAGAACTGAGAAAAAAAGCTAGGAATAGTCCCCGCCATAGAATATATAAAGAAACAACAGTTAAAATGGTTTGGCCATATGACAAAGCAGAAAGATCAAAACACAACACAACGAGTCTTCAGCAAACGTTGTGAGAACACCAGACCCAAGGGTCGACCACGAAAAAGAATTATCGATGGAATATTAGAAGCACTAGGAAACATAACAGCAGCAGAGGCGAACAGAAGAGCAAAAGACCGCAAATTATATCTCTCCTCGACGCTGAAAGGCAGATGAGGAAGATACTGTGCAATCCATTTCTGGCAATAGAAACAAGAAGAAGAGTTCATAAATGTTATGTAGAGCCAGTCTTAACATATGGATGTGAATCATGGACAATAGGACAACAAACAAGAAAATCACTGGAGGCTGTAGAAATGTGGTTTTACAGAAGAATATTGAGAATACCATGGACAGCTAAGAAGAATAATGAAAACATTCTGAAAGAGACAAAGCAAAAAGAGAGCTAATATCAAATGTTAGGAAGAAAGAATCAGTGTTTTTTGGACATGTTATGGGAACAGGAATCGAACGTTGTGGAGAGAAATGATCACCTACGCCAGCAGGCGTAGTACCTGATGATGATGATGATGTTTTCGGTTGTATTGATAAAGGTTTGATGGAGTGGCAGTATTGAACCATTTTTGTTGTCTGCGCTCTCATGACGTTAATGATTTTTGAATAAACGAAAGAGAAAAATACATTTATAAATGTACACTTCACGCAAAATGGTACGGTTTTAAAACAAATAAATTAGTTTAGATACATAATAACGATTGTCAGATGGTAGACGTACACCCATTTGATGGTTTAAAAAAGGAGTAAGACAGGGATGCATCCTATCACCAAGCTTGTTCAATCTATACACTGAGCAAATCTTTTAAAACATCACAGAGATGTCAGGCCTAAACATTAATGGAAAGATAATCAATAACATAAGATATTCTGATGATACTGTATTAGAAGGAGAAAATCCTAAAGATCTACAACAATTACTTCATGAAATAAATATGGCATGCAAAAATATGGATTAGATATGAACATCAATAAGACTAAAACTATGATCATAAACAAAGAAAATAGTCAAAACATGCAAGCGGATATCAAAATTGAAAGAATAGACCTGGAGACAGTTCAGAACTACAACTACCTTGGACATACTATAACCAGTGATGGAAAATGTACAACTGAAATAAACAAAAGAATAGGAATGATAAAGAGTAATTTTAAAGCCACGAAAAATATACTAACATCAAAACAAATAACATCAGGGCTAAAACTAAGAATATTGAGCTATTGAGTTATTTGCGGGTCATCATCATTGCACTCGAAAGATGTCCATAGGTGCTCAGATCTCCTCCTCAGCAATTCCCGCAGTGTCCAGCGACTGACGACTCCAGTTCTGTGTTGGTTGATAAGTCTTCTTACACGGCCACCAAGTTTCTCATTTCTGGCTGTGCCCATCTTAACTCCCATTTCCATCATCCGAAGAAGCGACGTTGATCTGTGTTTGTCGAAGTCATGCGCTCTTCCCACAACACTGAAGGCATTGATGATGTCCGCACGATCCATCGGTTGCCCGTCCCAACGACAGCGCAGCTAGCCAACCTGTCCGCTCTCTCATTTCCCATACTCCCGCATGTCCAGGGACATAGACAAAGGTGATCTTACGTATTTTGGATTTCTGCAACGACTCTACCCATTGCATGCGTACAGAGCCCGCCTCCACTTTTTTTATCATGCTCATCGAATCACTCAGTATACATGCGTGGGTGTAGTCTTGTGACTCTAACCATTTGAATGCCTTGGTCACTGCCATCGTCTCTATTGTCATGCTACTCGTGGTCACGACGTATGCACCACTGTCTTTCTTGACTATTCTTCCTGCCAAGTGTGCTGTAAATGCCCATGCACTTCTTTGGTGTCGTCTTACAGATCCGTCTGTATAGATTATTGCATCTTTTTCATCGGTGTTATCGCAGATGAGACCGTTGATCTCAGCATTAACCACGACCGAGTTTGTTCCCTACTTTTCCTGTCGAGTATGACAATACACGAGAAAGTCCCCTTGAATGACGTAGGCACCGGTATCCACTCCTCACCAACGCTGATATTGGTAAGCCCACAGACCTGTTTGTTGACATCTTCTGCTCGGCCCACCCATAATTTACTTCTTTTTGGCCTGGCAACTTTCCCTGTGTTGAGCACGTGGTGCAATGGATGCTCTGCATCTGTACTAATCTTCAGGTATGCTCGTGCTCTCCAGATCTTGATTCTGTCATCCATGGTTGGAAGTCAAGAAGATACCTCATTGCTACACAGGGAGTGTCCCTTGTACATCCCAAGATAATGCGCATGGCTTCATTTTGTACTTTCTCCAGCCTATCAATTTGAGTCGTACTGATAGTAAGAATTGCCAGGGCATACTCGATTGGTGCGAGGACTAATCCCTGGAACAGAAGAGTAAGTTGCCTCTGCTCGATGTTGGCAGCTGCCATGACCTTCAAGGCGGCTAATCCTTTGCGGGATTTTGTTATCACATTGTTGACGTGGTCCCGAAAACACAGGCTGCGATCAAACTTAACTCCGAGGTATGTCATTAACTTGTCCCTGGTCACCTCATCAGCTCCTATTCGTACTACCGCTGTGGTTGTATTAACGATATGATTATTAAGGGAGAACCATGAAACTGATGCTTTATTAGGATTAACCAAGGCACCTGAAACCCCACACCAGGAAGAAATGCGATCGAGTTCGTCTTGCATTGTGGAGGCGATTCCTCGTCTGTCTCTTCCCTGTCGATATACCAGAATATCATCAGCAAAAGTCATAGTTCTTCCCCTCCCATCCAGCTGTTGTTCCATGATCGTTATTGTGTACACGTTAAATAGAACTGGTGACAATGGTGAGCCTTGTGGCAGCCCTGGACAAATGGATGTTGGCTCGGAAGACCAACTTCCACATCTGAATATCACCTTCCTCTGAAACAGTGCCGCAGCGATCCATCTAATAAGGGATAGGTGCACCGCCAAGTTGAGGAGAATATGCATGAGATATTCAAATGGTACCCTGTTGTATGCATCCTCCAGATCTATAGCAGCAGCACATGTCTCCTCTCGTCTGTGGAAGCCTTCGAAGACGTCATAGGCAAATACTGCCGCATAGAGCCATGTCTCTTTGTTATATCTACAACCTCCGAGTGTGGGTGGGAATGCGCGTTTCTGTTCAAGGTGAGGACACGGGCAACTATTTTCTCCAGCAGCTTGCCCGCAGTGTTCTGCATTGTGATGATTCTGTAGGCACTGATCTGAGAATGGTCCTTGTTTGGCTTCGTTAGCGGTAGTAAGTAGCTGTGTAGCCACTCCTCCTTAATCTGGCCACTCCGAATACTGGCATTAAACTCATTAGCCAGTTTTGTCAAGTCGTCGTCAGCTAAATCGCCTATGTCATCGTACCGAACACCATCTGGACCAGGAGCAGTGTTGTGTGACTTTTTAAGTGTTGTCCGAATGGTATCGGTTATGATTGTGAGATCTTCTTCCAGCCCTACATCCTTACACAATTTTGACAGCGATCCCCGTATCCTCATTCTTACAGCCTCATTTCTTTGGTCCGTCTGCTCAATGTAGCGGGCAAGCAGGGCCTTCCCTTTGCTCTCATCAGATTTGTGCCATATCCGGCCTGTGCTCTGAAAGTCTGGTATGCCTCTGTGTCGTGTTGTGCCATTCATGCTCTGATAAAGGCGACAGAATGTGGCGAGCGATTTTTCTGAGCATACTTTTCTACAGAATTCATCCCATTTGGCATCCTTAGCATGCTTAGCACATAAAGTGCTTCATTTTTTGGTAGACCTTTCTCTTCGTCCCTCAATTTTCCAGTTCTTACAGTATATTCCAGTTGTTCTCTTCTCATTACATGGCCAAAAAATGATGATTGTTTCATCCTAATATTGGAAATTAGCCCTCTTTGTGCATTGACCTCTTTCAGAACATTTTCATTACTCTTCTTATCTGTCCGTGGTATTCTGAACATTCTTCTGTAAAACCATATTTCTACAGACTCCAGTGATTTCTTGCCTGTTGTCCTATTGTCCATGATTCTCATCCATATGTTAAGACTGGCTCAACATAACATTTAAGAACTCTTTTTCTTGTTTCTACTGTCAAAAATGGATTGCATAGTATCTTCCCAATTTATTTGGAAACTGCTTTTGCCTAAGCCATTCTGCATCTCACCTCTGTTGTACATCTTCCGTCTGAGGTAAAAAAAAAAAAGTTCCCAAATATTTAAATTCATTTACCTTTTTAATATTGTTCCACTAGTCTTTATTTTGCACTGAGGTGATGTATTTTTCTGTGTATTTACCATTACTTCTGTTTTTTTTTTTTTTGCTATTAAGGCTGAATCCTTTATTTTTGCTTTCTTTCACTATAATGTCCACCATTTCTTGTAACTCATGTTCACTCTTAGCGATTAAGACCTTCAGCATACCTTCGATTATTTAACGGAAGAATACACAGTGAATAAAAAGAGAAAGAAGAAAATAAAAAGTTGACAAAGACAAAACAAAACAAAAAATGCAAAATTAACAATTTGTAAAATCAAAGAGAAAGTGACAAATAGAAAAGTAAAAAAGACAACAATAATAAAAAGTATTACAACAACAAAAATTAAAAGTTATGTAAAAAATACAAAACTAACACAGGCAGAGTAAAAATTACAAAAAAAAAAAAAAAGCAAAAACACATTAAAAAATACAAACTTCACAAAAGCAAAATAAATAAACAGAAAATTAAGACAGACACATTTAAATAAAAATTATAATACTAACAAAGACAAAGTTTTAAAGAATACATAATGAACAAAGACAAGATACAAAACACAAAATTAAGAAAGACAGATTAAAAATACAAAATTATCAAAGACAAAGCAAAAAATACAAAGTTAAGGATGAGAAAACGTAAACAAATTAAGACGATGGATATGTTCCTAATAATTAGCAAATATATCAGCACTGATGTGTGAGGGTATCTGGGTATATGTTTGGCTGGTCTGGGAGCCAGCAATAGCAGACGGGTGGGTCTGATAATGAAACCGTGACGAGTTCTCCCAGCTTTCGAGACACGTTGACGAGATCACTGGCGCCGTCCATGGGCCTCGTTATCGGGCTCTGGCGTCTGTGCTTTAACACCGCCGTCACATGTAACTGTTGATGTGTTTGTTACAAGATGAAGTGAAAACATTTCTTTTTTTCTTCTTCCAAAGCTCAATTTCATCGTCTTAATTTTTTGTATGCTCATTCTTGCAATATTTTTACTGTACATGTTTATATTTTCATCTCCATTTTATTTCCATATTTCTCCAAATTACGTTCTATCTATCTATCTATCTATCTATCTATCTATCTATCTATCTATCTATCTATCTATCTATCTATCTATCTATCTATCTATCTATCTATCTATCTATCTATCTATCTATCTATCTATATATATATCTATCTATCTATCTATCTATCTATCTATCTATCTATCTATCTATCTATCTATCTATCTATCTATCTATCTATCTATCTATCTATCTATCTATCTATCTATCTATCTATCTATCTATCTATCTATCTATCTATCTATCTATCTATCTATCTATCTATCTATCTATCTATCTATCTATCTATCTATCTATATATATATCTATCTATCTATCTATCTATCTATCTATCTATCTATCTATCTATCTATCTATCTATCTATCTATCTATCTATCTATCTATCTCTATCTATCTACCTACCTACCTACCTACCTACCTACCTACCTACCTACCTACCTACCTCCCTCCCTGCCTGCCTGCCTGCCTGCCTGCCTGCCTACCTACCTATCTACCTATCTATCTGTCTGTCTATCTGTCTATCGGTCTGTCTGTCTGTCTGTCTGCCTGCCTGCCTGCCTGCCTGCCTACCTGTCTGTCTATCTGTCTGTCTGTATATCTGTCTGCCTGTCTGTCTGTCTGTCTGTCTGTCTGTCTGTCTGTCTGTCTGTCTATCTAGCTCTCAATCATTTATTAATTTTTGCTGCTCATCATTCATTTCAACTTTCTTTCTGTCACCCTCTTCATTTTTATTTATTTGCTCACTCTGTCTTTTCTCTTACTACCATTCTCTGTACCCATTACTACCTATCTCACAGTAAGAATATATTTCTTCTTGTTCACCATCTTTTTTCCCTTTTCTCGTTATCAGATTATCTACTTCTTAAATCATACATCTCACTCATTATATAGCTCTTCTCAATTCCTCCACTCTTCTCTCCTCCACTCTTTCTCCCTTCCTTTCACTCTATATTCTCATCTCCAGCAATACTTGATTCTTTTATTCTCTTCTTCCCTTCTACTTATTTCTATTTTTTTTTGTTTTCAATCCAACTAGTCTTATCTATTCTATTCTATTCTATTTTATTAATTGAATCAGTTTCATTGCAGTCAGGGTATACCCATATCCGCTCAACCACCCGTTCCAGCATTTCTCGAAGCGTGTACACAGATTGTTCCTTCTAAGGTGTTGATTATAGATACATCTGCTTTACCTTTGTCTACTTCCCAGGCCTTTTGGGTACAGTTAAATGTAAGAGAGGAGAGGTTGGCTAGCTGCGCTATTGTTGAGGACGGTCAACCAATGGATCGGGCGGACAGGTTGGCTAGCTGCGCTATTGTTGAGGACGGTCAACCAATGGATCGGGCGGACAGGTTGGCTAGCTGCGCTATTGTTGAGGACGGTCAACCAATGGATCGGGCGGACAGGTTGGCTAGCTGCGCTATTGTTGAGGACGGTCAACCAATGGATCGGGCGGACAGGTTGGCTAGCTGCGCTATTGTTGAGGACGGTCAACCAATGGATCGGGCGGACAGGTTGGCTAGCTGCGCTATTGTTGAGGACGGTCAACCAATGGATCGGGCGGACATCATCAATGCCCTCAGGGAAGTGGGAAGGACACAGGACTTCGACAACCAGGAGTCCACGTCACTCCTTCGGATGAAAGAGATGAGAGTTAAGATGGGCACAGCCAGAAATGAGAAACTTAGTGGGCGTATAAGAAGACTTATCAACCAACACAGAACTGGAGTCGTCAGTCGCTGGACTTTTCTGAGGAGGGAATCTGAGCACCTTTGGACATGTTCGGAGAGCAATGAATGAACACGCAAATAACTCAGTAATACAATAACTCATAATACAATAACTCAATATTACAATAACTCAATAATACAATAACTCAATAATACAATAACTCATAATACAATAGCTCAATAATACAATAACTCAATAATACAATAACTCAATAATACAATAACTCATAATACAATAACTCAATAATACAATAACTCAATAATACAATAACTCAATAATACAAGTAGTAGGAAACTCTTTGTACAGAGCTTCGCAGCATGAGGCAATCTGATCATCAGAAGAGACCCCCGTCGAGCAAGTGTTTCGGCCCTTTAGCTTCTTGACACTCTAGGGGAGGTGGGCCCGCCTGGGTCATGACTTCCAGGCGTCGACCTCCTGCCGCATTGCCTCTAAGGCTTACACCGTATGTTCGGCACAAACTAACTAAACGTAATACACAAAACTTTCTAAAATAGCTTACCTAAACTAAGCTTATGTTCGGCACAAAATAACTATCACTTAATACACAAAACACTCGAAAATAGATTACCTAACTTAAGGTTTACATTTCATGTTCGGCACAAAATAGTTGCATTTAATAGGCAACACACTCGAGAATAGATACCTTACCTGCTCTTGTTTAACCTAGCGCGTTACTGCGCTTTCGAGTTGAAATAACTTGGCCGTCAGTGTCTGACTTTCGTGGGAAATCGGCATCCGCTGGTTAAGATTGACGCCTAGTTGTCTGGTCTTCTTGTTGTTTAGGACTGTTGTTTGTATGGTAGTTGCCCAAGCATCTGGTCTGATGCTCACCTCCGGTCGATTATGTAACCTCTTATCGCTTCGTCTCGGGCCCTACTTCAATTCTCCCTACTCTGTTGACTTACGTGGGAGCAATAAGTGGTCAAGGTGTAAAATAGTCGCCCGATCCGTCTGGTCTGGACATAATATTATTTGACTGTTGGTCTGTCTCGATTCTGCCACAGCCAGCACGACGCTCTTTCTGCTGACTCAGCAATAGTCTTCATTGTTCTTGACCGCATCCCTCCCTTAATTCCTAGCATTTTTAAGAGGTCGTAGAGGGATGGGGTTGTGAGTCCTCTGGCACTAACCACCACCGAAAACACTCTACTCTGTACTCCCTGCTTTCTCAGCTCGGTGGCGAGATCCTTGTATTTAGATAGTTTGAATATATGCTGTTCCTCTATCCTGGATTCAAATGGCACTGTGAGTTCTATTAAAATGACATGGGTCATATTTGACGTGTAGAGTGCAATGTCTGGGCGCATTTTAGATCTCTTAATGCACTCTGGGTACTTCCCACGCCCTGGGAGGTCAACCGCCATCTCCCAATCGTTAGCTATGTCCAGGATAGTGAAGTCGTTCCAGTGGTTCTGCTTGGGGCGTGCAGCCTGTCCCGCTCTCAAAAAGTAGGTGTTAGTCGTAGCTGGTCGAACTTTATTGTTGGCCTTCATCCGCGCCCCATCCACGGTGGCAGCCAGTTCATGCAGCACTCTGTTGTGTCGCCATGTGTACCGCCCTTGGCCTAGTGCTGTCTTGCACGAGGAAAGAACATGTTCCATCGTCTGTCTTCCTCCGCAAAGAGGACATCGATTGTCATCTGTCTTCCCCCACTTCACAAGGTTGCAGGCTGATGGTAGAAGGTCATACATAGATCTGATTATGTAGCTGAGCCGCAGCGGTGCCATATGCCACATGTCATTCCATGTTAGTGTCCTCTGCAAAGCCATCTCCCATGTGGTCCATTGGCCTTGCTGCACTTGTTGTGCTGCCTTTTGTACACGCTTGTTCTCCTCGACATCTCTTATCTCCCTGACTATCATGTCCCTTCGTTGTCTATTTGATGCCTTTGACCACCATTGGATGTCTCCATGACCAAATCCACGCCTGTTGGTCTGCGTGTAGCCCATTACTTCCTTTAGCTGGAGACTCTCACGTGCTTCCCGTACTGCTGCACACGCTTGTTGGTCTGCGTGTAGCCCATTACTTCCTTTAGCTGGAGACTCTCACGTGCTTCCCGTACTGCCGTACACGCCTGTTGGTCTGCGTGTAGCCCATTACTTCCTTTAGCTGGAGACTCTCACGTGCTTCCCGTACTGCTGCACACGCTTGTTGGTCTGCGTGTAGCCCATTACTTCCTTTAGCTGGAGACTCTCACGTGCTTCCCGTACTGCCGTACACGCCTGTTGGTCTGCGTGTAGCCCATTACTTCCTTTAGCTGGAGACTCTCACGTGCTTCCCGTACTGCTGCACACGCCTGTGGTCTGCGTGTAGCCCATTACTTCCTTTAACTGGAGACTCTCACGTACTTCGTTTACTGCTGCACACGCCTGCCACTTCGGACCGGTCTTCACTGTGGGTTCCACTGTTCGGACAGTTTCGTATGACGAGCTTTGCAGCATAACTGCCAGTCTGGCCTTGCCTGCTTTATATTCCTCTAGGACTGACTTGAACGGAAGGACCAGCTTGGCTTTCTTGCAGTACAGCGCAACATCCGTCAGTCCCGGTGGTACTCCCAGCCATTTCCGCGTGTACTTGCTAATCTTGCTCTCCATCGCTTCCACCGTACTTGAGCTGATCTCATATATCAGAAGAGGCCATAGCAGTTTGGGTATCAACATAAACTGGAGGCACCAGATCTTAAACTTTCCTAAAAGTCTACTCCGGTCGATGATATGTAGCCCTTGCTCTGCCATCTCTCTTACTCTCTGGACTGCTTTCGTGTCTTTCAATGAGGCGTCATACACTCTGCCAAGGCTCTTTATTGGCTCCTCGCAGACGGTTGGAATCCTCTGTTTCGCCACATTGAATGTAACTTGCTTGGTCTTCCCTCGTCTGATGGATAGGCTTCGTGACTTCTTTGGTTTGAAGCTCATCCGGCACCACACGATGAGTTCGTCCAGGCGTTCAAGCATCCTGCGGGCGTGGCTCTCTTCTGATGCTAGGACGGTGGTGTCATCCATAAATGCTCTCAGTGGTGGCATGTGGTATCCACCTCCCAAGTCTGGTCGTTTTCCAACTCCTTCTGCTGCTCTCAATATTATCTGCATCGCCATCACGAAGAGAATGGGCGAAATTGTACATCCCATCGCAATGCCGACTTGCAATTCTATCCAGTCGGTCATGTATTCCTGTGTGGAGAAACGCACAGTGAAGCCGGTAAAATACAGTCTGAGCATGGCGGTCACACTCTGGGGTACATGGTACATTCGGAGAGCCTGCCAAATCATCTGATGTGGGACTGATCCATATATGTTGGCAAGATCTAGCCATATGACGTCTAGATCTAGCTTCTCGGTTTTTGCTCTCTGTATCGCGTCCCATATCATTGTCGCGTGCTCCAAGCATCCGGGGACACCAGGGACTCCTCCCTTCTGTATGGCAGTATCTATGTACCCGTTCTCCACGAGGTACGAGGTGAGTCTCTTTGCCATTACAGAGAAGAATACTTTCCCTTCCACATTCAGTAGGGAGATTGGTCTGAACTGCGTAATCTCATTTGAGTTCAGTTCCTTTGGAATGTACACGCCATTGGCCTTTTTCCACTCCTGGCTTACAATCTGCCTCTTCCATGCACTCCTGAGCAGCCGATGCAGTCGTGTCAGTACCTCTGGGCATTTTGTAAACCAGGTATGGAACGCCATTTGGACCTGGGGCCGAGTTGTTGCGGGCTCTGTGAACTACATCTATAACTTCTTGTAACGTCGGAGGCCTATCATTGAATGGGGTGCCCGGTTCGCTCGGCCACATGATTCCTGTCATTGACTTCAGCGGTTCGTCTCTCTGGCTGTCCGAATAGGTCTCTCTTAGATGTTTCTCTAGCTCCTCCTTGCTGATTTTTAATGTTCCAGATCTTGGTGGTTCAAATAGCTCCTTTGCAAACTTGAACGGATCTTTGAAGAACGTTTCCCTGGCCCTCTTGGTTGCTTTCCTTTTTCGATACAATCTTTCTGCTCTACCCAGTGCCTTATGTTTTGATTTTAGATGCTGCCATACCTGATGCAGTGCTTCCTTCTCTGCTTCTGTAGCTTTCTTGAATTGTTTCCTAGCATGGTTTTTCTGCCTCCTAATCTCTTCTATTTGTTTCTGTCGTCTGCTTTTTTGTGGTTTCGTGCTCGCCCTTACTTCCTTCGTGCCTAAGCCTAACTCATTGACGCAATAATAATAGACCACTTCGCCTATGCTTTCAAGCTTCTGGGACAAGTTCAGCCGTTTAAGGTGGTGGTCTATGGCTTCTGCTAGTGACTTGTCTAACTTCTCCCAAACTACTGTGTCTCAGGCGGGAGGAAACTTGATCTTCTCTCTCTTCCCGTCCAAGAGGTGAGCGAATTCATCATCAGACAGCTCAACTTGAATATTCTCAGTTCTGTGGATTGACTCCTGACTGAGATCTTCTGACGTCTACAATAACTCATAATACAATAACTTAATAATACAATAACTCAATAATACAATAACTCAATAATACAATAACTCAATAATACAATAACTCAGTAATACAATAACTCAATAACATCTGCTTTTCCCACTAAGCACTTCGGATCGACCAAACCCCTTTTCAAACATTAGACCCCACCAGTTCATTAACGTATCTTATAACAATGATGATGATAATAACTATAATAAAATACACTATTATGATTATATCATATCTATCATCAGTAAAAGGCTGGATAGAAAACACGTCTACTTTAATCTGTCCAATTCAGCAGTTTCTCTTAATAGATATCTCCTGGAACATGTGTGCTTTTAACACACCAGCAGCACAGATATCCCATTCATTATGTATTATATAATAGATATAAATTGCAGAATGTATTTACTTGTAGCATATGTTGCATTATAGAAAGTAGTACATTTTGCATGACATCAAATATTTACAAATCGCAATTCATTCATCATCATCATTAAGTGCCGTCTCCGCATTGAAGGTTGGCTACCACGGAACGCCATTCCGCTCTGTCTCTTGTTTTGATGGTGCAGGTTGTCATAGGCTGACTTGTCCATCTTTTGATGTTATTGGTCCAAGTTAGTCTTGGTCTGCCTCTTTTACCTTGTATTTTCCCTTCCAAGATTACTTTTAGTATGCTGTTGTGTCTTTTAACATGCCCCAAAATTCTCATTTGTCTTGTTTCAATTGTGTTTAGTAGTTCTTTTCATTTTTATTGTTTTAAGACTTCATTGTTTGTTTTCTTTTCTTTCCATCTATTCTACCTATTATTCTATATATCTTTCAAAAGTTTCATTTTTCTATTCTATTTTTTAGTCTAATGTCCATGTTTCTGCACCATACAGGAAAGTTGAGAAGATATAACATTTTACTATTCTTCTTTGTAGCTCTGGTGTTATTTGGTTTTGATGTTATGATCATTTTCATGACATTAAAATTACTTTTTGCAATTCCTATTCTTTTGTTTATTTCAGTTGTACATTTTCCACCACTGGTTATAGTATGCCCAAGGTAGTTGTAGTTCTGAACTGTCTCCAGGTCTATTCCTTCAATTTTGATATCCACTTGTGGATTTTGATTATTTTCTTTGTTTATGATCATATTTTTAGTCCTTTTTATATTGAGATCTAATCCATATTTTTTGTTTATGTTTATTTCATTAAGTAATTGTTGTAGATCTTTAGAATTGTCTGCTTGTAGTACAGTATCATCAGCATATCTTAGGTTATTGATTATCTTTCCATCAGTGTTTAGGCCTTCCATAAATCGAAATTACAAACAAATAATACTTCATCTTCATCAACAGCAAGTGCCGTCTCCGCATCGCAGGTTGGCTGCCTGATACTTAATAAGAAGACATATTTCGCGTTTTTTTCGAAGGATACAAATATAAATTATCAATATATTTGTTATGATGTAGCATTTATTTAGAAATATTGCTACCCGACAGCGCTTAAATAACATTCCAGTCAAATTCATCACAAATTACAAGGTCACGAAATTTGATATCTTATGTCTAAGTCCGGGAAAATCCGTTAAATATTTTATTGGATAAAACCCGAATCTTCGCTGTTTCCTTACTCAATCCTTTCTTGCGGGAACTCTCTATTGAGGGGCTCAATCACGTACACAGAGGCCGGGTACTCCGCCATCTGATAAAAAATGTAACCGTCACTTATGGCCGTCTAAACCCAAACTCTGTCCGCATCACCGTCTAATCACAAACGTAATGCGCATGGCCGTCTAATCACAAACGTAATGCGCATGGCCGTCTAAGCCCAAATTATGTCGTCACTTTTGCCCACCAAAGACAAACGACAACCTACAATGCACGATTCAATCACAAGCTCATTCTTAGCCACTTAACCCAATACCCTGCCCTGGTGCGCCTCACTACCCGTTGCATTCCCAAACTTATTTTCACACCTTTGTTTCTTCAGCTTTATTCTTCTTCGTTTTTTAAGAGGAGCACGTGGCCGTGCGGCTAAAACCACTGTTTCACTGTCAGGAAAGTCAACGTACAGTGTTCCAAACCCGCGGTAGATAGACATGATTTTTTCTATCGGGGGTGAAATAAAAATGTGATAAAAATGAAATGAAAACACGTCGTGGCGACTGCTTTGACCAAGCGGCCTTTATCCCTCTGGTTCTATCCTGAGCCTCCCCCCCCCCCTTTTTCACCCCGACATACATCAGCAATGGTAATATGTGTTGTAAAGATAGTTTTTTTTTAAATTTGTTTAAAGATTCTTCAGCTAACTCGAAAATGACTAACGTCTACAAAAGTCAAATCTTTCACATAGATAGTTTCTTCAGCTAACTCAGACATGACTAACGTCTACAAAAGTCAAATCTTTCATTAGATAGTTTCTTCAGCTAACTCAGACATGACTAACGTCTACAAAAGTCAAATCTTTCATTAGATAGTTTCTTCAGCTAACTCAGACATGACTAACGTCTACAAAAGTCAAATCTTTCATTAGATAGTTTCTTCAGCTAACTCAGACATGACTAACGTCTACAAAAGTCAAATCTTTCATTAGATAGTTTCTTCAGCTAACTCAGACATGACTAACGTCTACAAAAGTCAAATCTTTCATTAGATAGTTTCTTCAGCTAACTCAGACATGACTAACGTCTACAAAAGTCAAATCTTTCATTAGATAGTTTCTTCAGCTAACTCAGACATGACTAACGTCTACAAAAGGCAAATCTTTCATTAGATCATTAATTTTCGTTCATAAATGAAAAACATCGCACACATTTCTCCACAATTAATCTCACTTCACACTTGACTCAATAACGGGGGCTGGGTAGTCTAGGGCTATGACGTCAGTATCAGGACAGAAGGGCCGGGTTCAAAGCCCACCAGAAGCAGTGGCCATTTTGTCAAAAATATGAAAATTAATCCGTGGTTTTTTATGGTTACCTTTCCCTGATCTCTGGTGTAGTGAGATCCCATGTCTAGCCGTCTCGGATAACGGCAATAAATAGGAAATCCCGTGTTCACTAGCGCACGTTAATTATTCCTTGGCAGTGAAAATTGAAAAGAGTAGGCCTTAAATAAGAGCGCTTCTCGGGCACAACTTATCAGCATATACCTACCCATTCCGTGGATCCCAGGCCGTGGTACGGAGTTCGTGCACGTGGGCCAGGATTCTTTTTGGATTTTCTGGAGATTTTTCGAGGGTGATATCTGAGCACCTATGGTTCGTCCGGTTGCCGTGGTGATGATCATAACAACAAATAAACAACTCGAGTCCACAGCATATTTCATTCAATAATTATTTCGCCCAACACACTTGACTTTATCACATTTACTCTCACCGCTTCTATAGAACATTATGTCTTACAACACTTCTATAGAACATTATTTCTTCTAATTCTTCTATAGAACATTATTTCTTTCAACCCTTCTATAGAACGTTATTTCTTCCAACCCTTCTGTAGAACATTATTTCTTCCAACCCTTCTGTAGAACATTGTTTATTTCAACCCTTCTGTAGAACATTATTTCTTTCAGCATGTAGAAATGTCTCTAGCCAGATCTCCCACAGAACGTTGCATTAAGAATGCAAGTTCGTCTCTCTGTGATTTTCTTCCTTGTTGATTGTAAGACTGTCCGTGAATCACAACCGTATTTTCTATCGGGAGACACATGTCCTTATTTTTTAAATTTTACTTTCATACTGACATTGTTCTACATGTCCTTATGGTTTTAATTTTACTTTCATACTTACATTGTTCTACATGTCCTTATGGTTTTAATTTTACTTTCATACTGACATTGTTCTACATGTCCTTATGGTTTTAATTTTACTTTCATACTGACATTGTTCTACATGTCCTTATGGTTTTAATTTTACTTTCATGCTGACATTGTTCTTCATGTTCTTATAGTTTTAATTTTACTTTCATACTGACATTGTTCTTCATGTTCTTATAGTTTTAATTTTACTTTCATACTTACATTGTTCTACACGTCCTTATGGTTTTAATTTTACTTTCATACTGACATTGTTCTACATGTCCTTATGGTTTTAATTTTACTTTCATACTGACATTGTTCTACATGTCCTTATGGTTTTAATTTTACTTTCATACTGACATTGTTCTTCATGTTCTTATAGTTTTAATTTTACTTTCATACTGACATTGTTCTTCATGTTCTTATAGTTTTAATTTTACTTTCATGCTGGCATTGTTCTTCATGTTCTTATAGTTTTAATTTTACTTTCATGCTGGCATTGTTCTTCATGTTCTACATGGTGTTTAGTCACTCACTGTTTTTAACAATTAACTATGCGTTGGCCGTCCATTCTGCAAACTTGACGGCCACCCTACTCGTCCAAATTATGAACCAGAAAGGCAGTTATATAGACCGTCTAAACCAAAACAGCCATGCAAGACATGACATCTGCCCTGAATCTTAACCGTCGCGTCTGGCACCACATTATGACTATTAAGACAATCTTGTCTGGTCCTGTTCTAAACTCCAGGACAAGCCACTTGACACGTCTGTTTGGGCCCTCGTCTTGAGCTTGTCCAGTGATTTGCACTAAGCCTCAGGCCACGTGAGATTTAACTTCCAACGCATTTCTGAAACACTCCGGGAGATTTAACATCCCGCATAATTGTGATACACTGACCTGACTCACATTAAGAATGTAATAGTCACAACTTAGCAACGATTGCTTATCTATCACACTTTCTCTGCACTTGTGTCTGTCTTGGAACTATCTATGTTATCTCATCATATCTTTCGTTCGCCTGAAGTATTGTCTAAATCTGCAATGTTGTTTCTTGTATACATTTTTTGGTAATTCTAGCAGTGGTCCTTATAGTTTTGTACCGTCTATGATAATCCATAAGCTTTTATTTTGTCTTTCTACATAAAATGGTAACTAAATTGAAACAGTTAATTCTATTAAAATACCTGGGAACAATGTTAACCTCAGATGGTAGATGTACAACAGAGGTGAGATGGCAGTTGTACAACAGAGGTGAGATAGTAGATGTACAAAAGAGGTGAGATGGTAGATGTACAACAGAGGTGAGATGGTAGATTAACAACAGAGGTGAGATGGTAGATGTACAACAGAGGTGAGATGTAGAATGGCTCTGGCAAAAGCAGCCTCCCAAAAATGAGAAAGATACTGTGCAATCCACTTTTGACAATAGAAACAAGAAAAAGAGTTCTCAAATGTTATGTAGAGTCAGTCTTAACATATGGATGTGAATCATGGACAATAGGACAGCAGACAAGAAAATAGCTGTAGAAATGTGCATTTACAGAAGAATGTTGTAAGTACCATGGACAGCTAAGAAGTGTAATGAAAACGTTCTCACAGAGGTCAAAGCAAAAGGAAAAATAATAGCCACTATTTAGAAGAAACAATCATCATTTTTTGGCCATGTAATGAGAAGAGGACAGCTGGAATATATTGTAACAACTGGGAAAATTGAAGGAAGAAGAGATAGAGGGAAGCAAAGAGAAAAGACACCAGACAGCTTAAGATAATAGCTTGGCAGAAGGTTAACAACAGAAATGATAAATAACTGTCGATATCGAAAGTTGTAGAGAGACATGATCACCTACACCAGCAGGCATGGCACTTGATGATGATTATGTCTACATAATTATAATGTTAAGTATGTCTGTCTATTTGATAGGCGCAACACCTTGAACAAACCACATCACGCCAAAGACATATAGGAAATACGCTGATAATACTCCAAATGCAGAATGTACGGAAAGAAAACCCAGGAAACACCCAGAAAAAAAATGGTGAACAGTTTCTCCAAATGGCGTAAT
Organism: Megaustenia siamemsis; assembly: GCA_032433765.1. Classification (NCBI taxonomy): domain Eukaryota; kingdom Metazoa; phylum Mollusca; class Gastropoda; order Stylommatophora; family Ariophantidae; genus Megaustenia; species Megaustenia siamemsis. The sequence continues at coordinate 81,248,854 of JAVIAB010000106.1, read as the reverse complement.
GAAAGATCACCGACTGAATGTATAACATGCATGAAGGAACGAGATAGGTGACACTTGATGATGATGATGATTGATGATTGATGATGATGATGATGATGATGATGATGATGATGATGATGATGATGATGATGATGATGATGATGATGATGATCTATCTATCTATCTTTCGTTCGCTCGAAGTATTGTCTATATCAGCAATGTCGTTTCCTGTATGAATTTTACTGTCTTTTATAATTCTTGCAGTGGCCCATATAGTTTTGTCTGTAGTGTTGTATCTATGGGCCAATGGATTTTCCTCAGTCTACTATATTCAGTGCAGTCTTGAAGTATGTGTTCAGCAGTCTGGGGTGCCTGTCCACATGTACAAGTAGTTGATGTGCCGATCTTGAATTTTGTATACATGTGACTATGGAGTCGATTGTGTCCTGTTCTTAGGCGTATAATGATAACTTGTTCATATCTATTCATATTATGAAAGGCATCCTGATATGGGGCTTGTGGTCCTCTGATTGATTTGATTATCTGTTTCTTATGATGGTATGTGACCGGTGTATCTAGTTGTGTGCCTGTTGAACCTTCCTTTGCCAACTGATCTGCTTTCTCATTTCCTGGTATTCCACAGTGAGACGGGATCCACTGCAGGGCAACCCTGTGGTGCTTGCAGAGTTCAGTCAATAAGGTCTGTAGATGTGGTAATTTTCTGGATTGTAGTGCCTGGAGTACTGATCTTGCATCTGTCAAAAACACTACAGGCTGTGGGCTAAGATTACTGTTCAGCAGCTTTCTATTGCCAACTTTATTGCTTGTATTTCTGCATCATAATTGTGACAATATTTCCCTGTTGCTATTTTATTCATATCCCTAGTGTTATTTGGGTACTCTATATATGCACCTGCTCCCCCATTCTTTACTGCATTCTGTGCTGATCCATCTGTGTACACACGGATCCATAGGTCTTGTGGGTATTCTTCATCCAGGAAACTGAGAGTTATTGTTTTTTCGCTGTAGACTATTTTGTTCCTCTTTGTCAACTATTCCTTTCACTTCTGTCCGTATTTGAACTGATAATCCTGATTCATCTGTCCAGGGAGTCTGTTCTGGTATGGGCAGAAGGGGTTTAACAACTCTTGGCATGTCTGGTGTTTGTCTACTAATACGCTTGGCTTGGTGGATAAAGCTGCTTCTCTTAAGTCTTCCCAATGCAAGATTTTGGAATCTGTCCTTCATTGGATGTCTCGGCATGCATACAAATTTTTCTGCCTGTATCAGCACCTTTGTGTCTCTCCGTTCTCTCAGTGCTGGTATCCTCCACAATTTCTCCATCTCCAATATTGGTGTTGATTTCATTGCTCCTGTGATGACCCTAAGTGCCTGGTTTTGTACTTTATCCAGTTCTTGCAATGTGGTGTTTGATGCTGAGCACCATGCGGATGATCCATATTCTAAATGTGGGCGTATACTCTGTTGGTAAACTTTACTGAGTATTTTCCCACTCGCACCCCATGTGGTTCCACACAACTTTCTTAGAATAGCCAATTTCCTCCTTGCTTTTTGGGTTGCCTTATTTATCTGCTGTTTCAAGATAGTTTGTTATCAAATGTAACTCCGAGATATGTAGCTTGTATGTCTTCTTTCACAGGCTCATTGTTTATGTAGATGGCTCCTGCTTTTTGTTTTGGGGAGAGTGTGAAAAGTGTAGTACTGCATTTGTCTGTATTGATGCTGATACACCATCTATTTGTCCATGAATTCAGTGCATTCATAGCTCTTTGTAGCAATTTGGAGGCCACTGTTGCATACTCCTCTGTGCACCACATTACCAAGTCATCTGCATACATTGCCACTTTGATGCCATGTGGTAGTTCAGTAACTAGGTCATTGATGTAGATCAGAAAAAGTGTTGGAGATAGTACCCCTCCTTGTGGAACGCCCTGGCGCAATAAGACCTTCTTACTCTTAAGACCATCCAGTTGCACTCTGGCTCTCCTATTATGCAGGTATGCTTTGACCCATTTGTACATCCTGCCATTTACTCCATAATTTCTCAGTTTCTTCAAAAGCCCTTCCTTCCATACCTTATCAAATGCTTTCTTTAGGTCTATCCATGCTGCTAGTACCAGTTTCTTTTCTTGAAACGCATCTTCAATTTCCTGGGAAAGATAGGTTGCTTGATCTTCGGTAGAGTAACACTGTCTAAAGCCTGCTTGTTGTGGGACAAGGAGATTTTCACTTTCCAGGTACCACTGCAGTCTGAGATTGATTATACGTTCCATTGTTTTACACAAACAGCTTGTAAGGCTGATTGGTCTATAGCTGGATGTCATTGAACCATCTTTTCCTGGCTTTAGTAATGGTATCATAATTGCTTCTCTCCATGCCTGTGGCACTCTACCTGTGATCCAGCAAATGTTGTAGATCTGCAGTAGTTTTGCTTTAGCTGCAGTTCCCAAGTTCTTAATCATTTCATTGGACACTCCATCACTGCCTGGTGACTTTTTCATTTTTAATTTGGATATTGCCAGCTCTAGCTCTCTTTGTGTAATGGGTGTTTCAATTACTTCATGTGTGGTCTCTTCTTGTCTTGCATTTTGTTGTTTTAAAACGGGTCTCTTGTCGTTTTTCTAGGCTAGTTTCAATATTATTGTCATTTGCAAAGGAGTCTGCAAAGTAATTTGCTGCATGTTTACCTGTTAGAATGTTTCCATCCTTCTTCAGTGTAATTTTGGTGTTCCTTTGTGTACCCTCATCATTCAGCTGTTTTACAAGCTTCCACACTTTTCTTGTGTCTCGTTCAAGATTCAAGGACTCTGTTTTCTCTTTCCAGCTTCTCCGTCTGGCTTGTAGTTTAGCCCGTTGAAATTTGGCTTTAGCATGCTGGTAGTTGTTGTGGTGTTCTTGGCAAGGGTTATTTTCTGCTTGCTTTCGAGATGTTTCCATGTCATTGTGTAGTTGCTCTAGTTCACTACTCCAGTATGGTTTGTAGTGTTTCCGTGCCCCTCTAGGTATTGTTTCACTGGCAGCTTGTATTATTAGTCTACTGAATTCATCAACTATTTTGTTGATGTCTCTATCTGTATTTATATCTTTAGTCAGTACACTGGTGTAGTGTTGATACATTTTCCAGTCTGCCTTTTTGTAATTCCATCTGGAGAGAGTGCTGCTCTCCCTGATGGCCTTATTTTGTACCACTAAAAAGACTGGTCGGTGGTCGCTGCCTCCAAGTTGTTTCCCAACAATTCGTGTGATATTCCAATCCAGGTCTGGTGAATGGAAAGCAAGGTCTGGTGTAGATGATGATGATGATGATGATGATGATGATGATGATGATGATGATGAGGATGATGATGATGATGATGATGATGATGATGATGATGATGCTCAACATTTGTAGTCCCTGTGATTATTTTTGTCCAACGTTGTCAGAATTACGCCAGTGCAGTCTTTCTTTCTCAGAAAAATCCAGTCAAAGTAAAGTAAAGGTTCTCTCCCCTGCTACGCGCATGGGTTATATTATGTTAGTAACAATATTATTCTATGACCACAGCACACTTTTGGGTGATCTGGTCGGTATGACGTCAGGCCGCCTTTAGTTTCTAGAGAAAAATCATGGTAGCCATTCTTAAATGGGTAAACTTTGACTTTGCAGAATCCCGAAGAGTCGGTGGAGATAGAGATTAAAGGAGAAGGCCTCAACGGTCCCCAGATTGGTAAAGCATTTCAATAGTATCTCAACGGTCCCCAGATTGGTAAAGCATTTCAATAGTATCTCAACGGTCCCCATATTGGTAAAGCTTTTCAATAGTATCTCAACGGTCCCCAGATTGGTAAAGCTTTTCAATAGTATCTCAACGGTCCCCATATTGATAAAGCTTTTCAATAGTATCTCAACGGTCCCCAGATTGATAAAGCATTTCAATAGTATCTCAACGGTCCCCAGATTGATAAAGCTTTTCAATAGTATCTCAACGGTCCCCAGATTGGTAAAGCTTGTCAATAGCATCCCAAAGATCCCCAGATTGATAAAACCTATCAGTAGTATCTCAACGATCCCCAGATTGATAAAGCCTTTCAATAGTATCTCAACGATCCACAGATCGAAGTGCATGTCAGTAGTGCTCACGGATCTCCAGGTTGATGTTGTCTGTCATTTGTGCCCCACTGATTCCCCGGTTGATTTTCTGTCATTAGTGCCCCAGTGATCCGCATATTGATTTTGTCTGTCATTAGTACCCCACTTATCCTCAGGTTGATGTTGTCTGTCATTAGTACCCCACTTATCCTTAGATTGATGTTGTCTGTCATTAGTATCCCCCACTGATTCCTCGGTTGATGTTGTGTCATTAGTGCCCCAGTGATCCGCAGGGTGTTTTGTATGTCATTTATTACCCCTTTCATCCCCAGGTTGATGTTGTCAGTCATTAGTGCCCCACTGATCCCCAGGTTGATTTTGTCTGTTTTAGTGTCCCACTGATCCCCAGGTTGATGTTGTCTGTCATTAGTGTCCCACTGATCCTTAGGTTGATTTTGTCTGTCATTAGTACCCACTGATCCTTAGGTTGACGTTGTCTGTCATTAGTACCCACTTATCCCCAGTTGATGTTGTCTGTCATTAGTACCCCGCTTATACCCCGGTTGATGTTGTTTGTCATTAGTACCCCACTGATCCCTGGTTGATGTTGTCTGTCATTAGTACACCACTTATCCTTAGGTTGATGTTGTCTGTCATTAGTACCCCACTGATCCCCAGGTTGATGTTGTCTGTCATCAGTACCCCACTTATCCTTAGGTTGATGTTGTCTTCATTAGTACCCCACTTATCTCCAGGTTGATTTTGTCTGTCATTAGTACCCCACTGATCCCCAGGTTGATGTTATTTAACATTAGTTCCCCACTGACCCGTCAGGTTGATGTTGTCTGTCATTAGTACCCCACTGATCCTACCAGGTTGATGTTGTCTGTCATTAGTACCCCACTTATCCTTAGGTTGATGTTGTCTGTCATTAGTTCCCCACTTATCCTTAGGTTGATGTTGTCTGTCATTAGTTCCCCACTTATCCTTAGGTTGTTGTTGTCTGTCATTAGTGTCCCACTTATCCTTAGGTTGATGTTGTCTGTCATTAGTTCCCCACTGATCCTTAGGTTGATGTTGTCTGTCATTAGTACCCCACTGATCTCAAGGTTGATGTTGTCTGTCATTAGTACCCCACTGATCCTTAGGTTGATGTTGTCTGTCATTAGTACCCCACTGATCCTTAGGTTGATGTTGTCTGTCATTAGTACCCCACTGATCCCCAGGTTGATGTTGTCTGTCATTAGTACCCCACTTATCCCCAGGTTGATGTTGTCTGTCATTAGTGCCCCACTGATCCCCAGGTTGATGTTGTCTGTCATTAGTACCCCACTTATCCCAGGTTGATGTTGTCTGTCATTAGTGCCCCACTGATCCCCAGGTTGATGTTGTCTGTCATTAGTACCCCACCGATCCCAGGTTGATTTTGTCTGTCATTAGTGCCCCACTTATCCCCAGGTTGATGTTGTCTGTCATTAGTACCCCACTTATCCCAGGTTGATTTTGTCTGTCATTAGTACCCCACTGATCCCCAGGTTGATGTTGTCTGTCATTAGTACCCCACTTATCCCAGGTTGATGTTGTCTGTCATTAGTACCCCACTGATCCTCAGGTTGATGTTGTCTGTCATCAGTTCTCCACTGATCCCCAGGTTGATGTTGTCTGTCATTAGTTCCCCACTGGTCCCCAGGTTGATGTTGTCTGTCATTAGTTCCCCACTGATCCCAGGTTGATGTTGTCTGTCATTAGTACCCCACTGATCCCCAGGTTGATGTTGTCTGTCATTAGTACCCCACTGATCCCAGGTTGATGTTGTCTGTCATTAGTACCCCACTGATCCCCAGGTTGATGTTGTCTGTCATTAGTGCCCGACTGATCCCCAGGTTGATGTTGTCTGTCATTAGTGCCCCACTGATCCCCAGGTTGATGTTGTCTGTCATTAGTGCCCCACTGATCCCCAGGTTGATTTTGTCTGTCATTAGTTCTCACTGATCCCCAGGTTGATGTTGTCTGTCATCAGTGCCCCACTGATCCCCAGGTTGATGTTGTCTGTCATTAGTGCCCCACTGATCCCCAGGTTGATGTTGTCTGTCACAGTGCCCCACTGATCCCCAGGTTGATGTTGTCTGTCATTAGTTCCCCACTGGTCCCCAGGTTGATGTTGTCTGTCATTAGTTCCCCACTGATCCCCAGGTTGATGTTGTCTGTCATCAGTGCCCCACTGATCCCCAGGTTGATGTTGTCTGTCATTAGTGCCCCACTGATCCCCAGGTTGATGTTGTCTGTCATTAGTGCCCCACTGATCCCCAGGTTGATGTTGTCTGTCATTAGTGCCCCACTGATCCCCAGGTTGATGTTGTCTGTCATTAGTGTCCCACTGATCCCCAGGTTGATGTTGTCTGTCATTAGTTCTTCACTGATCCCCAGGTTAATGCTGTCTGTCATTAGTGCCCCACTGATCCCCAGGTTGATGTTGTCTGTCATTAGTGCCCCACCGATCCCACGGTTGATTTTGTCTGTCATTAGTGCAGCACTGATCCCCAGGTTGATGTTGTCTGTCATTAGTGCCACACCGATCCCACGGTTGATTTTGTCTGTCATTAGTGCCCCACTGATCCCCAGGTTGATGTTGTCTGTCATTAGTGCCCCACTGATCCCCAGATTGATGTTGTCTGTCATTAGTGCCACACCGATCCCCAGGTAGTCATTGCTCTACAGTGTCTGTCTATTAACCTGTAATTCATATTCCAAGTCCGGCTTGTGGCAGGAGCTACTGAGTTAAGTGATCTGTGCACACCGTGGGCTGTGTGTCTCATCCGTTTTGATCATGTTTCGATATTCCAATTGTTTACAATGAATGATGATATCGTATGACAGGGAACATTTGGCTGTGTTCACTATTTGTGCGGTTTCGACTTATGTCTTTTGGCGTGTGCTGAGACTGCTACGATGGGGACTACATTTACCATTCTTTGTTTGGAAGATGAGATATTAATTCGGTTGATTACGCTGGCACGGGCGGTTGAGCAATTATGGATTTTAATTCGTTTGCAGTGATACCCGGGCCTTCCATAACCAAATAACCTGTATTTTCATTTGTCTTATCCGTCGTTTATGCTCTCGTCTTCATATTCTTAATCCTAACTTCGCAGTCTTGCCCTCCTTCTCCTTCCTGTAACTATTCTCGCCTAATGTTGGCACTATGTTACAAATCTACAATGTGTCTCATTAACTCTTTTCTGTACATTTCGACGCACCATGCCGATTTCGGTCGTGTACGTTTAGCCGCACAGTGCGTCACTCTCAATTTGATTAGTGTAAGCTGTCATCAAACTTTGTATATGTCTTGTATCATCCTGGTATAGGTGAAATATAATTCCTTGTTTAATTATCTAAAAATTCATATATAATAAGTTAAGTGTTAAATACATATAAACATGTAGATTAATATTTAAAAACATGACAAATTATGTCTCTGAAAGCTATAACGCTGAATTGTTAAAAACCTTCCGCACTGAAAGAGTTAAATTAGCGCATAGAAAACTACTTTTGTCGATAACGCTTTTTAAAGCGAGTTGACAGGCTTCTCCGCGATATCTTAACTAACTTTCCTAGCTCGTTGCATAATTTTTTTTTTGGGAAGGGGGGGGGGGGGGGGTTGGCTGACTGGCACGTCAAAGCTTCAACCTTTAACCGATGTTTTGACAGAACACCAGGCTATATTTAGCATCCAAAGAGGTACTAATAGTGAAGAACTGTCAATGTAGTCGTGTACTTAAGAGAGTATCACGCCGTTCTTTTACATCAGACAGGAACAGCAAAAAATGGCGCCAGTTGATGAAGAAACAAGCACATCAAATGTTCGTTTCCCCTCAATCTAGCAACAAGATTCCGTCAATCCGTAATGGCCTGCCGGAAAGTTGCGGAAATAAATCCGGAATCTCTGGTGACCCCCAAATTGCAAGAAATCAAATTAAGGCAACGCAAAGTTGTGTAGGATTTCCAAACGCCACAAGCAATTTGCGGGGATCCGAGCTTGACTGGAGCGCACGCCATAGTTGGTCAGAAGTCGTGACTAGGGTAATAACTCCAGAACCAGTCATCGCGACCTCCAAATATCAGGATCAGAGCCATCACTAGGCTTGTCGAGTTCACATGAAAATAACCGTTTGGTTGTAGCTAGGAGACGACAAACGGGAAACAAGGATTAATTTGGATGAGGCGGGAATTTCATGATGCACCCGTGATTGGTTCAGACGCTATGAATGTGTGTGGTCGGCCTCAAAAGATTTGTGCAGGACTTGCTCTCTGGTTTGTCTTTTTCCATGGCATTATACCTTGGCATATGTTACCATGACACTCGTTTGTGTCTTCTTCCATGGCATTATACCTTGGCATATGTTACCACAACACTCGTTTGTGTCTTCTTCCATGGCATTATACCTTGGCATATGTTACCAGAATACTCGTTTGTGTCTTCTTCCATGGCATTATACCTTGGCATATGTTACCACAACACTCGTTTGTGTCTTCTTCCATGGCATTATACCTTGGCATATGTTACCAGAACACTCGTTTGTGTCTTCTTCCATGGCATTATACCTTGGCATATGTTACCATGACACTCGTTTGTGTCTTCTTCCATGGCATTATACCTTGGCATATGTTACCAGAATACTCGTTTGTGTCTTCTTCCATGGCATTATACCTTGGCATATGTTACCACAACACTCGTTTGTGTCTTCTTCCATGGCATTATACCTTGGCATATGTTACCATGACACTCGTTTGTGTCTTCTTCCATGGCATTATACCTTGGCATATGTTACCACAACACTCGTTTGTGTCTTCTTCCATGGCATTATACCTTGGCATATGTTACCAGAATACTCGTTTGTGTCTTCTTCCATGGCATTATACCTTGGCATATGTTACCACAACACTCGTTTGTGTCTTCTTCCATGGCATTATACCTTGGCATATGTTACCAGAACACTCGTTTGTGTCTTCTTCCATGGCATTATACCTTGGCATATGTTACCATGACACTCGTTTGTGTCTTCTTCCATGGCATTATACCTTGGCATATGTTACCACAACACTCGTTTGTGTCTTCTTCCATGGCATTATACCTTGGCATATGTTACCAGAATACTCGTTTGTGTCTTCTTCCATGGCATTATACCTTGGCATATGTTACCACAACACTCGTTTGTGTCTTCTTCCATGGCATTATACCTTGGCATATGTTACCAGAACACTCGTTTGTGTCTTCTTCCATGGCATTATACCTTGGCATATGTTACCAGAACACTCGTTTGTGTCTTCTTCCATGGCATTATACCTTGGCATATGTTACCACAACACTCGTTTGTGTCTTCTTCCATGGCATTATACCTTGGCATATGTTACCAGAACACTCGTTTGTGTCTTCTTCCATGGCATTATACCTTGGCATATGTTACCAGAACACTCGTTTGTGTCTTCTTCCATGGCATTATACCTTGGCATATGTTACCACAACACTCGTTTGTGTCTTCTTCCATGGCATTATACCTTGGCATATGTTACCCAACACTCGTTTGTGTCTTCTTCCATGGCATTATACCTTGGCATATGTTACCAGAACACTCGTTTGTGTCTTCTTCCATGGCATTATACCTTGGCATATGTTACCAGAACACTCGTTTGTGTCTTCTTCCATGGCATTATACCTTGGCATATGTTACCAGAACACTCGTTTGTGTCTTCTTCCATGGCATTATACCTTGGCATATGTTACCAGAATACTCGTTTGTGTCTTCTTCCATGGCATTATACCTTGGCATATGTTACCAGAACACTCGTTTGTGTCTTCTTCCATGGCATTATACCTTGGCATATGTTACCAGAACACTCGTTTGTGTCTTCTTCCATGGCATTATACCTTGGCATATGTTACCAGAATACTCGTTTGTGTCTTCTTCCATGGCATTATACCTTGGCATATGTTACCAGAACACTCGTTTGTGTCTTCTTCCATGGCATTATACCTTGGCATATGTTACCAGAACACTCGTTTGTGTCTTCTTCCATGGCATTATACCTTGGCATATGTTACCAGAATACTCGTTTGTGTCTTCTTCCATGGCATTATACCTTGGCATATGTTACCAGAATACTCGTTTGTGTCTTCTTCCATGGCATTATACCTTGGCATATGTTACCAGAATACTCGTTTGTGTGTCCTTCTTCTTTCCTTCTGGGAGAACGTGAGTTCGAACCCCGGTAACGTTTCAATGGTCGGAGTGACAACAGTTTTAACAACTCTGACCTCAACACTACGTGGCGGCTGCATTTGACATGTGACCTTTACTCTTTAGGCCTACAGTTTACATCCTCCCCCCCCCCCCGACCGACCCAAGTAAAGGGAAAATGATGTAAAGATGGGATTTGTCTCCTTCCTCCTTTACCTGTAAACGTCGAGGGGAGATCTCGGTCTTTCATTCTGTTGTTGGTTTCTGTTGTTGGTTTCTGTTGTTGGTTTCTGTTGTTGGTTTCTGTTGTTGGTTTCTGTTGTTGGTTTCTGTTGTTGGTTTCTGTTGTTGGTTTCTGTTGTTGGTTTCTGTTGTTGGTCTCTGTTGTTGGTTTCTGTTGTTGGTTTCTGTTGTTGGTTTCTGTTGTTGGTTTCTGTTGTTGGTTTCTGTTGTTGGTTTCTGTTGTTGGTTTCTGTTGTTGGTCTCTGTTGTTGGTCTCTGTTGTGGGTTTCTGTTGTTGGTTTCTGTTGTTGGTTTCTGTTGTTGGTCTCTGTTGTTGGTCTCTGTTGTTGGTTTCTGTTGTTGGTTTCTGTTGTTGGTCTCTGTTGTTGGTCTCTGTTGTTGGTCTCTACTGTTGGTCTCTGTTGTTGGTTTCTGTTGTTGGTTTCTGTTGTTGGTTTCTGTTGTTGGCCTCTGTTGTTGGTCTCTGTTGTTGGTCTCTGTTGTTGGTCTCTGTTGTTGGTCTCTAATGTTGGCCTCTACTGTTGGTCTTTGTTGTTGGTTTCTGTTGTTGGTTTCTGTTGTTGGTCTCTGTTGTTGGTTTCTGTTGTTGGTCTCTGTTGTTGGTCTCTGTTGTTGGTCTCTGTTGTTGGTTTCTGTTGTTGGCCTCTGTTGTTGGCCTCTGTAGTTGGTCTCTTTTGTTGGTCTCTGTTGTTGGTCTCTGTTGTTGGTTTCTGTTGTTGGTTTCTGTTGTTGGTCTCTGTTGTTGGTCTCTGTTGTTGGTCTCTGTTGTTGGTTTCTGTTGTTGGCCTCTACTGTTGGTCTCTGTTGTTGGTCTCTGTTGTTGGTTTCTGTTGTTGGCCTCTACTGTTGGTCTCTGTTGTTGGTCTCTGTTGTTGGTTTCTGTTGTTGGTTTCTGTTGTTGGTCTCTGTTGTTGGTCTCTGTTGTTGGCCTCTGTTGTTGGTCTCTGTTGTTGGTCTCTGTTGTTGTCTCTGTTGTGGTCTCTGTTGTTGGTCTCTGTTTTGGCTTCTACTGTTGGTCTCTGTTGTTGGTTTCTGTTGTTGGTCTCTACTGTTGGTCTCTGTTGTTGGTTTCTGTTGTTGGCCTCTACTGTTGGTCTCTGTTGTTGGTTTCTGTTGTTGGTTTCTGTTGTTGGTTTCTGTTGTTGGCCTCTACTGTTGGTCTCTGTTGTTGGTTTCTGTTGTTGGTTTCTGTTGTTGGTCTCTGTTGTTGGTCTCTGTTGTTGGTCTCTGTTGTTGGCCTCTGTTGTTGGTCTCTGTTGGTGGTCTCTGTTGTTGGTCTCTGTTGTTGGCCTCTACTGTTCGTCTCTGTTGTTGGTTTCTGTTGTTGGCCTCTACTGTTGGTCTCTGTTGTTGGCCTCTAATGTTGGTCTCTGTTGGTCTCTGTTGTTGGTCTCTATTGTTGGTCTCTGTTGTTGGTTTCTGTTGTTGGTCTCTGTTGTTGGTCTCTGTTGTTGGTCTCTGTTGTTGGTCTCTGTTGTTGGTCTCTGTTATTGGTCTCTGTTGTTGGTCTCCGTTGTTTGTCTCTGTTGTTTGTCTCTGTTGTTGGCTTTTTTTGTTGGTCTCTGTTGTTGATCTCTGTTGTTGGTCTCTGTTGTTTGTCTCTGTTGTTGGTCTCTGTTGTTTGTCTCTGTTGTTGGTCTCTGTTGTTGTCTCTGTTGTTGGTCTCTGTTGTTGGTCTCTGTTGTTGGTCTCTGTTGTTGGTCTCTGTTGTTGGTCTCTGTTGTTGGTCTCTGTTGTTTGTCTTTGTTGTTGGCTTCTGTTGTTGGTCTCTGTTGTTTGTCTCTGTTGTTTGTCTCTGTTTTTGGCTTTTGTTGTTGGCCTCTGTTGTTGGTCTCTGTTGTTGGTCTCTGTTGTTGGTCTCTGTTGTTGGTCTCTGTTGTTGGTTTCTGTTGTTGGCTTCTGTTGTTGGCCTCTGTTGTTTGTCTCTGTTGTTTGTCTCTGTTGTTGGCTTCTGTTGTTGGCTTCTGTTGTTGGCTTCTGTTGTTTGTCTCTGTTGTTGGCTTCTGTTGTTGGTCTCTGTTGTTGGCTTCTGTTGTTGGCCTTTGTTGTTTGTCTTTGTTGTTGGCTTCTGTTGTTGGCTTCTGTTGTTGTCCTCTGTTGTTTGTCTCTGTTGTTGGTCTCTGTTGTTTGTCTCTGTTGTTGGTCTCTGTTGTTGGCTTCTGTTGTTGGCCTCTGTTGTTGGTCTCTGTTGTTGGTCTCTGTTGTTGGCCTCTACTGTTGACCTCTACTGTTGATCTCTACTGTTGACTTCTACTGTTGGCTTCTGCTGTTGTTATGTTTCCTAGTATTTCTAATATTCCGTATATTCATCTTTTTTAATGGTCGGCCCTTGGGTCTGGAGTTCTGGCAACGTTTGTTGAAGCTCTTTGTGTTGTGTTGTGATATGATCTGTCTTATCACGTGGACAAACCATTGTATCTGTTGTTTCTTTATATATTCTATGGCGGAGATTATCCCTAGTTTTTTTTTCTCAGTTCTTCATTTCTGATCTGATCTCTCAAGCTGTTTCTTGTCATTTGTTTAACACATTTAATTTCTGGAGTGGTTATTGTTCTTAGTGTTCTTAAGTCTAGGATGCACATCTGGCATTGACAGCTCAACGTTGGGATGAAGACTGTGTTGTTGAGAGCCTGGAGTACCAATGTGGTGAAGAAACACAGGACAAGAAACATCACAAACACTATACCCTCTCATCAAAGCAAATAATCAGGTCTAGAATATTATCGCTATGTGTCTAGTTTTGTATATATATCCTTATGTATATTTTTGTGTTGTTGGTTGTTGTTCCAGCTGAAGGACTATTTGGTTGCTAACATTTCTGTTCAGTTCACAACATGAGCTTCCAATAACAAAAAAAAAAGTAACTCTATTTCAACTGTATAATACGCTGAATTAGTAAACATTTCCACCGTTAGGAACGTCCTTTTAGTAAACAATTTCAGATGTCTAAAAACATATATTTAGTAAACTATTTCACTTGGATAAAAACGTCTGTTTATAAACTGTATCATGTATGTAAAGAACGTATTTTTAGCGAAATATTTCATATTTGTAAAAGGAAACGTAAATTTAGTAAAATATCCCACGTGTATAGAAATAAAGCGCTTATTTGCAGACAAAATCAAGGGCTTGTTTGTTGATCACTGATAACACAAACTCAGGTGGATACTGCACAACCTGTGAGAGTGGTGGTGATGGTTAATCTAATTGAGGGAGCAATGACGGTGGCAGTCGTTGAGAGCAGAAAGGACTGTGGAGGATAACAACAAGAAGATAGGGAGATGAAGTTAAATAAGCCGCGTGTAAGCTGATCATGAGAATATGGAAGTCATGTGGCGATGGCTCTTGATAGTTTTGGAACCATCAGAATTTAAAGTGAAGTAGGATGAGCAGCCCAAAGATGAACAAGACCTCACTGAATCTCTAATTTAGACTTTTGAAAGAAATGAAAGAAAAAAAGTGGGGCACTCCCATATCTCCCCAGCCCCCGTTCAAGCAACCAAGAAAGTGTTCACGCTTATCGTTAATACTGTTCTATTGAACGTGTTGCGTTCTGTAAAAATGGCGCGTTTTTACGTTCACACTGTGCTATTGAACGTGTTGCGTTCTCTAAAAATGGCGCGTTTTTACGTTCACACTGTGCTATTGAACGTGTTGCGTTCTGTAAAAATGGCGCGTTTTTACGTTCACACTGTGCTATTGAACGTGTTGCGTTCTGTAAAAATGGAGCGTTTTTACGTTCACACTGTGCTATTGAACGTGTTGCGTTCTGTAAAAATGGCGCGTTTTTACGTTCACACTGTGCTATTGAACGTGTTGCGTTCTGTAAAAATGGCGCGTTTTTACGTTCACACTGTGCTATTGAACGTGTTGCGTTCTGTAAAAATGGCGCGTTTTTACGTTCACACTGTGCTATTGAACGTGTTGCGTTCTGTAAAAATGGCGCGTTTTTACGTTCACACTGTGCTATTGAACGTGTTGCGTTCTGTAAAAATGGCGCGTTTTTACGTTCACACTGTGCTATTGAACGTGTTGCGTTCTGTAAAAATGGAGCGTTTTTACGTTCACACTGTGCTATTGAAGGTGTTGCGTTCTGTAAAAATGGCGCGTTTTTACGTTCACACTGTGCTATTGAACGTGTTGCGTTATGTAAAAATGGAGCGTTTTTACGTTCACACTGTGCTATTGAACGTGTTGCGTTCTGTAAAAATGGCGCGTTTTTACGTTCACACTGTGCTATTGAACGTGTTGCGTTCTGTAAAAATGGCGCGTTTTTACGTTCACACTGTGCTATTGAACGTGTTGCGTTCTTTAAAAATGGCGCGTTTTTACGTTCACACTGAGCTATTGAACGTGTTGCGTTCTGTAAAAATGGCGCGTTTTTACGTTCACACTGTGCTATTGAACGTGTTGCGTTCTGTAAAAATGGCGCGTTTTTACGTTCACACTGTGCTATTGAACTTGTTGCGTTCTGTAAAAATGGCGCGTTTTTACGTTCACACTGTGCTATTGAACGTGCTGTATTTACTGTATTAATCACGCGAAGGTCATAATGTAAACTTCCGGACCACCGTAACGGGCAACATAATCTCCATGCGCCTCTCGCCAATTCCAGTGTAGACATAATGATCAGTGAGCGTGTACCAAGGAAGAATCGCTGCCCCAACAAATGATGTCAGACCTCCGCTTCGGTGAAATAATAGGTCCGTCCTCAGTCGAATGCAGATCATACATACCGTGCCAGGACAAAGCCGGGACATGGTACCGTTCCACTCTACTCCACCACCATTCTCCTGCAGCACTATCTCAGCATGCGGGCCCCAAAACCATGTTGATTTTATGGACAGGTGAATGCGACAGGACTACCACTGTCTCCACAAACGAAAATCCAAACCTGAAAAAATCAGTTGAAACTACATGGTAGCAAAAATTCCAATATTCCTGAACCAATTCGACAAAGCGACCATCTTCGCCGCCTCACTAACCGGAAGTCATTTGAATAATTTAACAGTTTGCGTAAAATCAGACCCATTAACAGTGCGACGAATGTGAAAGTCCCGATGATGGGGTCGGCAAATATAGATGTCACCGCAGTGCTCATAGGATAGTCACAATCACAATTTTCTTGTAAAGGAGTAAAGGCACCAAAATGTATACACATGCGAAGCTGCTGTAAGCTGGTTCCAGTTGAAGGGCTACTTGACCGAAAAGTCGGCTTTTGTTTTGTTACTCACATACATAAAGCTATTACCATATCACTTTTTTTTCAAGACACCGGCGTCGAGACAGAGAGGTTGAGGGTTCAAATCGCAGCTGCACCAGTTGGGATTTTTATTTATCATTTCTCTCTGCGGCAACCACCCCTGGTCTCAGCAGCGAGGCCCGGCTTGAAACGTCAATTACTCATCGACGGAAAAAAAATATGAGTACCTCCGAAGTCAGAGTTATCAGCCTATGCGACAAGGGACCCCTGTACACATGGCTGCCAGGGAAAAATGGATTAACACGCAAAATTTAGTTCCTATTCTCTAGGGACTTCGTCAGAGATAAAAGCTGACGAACGGAGACAATGTTTAAAAATCACGTTTTAAAAAATGTTCTACCTGAATCGCCGAAATAAAGAATGTCAATGCAGGTCCACCAAGTCATCATTGTCATGTGTCTAGGACCTAACAGAACTGGTAATGGTAAATTAACATCACCATTATTGGAACGGTGATCCCTTTTACTCGTTTATTCTTACACTTTGTTCAGAAAACCTGCTATTCGATAACAGCTGTTATCGTAACCCTATGCTATAGCCACGAGAAAACCTGCGTGAAAGACATCGTCCACGATTGCTAATTTTTTAATTAGCTGAGTGGCAGTGTTCCCTAGCGTTCGGCTTTTTGTGGCAAGGCGCAGTGCCAAGGAGTACGGGTTTAATCCTGCTTCGGACCATATAGTGTTCTTTGTATTTTTCTGTAGTTGTGTATTTGTCATTTTTTCCGAGTGCTGTAAAACAAACCTCTTCCTCCTATGATTCGCTGAATTATCGTCTCGGAAGTTTCCCTCTAGAATAATATTCATTTACTATTATTTGTCTCTGCTATTTGATAATTGTTGGTAGTAAATGAAAACATTACAGAAACAATCAGGCTTCGAGAAATGCAGAGACTGACATTGGAGCGGGTATGGGTATGCCACGACTGAAATTAAACTGATTCCATGAACAGAAAAGAATGAAATAGAATTGTTGCTAGTATCATTACTCTACACTCAAACCATCTCATTTCTTGGTTCTCGGCTCATCCAGAAATGAGTGCTGTCCGTTTTCTTCTTAAATAAATGTAATCTTTATTCATGATTTTGCCCTGTTTCATGATTTCCTCACATTTCATGGTTTTGTCGCTTTCTCATGATTTTGTCGGTTCAGGTTACACTCAACACTCCACTGAGACATCGGAGACTTGTAATTGTTCTTGAACTTTGAAACTGGTAATTCATCTTCCCATTTCTATTAACATTTTCACTTTTTGCGTGGCAGAGACACTGTTTGAGAAATCCATCTTATAATGTTACACGCTGGAGTTCCCGTGTGTCCAAGGTGCTAATCTCAATTAAAACAAAACCAGATTGAACGCTGATATTTTTTACAAGCACATTTTTAGCCAAACAGTACATTGCTCAACTCAGAAATTTGTCATTCACTTCAATTTTGGGATTTGAAAAAGTGCAATGCAAATATAATTTAACTCATTAGTTTGCTGGTAGTTTTCTAAACTTAAGCTGGGTATTTTCGTTCCTAGGTTATTTACGGAAGTGTGGTGTATTTCTTCAAGTTCCTTTCAGCTCCCTGTTGAGCATAAGTCTTCAGCAAATACTTTCCAAGCTTTTCTGTGTTTTTTTTTTTGCTATTCTTTTAAGATCATTCGATGTCTTCTTCATCATCTTCATCTTTGCTTCCATCTGTTTCTTGGCATCGTCTTCTGTTAGGTTAACATTTTCTGCTGGTACATTGGCATTTCTGACGCTACGTTGATATATTATGCTTTCACGTTGACGTCTTCTGCTGTCACGTTGATATATTATGCTTTCACGTTGACGTCTGCTGCTGTCACGTTGATATATTATGCTTTCACGTTGACGTCTTCTGCTGTCACGTTGATATATTATGCTTTCACGTTGACGTCTTCTGCTGTGACGTTGATATATTATGCTTTTACGTTGACGTCTTCTGCTGTCACGTTGATATATTATGCTTTCACGTTCTTCATCATCTTCATCTTTGCTTCATCTGTTTCTTGGCATCGTCTTCTGTTAGGTTAACATTTTCTGCTGGTACATTGGCATTTTCTGACGCTACGTTGATATATTATGCTTTCACGTTGACGTCTGCTGCTGTCACGTTGATATATTATGCTTTCACGTTGACGTCTTCTGCTGTCACGTTGATATATTATGCTTTCACGTTGACGTCTTCTGCTGTGACGTTGATATATTATGCTTTTACTTGACGTCTTCTGCTGTGACGTTGATATATTATGCTTTCACGTTGAACGTCTTCTGCTGTCACATTGATATATTATGCTTTCACGTTGACGTCTTCTGCTGTCACGTTGATATATATGCTTTCACGTTGACGTCTTCTGCTGTCACGTTGATATATTATGCTTTCACGTTGACGTCTTCTGCTGTCACGTTGATATATTATGCTTTCACGTTGACGTCTTCTGCTGTCACGTTGATATATTATGCTTTCACGTTGACGTCTTCTGCTGTGACGTTGACATCGTTTACTGTCACGCTGAGATCCTCTGCTGCTGTGATTCCTGGTTTACTTCTATCATTCTACCCTTCCATCTCTTTAGAGGCCTCCTTAATTCCTCTAACTTCAGCAGCCAGTCTCACATCCTTCTTGTATTCTCTAACAGCTGTTAATGTTATTAAGGGAAAGCGGGTGGCCGAATCAATAACCTATCAGGCTCCAAACCAGACGAACGCGGGTTCCAATCCGGTAATGTCCAACATTTGTTTCTCTCGGGCCCGAATACTTCGCCACAACTGCACTGGGCAAGCGGCATTTATTCTCCGGTCCTGGAAGTCCCCACCGCAGATTCCTGTGATGGGCAAATATACAGAGATAGTTCACTTTAGTTCTTTGGTTATGGAAGGCCTCGGTATCACTGCAAACAAATTAAAATCCATAATTGCTCAACCGCCCGTGCCAGTGGAATCATTCGACTTACTAACTCATCTACCAAACAAAGAAAGGTAGCTGTAGCAGTCTCATCATAGCAGTCTCAGCACACGCCAAAAGACATAAGGCGAAACCGCACAGAAAGTGAACACAGCCAACTGTTCCCTGCCATACGATATCATCATCATCGTAAACAATCGGAATATCGAAACATGATCAAAACGGATGAAGCACACAGCTCACGGTGTGCACAGAGCACCTAACTCAGTAGCTCCTGCAACAATAGTTAACGTTAAAACTGTGCCACCCATAATTACGCTGTGGCGTAAACTCACTTATCACTTGTACTCTTGTTTATTTTTCTGTGACAGTTGAAAGAGTTGTTTCCCTTTAGTTTTGTTAGTTGTATTCTCTATGTTCTATGTAGTGGATCTTGATCGCTCCCGCGCCGCGTGACGTCATATAGGGCTTGTAATGTTTTCAGCAACCTATCTCTATTCTGGGCGAGAGGTTCAATCTCATTTAATGAGTCTATGCTGCCTACTTTGCTTCTCTTATAAGTGTTCTTTTCAGTGTCTCTTTAAGTTCTCCCTCTTTTTATATATCCTGCTGTTTCCCCATAGAAGAGCCTGTTTATGAATTTTTTGTTGTCTCTTCTCAACATATTGTCCGACATATGTCCATCTTATTTCCTTAATTGTAGATGAGATCGTTGGTTGCATGGAGATTTCTCTTATTTCTACATTAGTCTTGAATTCATTGCATTGTACACAAAGTATTATTCTAAGGCATTTTTCTTCCAAAGCGTCTAGTTTTCTTTCAGTCTCGTATGTTGTTCTCCAGCTGTCACATACATATGTAAGTGCTGATAATACGTTTCTATAGTCTACTTACAAAAGAATGATCGGTCTTTGATATTAAACCCAAATAATGTTTTTCATTTTAAATTTAGACCATCGTACCAAAAATAGTCATTAGGGAAGAATTGGATCCTTCCAAGAAGAAAATTGCAATTAAATAATAGCGCAAACATAATCAAAACAATCTTGCCTGTGATTATAGAATGATTGAACTACAGATTGAATCGCGCTGATTTATTAAGCCATTGTGGCACTAACATACGAAATAATGAGACTCTCTACATCATTTAAAAGTCCTGCGGGAAAGACTTATTTGGAAAGAAAGCCATCTTGATGATGTCATCAAAGTAATTATCGGTAACAAAGACGTGATTATATGTCCAGGGGAAAACATGAACATGTATGATTATTTTAAATGCATTTTGTTGTTTCTTTGTTCGACCAATCATCTTCGTTTGTGTGGCTCGCTGTGGAAATGCTGATATTTTGGTCTATATATTTATTTCTTTTATTTTCTTTCTTCTGTTTTTATTTTTTTATTTTTATTATTTTTGCGAACGCTGTGATTATTCGTTGATCGTAATGAATTGAAATCAGGACAGATATTTCCGGCTTCATCATTCATAGGAAAAGACTATCTATATTTATTGGGTTTAAGATGCAAAAAGAAGGCACGGGGAATACTATAAGAACGGGCAGAATGGAAACAAGAGCAGAGGAAACCAAAAGTATAAATATTGAACATCATCATCATCAAATATTGAACAGCGCATCCAAATAACACAGTAAAAGATCACCGACTGTTGTTATTATATGAAGTAAGGAGTGATACAGATAGAGATGATCGCCTGCGCCAAATGTCATGGCACCTGATGATGATTATGGTTGTTGAAAGTAATTATTAAGAGTTTTACCTTACGGGCTGTACCAGATTAACTAAAATATCCAGTTTACCATTCTCTAAACATCTTAGTCAGTGACTCTACCGACTAGGGAGACCAGTGAGTTATCGTTCCTACCTCCCTCTTTACTCTTTAGATTTGCAGCAAACCTTCTTATGATAGCGACCTTCAAATCCTCTTAGTGGACTTTCTATCTGATGGTTCATTCTCCGTGTTTCTGCTGCGGACAGGAGTATGGATCGACACGTTTGACTTATCAGTTCTAACCTTGGTACTGATGTGGAGACTGGTTAAACACCAAATGTTTTTAAGTCTGTTAAATGTTTGTGCTGACATGCCTATTCTTATTTCATGTTGATGAAAACTGAGCTGCTAGTCATTGAACTTTGACATTGAATATATTTCTCATTTAAACACTCCTTTGTCTTTCGTCATTCATGTCTTCACTGTAAGTTGTCTGTTGTGTTCACTTGGTGATATCAACAGGATGTCAACGTTTGATAGTTGTGTATTGTCTGATTGTCAACAATAGATAGTTGTATATTGTCTGATCGTCAACTTTAGATAGTTTATATTGTCTGATCGTCAACTTTAGATAGTTGTATATTGTCTGATCGTCAACTTTAGATAGTTGTATATTGTCTGATCGTTAACTTTAGATAGTTGTATATTGTCTGATCGTTAACTTTAGATAGTTGTATATTGTCTGATCGTCAACTTTAGATAGTTGTATATTGTCTGATCGTCAAC
Organism: Megaustenia siamemsis; assembly: GCA_032433765.1. NCBI lineage: Eukaryota > Metazoa > Mollusca > Gastropoda > Stylommatophora > Ariophantidae > Megaustenia > Megaustenia siamemsis. The sequence goes on along the minus strand of JAVIAB010000106.1, from coordinate 81,227,615 downwards.
TTTAGATAGTTGTATATTGTCTGATCGTCAACTTTAGATAGTTGTATATTGATCTAAAATTGTAAACGATTGATGGTTGAAGGTGATTATCAAAGGTAAATTGTCCACCAAGGACTTGACATCATACCATTGCCTGACAAATGACGATCCCACTTTCACATGTTTATATTATTACGTCATCACTGCACATACGAAAATGTCTGACTTGCTGAAAACAAAGACCTCATAAAACAGCAACCGCCAGGTAATGTACGTGTGTGATATTTCATTATACCATCAATAAGAAAAACACTTCTCTGTATTTGGAAATGCTACGTCCGTCTACCTGATACAGAATCGACTGGTTTCATTCTTATCTTCTCGGTCACCAATCCATACCCTCAAACTCTGAGAATATTCCCATAATGGGAAATTTAGATAAATACATTTTTTTTTCGGGACAGGGGAGGGACTTGACGGGGAGAGTACGTGAAATGAAGTAATGAAGTATTAAAGGAAATAAAGCACTGCATTGACGTGTAGGATACACGGTGGTGTTTGCCCTTCTCGTTTCTGGTTCTGAAGACTGACTAATATGGTAGTAGTGTCGATGAAAAAAGAAAAGAGTACACACTGCTAAGAGTATGCATATTACTGGGAATCTATCCAAAATGCTCTTAGTTCATACATATTCTTGGAAATCCATACATATAGCTGGGAATCCATCCATATTGCTGAAAATCCATCCATATTGCTGAGAATCCATACATATTACTGGGAATCTAACTATTTTGCTGAGAATCGATCCACTTGGCTGGGAATCTATTCATATTGCTGAAAATAGATACACACTACGGAGCCGCATCCAAAGTTCTATACATTGGGAATGGCACCCATGAAAACAAACCACTGCTGCCCAGCAGTTACCATCGAGAGAAGGAAAGGCTATGGGAGAACACCCAGGCAGGCAGAAACTACGGGCAGGGTGGGCCCAACAGCCCCTGGACGGCGTCCACCCTACGTGATGGAAAACTTCTACGTCAAACCAAGATCCAGCCTGTCGAAGACGGAGTGTTTCAGCCACGGCGCAGGGTTGGGGGGGGGGGAGTCAGGACAGTCACGAGTACTGACCATGTGACCAGCTCATCATGTGTCATGATGTTGTTCTTACCCCTCCATATACGAGTACTGACCATGTGACCCGCTCATCATGTGTCATGATGTTGTTCTTACCCCTCCATATACGAGTACTGACCCTGTGACCAGCTCATCATGTGTCATGATGTTGTTCTTACCCCTCCATATACGAGTACTGACCCTGTGACCAGCTCATCGTGTGTCATGATGTTATTCTTACCCCTCCATATACGAGTACTGACCATGTGACCCGCTCATCGTGTGTCATGATGTTATTCTTACCCCTCCATATACGAGTACTGACCCTGTGACCAGCTCATCGTGTGTCATGATGTTGTTCTTACCCCTCCATATACGAGTACTGACCATGTGACCAGCTCATCGTGTGTCATGATGTTGTTCTTACCCATCCATATACGAGTACTGACAATGGGAACAGCTCATCGTGTGTCATGATGTTGTTCTTACCCATCCATATACGAGTACTCACCATGTGACCAGCTCATCGTGTGTCATGATGTTGTTCTTACCCATCCATATACGAGTACTGACCATGTGACCAGCTCATCGTGTGTCATGATGTTGTTCTTACCCATCCATATACGAGTACTCACCATGTGACCAGCTCATCGTGTGTCATGATGTTGTTCTTACCCATCCATATACGAGTACTGACCATGTGACCAGCTCATCGTGTGTCATGATGTTGTTCTTACCCCTCCATATACGAGTACTGACCATGTGACCAGCTCATTGTGTGTCATGATGTTGTTCTTACCCCTCCATATACGAGTACTGACCCTGTGACCGGCTCATCGTGTGTCATGATGTCCTTACACCTCCATATACGAGTACTGACCCTGTGATCAGCTCATCGTGTGTCATGATGTCCTTATTTCTCCATATACGAGTACTGTTCCTGTGACCAGCTCATCATGTGTCATGATGCTGTCCTTACCCCTCCATATACGAGTACTGACCCTGTGACCAGCTCATCGTGTGTCATGATGTTGTTCTTACCCCTCCATATACGAGTACTGACCCTGTGACTAGCTCATCGTGTGTCATGATGTTGTTCTTACCCCTCCATATACGAGTACTGACCCTGTGACCAGCTCATCGTGTGTCATGATGTTGTTCTTACCCCTCCATATACGAGTACTGACCATGTGACCAGCTCATCGTGTGTCATGATGTTGTTCTTACCCATCCATATACGAGTACTGACCATGGGAACAGCTCATCGTGTGTCATGATGTTGTTCTTACCCATCCATATACGAGTACTCACCATGTAACCAGCTCATCGTGTGTCATGATGTTGTTCTTACCCATCCATATACGAGTACTGACCATGTGATCAGCTCATCGTGTGTCATGATGTTGTTCTTACCCATCCATATACGAGTACTCACCATGTGACCAGCTCATCGTGTGTCATGATGTTGTTCTTACCCATCCATATACGAGTACTGACCATGTGACCAGCTCATCGTGTGTCATGATGTTGTTCTTACCCCTCCATATACGAGTACTGACCATGTGACCAGCTCAGTGTGTGTCATGATGTTGTTCTTATCCCTCCATATACGAGTACTGACCCTGTGACCAGCTCATCGTGTGTCATGATGTCCTTACACCTCCATATACGAGTACTGACCCTGTGATCAGCTCATCGTGTGTCATGATGTCCTTATTTCTCCATATACGAGTACTGTTCCTGTGACCAGCTCATCATGTGTCATGATGCTGTCCTTACCCCTCCATATACGAGTACTGACCCTGTGACCAGCTCATCGTGTGTCATGATGTTGTTCTTACCCCTCCATATACGAGTACTGACCCTGTGACTAGCTCATCGTGTGTCATGATGTTGTTCTTACCCCTCCATATACGAGTACTGACCCTGTGACCAGCTCATCGTGTGTCTTGATGTTGTTCTTACCCATCCATATACGAGTACTGACCATGTGACCAGCTCATCGTGTGTCATGATGTTGTTCTTACCCCTCCATATACGAGTACTGACCCTGTGACCAGCTCATCGTGTGTCATGATGTTGTTCTTACCCATCCATATACGAGTACTGACCATGGGACCAGCTTATCGTGTGTCATGATGTTGTTCTTACCCATCCATATACGAGTACTCACCATGGGACCAGCTCATCGTGTGTCATGATGTTGTTCTTACCCCTCCATATACAAGTACTGACCATGCGACCAGCTCATCGTGTGTCATGATTTTGTTCTTACCCATCCATATACGAGTACTCACCATGGGACCAGCTCATCGTGTGTCATGATGTTGTCCTTACTCCTCCATATACGAGTACTGACCATGTGACCAGCTCATCGTGTGTCATGATGTTGTCCTTATTCCTCCATATAAGAGTACTGACCGTGTGACCAGTTCATCGTGTGTCATGATGTTGTTCTTACCCCTCCATATACGAGTACTGACCCTGTGACCAGCTCATCGTGTGTCATGATGTCCTTACACCTCCATATACGAGTACTGACCCTGTGATCAGCTCATCGTGTGGCATGATGCCCTTATTTCTCCATATACGAGTACTGTTCCTGTGACCAGTTCATCGTGTGTCATGATGCTGTCCTTATTCCTCCAATTACGAGTATTGACCCTGTGACCAGCTCATCGTGTGTCATGATGCTGTCTTTATTCCTCCATATACGAGTACTGACCCTGTGACCAGCTCATCGTGTGTCATGATGCTGTCCTTATTCCTCCATATACGAGTATTGACCCTGTGGCCAGCTCATCGTGTGTCATGATGTTGTCCTTATTCCTCCATATACGAGTATTGACCCTGTGACCAGCTCATCGTGTGTCATGATGCTGTCCTTATTCCTCCATATACAAGTACTGACAATGCGACCAGCTCATCGTGTGTCATGATGTTGTCCTTACTCCTCGATCATAAAACAGGACAAGCAGTCAAGTTGATCACAAGACTTGAGCGCTGAAGAATATCTACACGAAGAAACATATGTCCACACAGTTTGAAATGTATGCATGGGCTATTCTGTCCATCCTATTTTGAATCTATCCACGATACAGGGAATCTATCAACAATACTGGGAATCTATCCATGATACTGGGAATCTATCAACAATACTGGGAATCTATCCCCAATACTGGGAATCTATCCACAATACTGGGAATCTATCCACAATACTGGGAATCGATTCACAATACTGGGAATCGATCCACAATACTGGGAATCGATCCACAATACTGGGAATCTATCCACAATACTGGGAATCTATCCACAATACTGGGAATCTATTCACAATACTGGGAATCGATCCACAATACTGGGAATCTATCCACAATACTGGGAATCGATCCGCAATACTGGGAACCTATCCACAATACTGGGAACCTATCCACAATACTGGGAATCGATCCACAATACTGGGAATCGATCCACAATACTGGGAATCGATCCACAATACTGGGAATCGATCCACAATACTGGGAACCTATCCACAATACTGGGAATCGATACACAATACTGGGAATCGATCCACAATACTGGGAATCTATCCGCAATACTAGGAATCGATCCACAATACTGGGAATCGATCCACAATACTGGGAATCTATCCACAATACTGGGAATCTATCCACAATACTGGGAATCGATCCACAATACTGGGAATCGATCCACAATACTGGGAATCTATCCACAATACTGGGAATCGATCCACAATACTGGGAACCTATCCACAATACTGGGAATCTATCCACAATACTGGGAATCTATCCTCAATACTGGGAACCTATCCACTATACTGGGAATCTATCAACATAATTGGGATACGAACGTCTGTCACTTGGTCAGAAGAAACGTATCTGCTTAAACACTGTTCTTTATAAAACTCACAAATCGATCACTGAACACGCAATAGCCCGATCTAAATGCATGCCGTCCGTGAATTGTATTCTATCATTATTTTTTTGGTCTCATTCCTGCTGTGAACACAATTTGATCGAAACAGAAAAGTTCACTTCTCACCACAGATACTTCTAACATCTCTCTACAAACTACTGCCTTCCTATAGCGACCACAGCTACTTCTAACACCTCTCTACAAACTGCTGCCTTCCTATAGCGACCACAGCTACTTCTAACACCTCTCTACAAACTGCTGCCTTCCTATAGCGACCACAGCTACTTCTAACACCTCTCTACAAAGTGCTGCCTTTCTATAGCGACCACAGATACTTCTAACACCTCTCTACAAAGTGCTGCCTTCCTATAGCGACCACAGCTACAACTAACACCTCTATACAAAGTGCTGCCTTCCTATAGCGACCACAGCTACTTCTAACACCTCTCTACAAAGTGCTGCCTTTCTATAGCGACCACAGATACTTCTAACACCTCTGTACAAAGTGCTGCCTTCCTATAGCGACCACAGCTACTTCTAACACCTCTCTACAAAGTGCTGCCTTTCTATAGCGACCACATATACTTCTAACACCTCTCTACAAACGGCTGCCTTCCTATAGCGACCACAGCTACTACTAACACCTCTCTACAAAGTGCTGCCTTCCTATAGCGACCACAGCTACTTCTAACACCTCTCTACAAAGTGCTGCCTTTCTATAGCGACCACAGATACTTCTAACACCTCTATACAAAGTGCTGCCTTCCTATAGCGACCACAGCTACTTCTAACACCTCTCTACAAACGGCTGCCTTCCTATAGCGACCACAGCTACTACTAACACCTCTATACAAAGTGCTGCCTTCCTATAGCGACCACAGCTACTTCTAACACCTCTCTACAATGTGCTGCCTTCCTATAGCGACCACAGCTACTTCTAACACCTCTCTACAATGTGCTGCCTTCCTATAGCGACCACAGCTACTTCTAACACCTCTCTACAATGTGCTGCCTTCCTATAGCGACCACAGCTACTACTAACACCTCTATACAAAGTGCTGCCTTCCTATAGCGACCAGAGCTACTTCTAACACCTCTATACAAAGTGCTGCCTTCCTATAGCGACCACAGCTACTTCTAACACCCCTGTAGAACGTACCCCTTCCTACAGTGACCACAGCTACTTCTAACACCTCTATACAAAGTGTTGCCTTCCTATAGCGATCACAGCTACTTCTATCACCTCTCTAGAAAGTGCTGCCTTCCTATAGCGACCACAGCTACTTCTATCACCTCACTACAATGTGCTGCCTTCCTATAGCGACCACAGCTACTACTAACACCTCTATACAAAGTGCTGCCTTCCTATAGCGACCACAGCTACTTCTAACACCTCTCTACAATGTGCTGCCTTCCTATAGCGACCACAGCTACTTCTATCACCTCTCTAGAAAGTGCTGCCTTCCTATAGCGACCACAGCTACTTCTAACACCTCTCTAGAAAGTGCTGCCTTCCTATAGTGACCACAGCTACTTCTATCACCTCTCTAGAAAGTGCTGCCTTCCTATAGTGACCGCAGCTACTTCTAACACCTCTCTAGAACGTACCCCTTCCTATAGCGATCATAGCTACTTCTAACACATCTCTATAAAGTACCCCTTCCTATAGCGATCACAGCTAACACATCTTTATAAAGTACCCCTTCCTATAGCGATCACAGCTAACACATCTCTATAAAGTACCCCTTCCTATAGCGATCACAGCTAACACATCTCTATAAAGTACCCCTTTCCTATAGCGATCACAGCTAACACATCTCTATAAAGTACCCCTTCTTATAGCGATCACAGCTAACACATCTTTATAAAGTACCCCTTCCTATAGCGATCACAACACATCTCTATAAAGTACCCCTTCCTATAGCGATCCTTAGAAAAGGGAGTAGCTGTCTTGACCACATTTTCACTCTACGACTTATATTGGAGGAACACATTGAAAAGCAAAAACCTTTTGTACTTAACTTCATCGACTTCAAAAAAGCATTTGATAGTATTCATAGAGATTCTTTGTGGAAAAATCTGAAGCAATATGGCTTACCATCAAAAATCATAAATATTATCAAAGACATGTATGATGGTTACACATGTGCTGTTCGAACAGAGGAAGGACTGAGCGAATGTTTCCCAATAGAAACTGGGGTTAAACAAGGATGTATTTTATCGTCCTTGTTATTTGGAATTGTTATGGACTTCATAATGAAGAAATGCTGCACTGGTAATAAAGGCATCGAATGGATACAAGGAGACCATTCGGAGGACCTCGACTTTGCTGATGACATAGTTCTCATCAGCAGTCAGATAAAAACGATGCAGGAAAACACAAATGAACTATCAGCAATAGCCAGCAAAATTGGGCTTGAGGTCAATCATGAAAAGACTAAAGTCATGAAAAGTTTAATTCCAACAAGTGACAAAATATACATGGAAAACAAACCAGTAGAAGAGATCGATCACTTTATCTATCTTGGAAGTCACATTGATCGAGAAGGGGATACGAGCAAAGAAATTAGAATCAGAATGGCTAAAGCAGCAATGTCTTTCAGAAGCCTTGAAAAGTTGTGGAAATCAAAACTCATCAGCACAAACACAAAACTTAGGCTATTCAAATCAAATGTACTATCAACCCTTACGTATGCGTGTGAAAGCTGGAAAACAACAAGAGATATAGAAACAAAGTTGAACGCATTCGAAAATAAATGTCTAAGGAAAATACTTGGTATAGCATGGAACGAATTCAAAACAAACGAGGAAATTAGAGAAATCGCCAATCAACCACTAATATCTTCAGTAATAGAGAAAAGACGTTGTTCATACGTTGGACATGTGATGAGAAGAGATAATAATCGAATAGCAAAGCAAGCCCTCATATGGGAAACAACAGGTAACAGAAAAAGAGGAAGACCCAGGGAGACACTGAGAAGAACATTGATGAGAGAGGCAAGAGCAGCAGGAATCGGCTCCCTCAATGAGATAGAACTGCTTGCACAGAACAGAGACAGATGGCGAGATTTGATAGAATATCTTTAAAAGAAAACTGCTAGAACAAAAAATTCTTATAGGAGAAGGTGTATCTTGGTCTACGCCCTATGGGCCGGTTACGGCTCGAAAGGTCAATAGATATGTACGTTAAGTCTGGCTCAATACCTACTCTTTCTCTTACAATATATTTTCTGATTCTGTCTTTTTCACGCTGGTTACTTATTGAAAATAACAAAAAATGAAATGTCTAAGGTTAGGCACACACACACATTTGAATCAATAGTGCAGATTTGTAGTAAAGCTGAATTAATATAAAGGAAAAATAATCACACATATTTACTAATAATTTTCATTACTATTTATTGACGTAGACCCTTCTGTTGTTCTTAACTTTATCTTCGATGCAGATGTTTCAAGTCGTTTATTCTGTTATTCTGTTTTATATCCAACAAACCGTAAATACCATTTACATGTTAATATATTACTAAATGTGATTTATAATCCCTGTGGTTATGGATTTCCTCATGAGACACTTCACGACACCAAATATAAAATAATGAAATATGCAGTTCTACTATATGTAAATGAGTCAATCTGGGCGAGAAGCAGGAAAGCACAAGTAACATTGGATCATGGAAGCAGCTGAGATGTGGTTTAACAGCAGAATTGTACACATTTGTCTTCCGGTCAATATGGCGGATAGGCGACAGGAACCGTTGAGGTTCAGTCTATAAAGTGTTCCTTGTTGCAGTTTCGTCATTTTCCAAGTCCGGCTTGTTGACGGAGCTACTGAGTTTAGTGCCCTGTGCACACCGGGAGCTGTGCTTTTTATCCGGATGGTGTTTCTATATTATTCACTTTCGGTGCCGCTTGGCCTTATGTCTATTGGCGTGTGCTGTATCAGCTATGATGGCGACTGCAGCTGCCTTTCATTTGTTTGGAAAGTTAATGAGATGTTAATTCAGATGATTCCACTGGCACGGGCGGTTGATCAATTATGGGTTGTCAATCGTTCGGTGATAACGGGGACTTCGAACAACTGTAACTATGATACGAATTCATTGGACCCCAAAGCTTACTAATGCAGAGTGTTTAAAATGAGCTGGAGAAACCATAAATATCATCAGAGTAATAAGAAAAAGATAATCTACATTTAGTGGATATGCCATGCGAAAGGAAGGCATTGATACTATTATAATAATGGGATGAATTAATAAATAGAAGAGCAGAGGAAAACACAGAGACAAAATAAGGAATAGCTTATCCAAATAGTATAAAGAATAAAATATCACATCAACATAAGTATAGAAAGCAGGCAACTAAAACAAGTAGAACAATTCAAATACCTAGGAAGTCTAGTGACAAACGACAACTCACAAACAGCAGAAACAGATTCAAGATGCAACAAAGCTTGTCAAACCACCGGACAGCTATCACCACTATTGTCCAACAATGAAATAATAAATCTAGAAGCAAAACGAGCACTCTACAATACAGTCTTCATCCCAACATTGTGCTACCAATGCCAGTCCTGGACTCTAGATGCAAGAACAATAAGTAAAAAAAAACCTCTACATAGATGAAATGTGTTAGACGAATGACAGGAAACAGTCTGAGAGATAAGATCAGAAATGAAAAACTGAGAACAAAGCTAGGAATAGCCCCCGCCATAGAATATATAAGGAAACAACAGATAAAATTGTTTGTCACGTGACAAGGCAGAGTGATCAAAACACAACACAAGCCTTCAAAAGACATTGCAAGAACACCAGACTCAAGGGTCGACCACCAAAAATATGGATTGACGGAATATTAGGAATACTAGGAAACATAATAGCAGCAGAGGCCAACAGAAGAGCAAAGACCGCAAATTATATTCTCCCTTCGACGCTGAAAGACAAGTGAGGAAAGAAAGAAGAGGAAGAATAAAATATCGCAGACTGAAACTATGCCATGCATGAAGGACCGGATGATGTGGAGATAGATGATCGCCTACGCCATCTTACATGGCACCTGATTATGATGTTAAATTGAACATTTAAATATAACCTGAAAGTTAGTAATCAATATAGTTGGTATACAGCAGAAGCACATCCCTAGGCGGATTTTCTGTGTGTGATTGCTTTCAGCTTATCATACATGGACGGGAGAATAAAACGGGAGCCTACGAAGACCTGTCAGACATTCTAAAGAAATGCGGTGGGAAAATGGAAGTGAATCTCAACCAGCACTTGTCCCTGCTTCCAAATTTGCGCTCGTACCGTCCTCGTTTAGTTCACAGACTCACGTTAACCTCTTAAACGCCGTTCACGAGTAGTGGGCTATTCGTGTTGTTGTTCAAATGGTGGATGGTGAAGTATACAACGAAAGTGCCGGCCATTTTATTTCTTTCTTTCCATTTTTTTACTCCGCATTTTTCGTCCCCTCTTTCTTCTTTAAAATCAATTACCACATCCATCAATGACATCATCAACATAATCATTACATCATCTGTTTCTTCTTTAAGATCATCAGTAAACATAGCCATCAATTATATCAACATCATCATTTACGTCATCTTCACCACAATAATTCGAAGTATAATTTAATCAGCCATTCATTATATCTACAATATTATCCTACATAACATCATCAACATAATCCTAAACATCAACAACGGGACTACACGTTTATACATTTATTAATTGTGTTCGTCCTCTTTATATTAAAATACATTTTCATCATCTTCCTCCTCATCTTTTTCTTCTCATTTTCCTCTGATTTCTTTTTTCTTCTTCACCTCTTTCTTTCTCTCGTTCTCTCTGAATTCGTTTATCATCCTCTAATCGTCCCTTTCCAACTTTCCTTTCATTATTTTTCCTTCCCTTTCAGTTTTCCATTCATCATCATCATGCGCCATAGCAGTAGACAATTCCCTATCCACAATGCAGCTTTTCGATTCTCTTGTTGGCAGTTGACCGTGCCACGACACCAAGCTCCCATTCTTCATAAAAGTGAAACATAAGAATTCGACCAATTTTTTTTCCATTAACTAAAGACACACTGCATAGTTGACGTTGACATAATAACACCAGGCCTATCTTCTCTAACACCCATTGTCTAGGACTATGTAAGCTCCACTCAGAACCGCTTCGACAAATAGATAGCCACTTTGAAAACTGTATCCAGAAAATCAAATCATTGGCAGTGAAGTGACAAATAATTTCAGAGCTACTGTAAGGCTGATACCGTTACAAGAAAGGAACACAACAAAATACTGACATTTCGGTCTACATGCTGCCTACTTCACAGAATGAGAACAACACAAAAAAAACAACGAAATGAAGATAAAATCTATTACATTTAGAATACGGGAAACAGGTCAATCAAGGAAAAATAACAATATGATTAGAGATAAAATGGCAAAACGAAAGGGATATGAACTAGACATCTATTACAACCCGATGTACTACACATCTATTACAACCCGATGTACTACACATCTATTACAACCCGATGTACTACACATCTATTACAACCAGATGTAATACTCATCTATTACAAGCCGATGTACTACACATCAATTACACCTCAATGTACCACACACATCTGTTACACACCGATGTACTAAACATCTATTACACCTCGATGTTCTACACATCTATTACACACCGTTGTTCTACACATCTATTACACCTCGATGTACTACACATCTATTACACCTCGATGTTCTACACATCTATTACACACCGATGTCCTAAACACCTATTACACCTCGATGTTCTACACATCTATTACACACCGATGTACTTCACATTTATTACACACCGATGTACAACCCATCTATTATACACCAATGTTCTTCACATCTATTACACACCGAGGTACTTCACATCTATTATACACCGATGTACTACACATCTATTACACACCGATGTTCTTCACATCTATTACACACCGAGGTACTTCATATCTATTATACACCGATGTACTACACATCTATTACACACCGATGTTCTTCACATCTATTACACACCGAGGTACTTCACATTTATTACACACCGATGTACTACACATCTATTACACACCGAGGTACTTCACATTTATTACACACCGATGTACTACACATCTATTACACACCGATGTACTACACATTTATTACACACCGATGTACTTCACATCTATTACACACCGATGTACTACACATCTATTACACACCGATGTACTACACATCTATTACACACCGATGTACTTCACATCTATTACACACCGATGTACTACACATCTATTACACACGGATGTACTTGACATCTATTACACACCGATGTACTACACATCTATTACACACCAATGTACTACACATCTATTACACACCGATGTACTACACATCTATTACACACCGATGTACTACACATTTATTTCACCTTGATGTACTACACATCTATTACACACCGATGTACTACACATCTATTTCACTTTGATGTACTACACATCTATTTCACCTTGATGTACTACACATCTATTTCACCTTGATGTACTTCACATCTATTACACAGGGATGTACTACACATCTATTACACACCGATGTACTCCACATCTATTACACACCGATGTACTACACATCTATTACACACCGTTGTACTACACATCTATTACACACCGATGTACTACACATATATTACACCTCGATGTACTACACATCTATTACACCTCGATGTACTACACATCTATTACACCTCGATGTACTGCACATCTATTACATCCAACACTTGCTCCTTCTTTATGCAGATTTGATGAAAACAGAGCTGCTAGTCATTGCATTTTGACATTGAATATATTTCTGATTTAAACACTCCTTTATGTGTCATCATTCGTGTCTTCACTGTGGGTTGTCTGTCGTGATTCATGCCTTCACTGTGGGTTGTCTGTCGTGATTCATGCCTTCACTGTGGGTTGTCTGTCGTGATTCATGCCTTCACTGTGGGTTGTCTGTTGTGTTCACATGGTGACATACATTTACTTCTTCTACGGCTTTTTGGCGCAGGCGATCATGTTTCTCAACAACTCATATAAAACGTCCTGTTCCTCAACAACTCATATAAAACGTCCTGTTCCTCAACAGCTCATATAAAACGTCCTGTTCCTCAACAACTCATATAAAACGTCCTGTTCCTCAACAACTCATATAAAACGTCCTGTTCCTCAACAACTCATATAAAACGTCCTGTTCCTCAACAGCTCATATAAAACGTCCTGTTCCTCAACAACTCATATAAAACGTCCTGTTCCTCAACAGCTCATATAAAACGTCCTGTTCCTCAACAACTCATATAAAACGTCCTGTTCCTCAACAACTCATATAAAACGTCCTGTTCCTCAACAACTCATATAAAACGTCCTGTTCCTCAACAACTCATATAAAACGTCCTGTTCCTCAACAACTCATATAAAACGTCCTGTTGCTCAACAGCTCATATAAAACGTCCTGTTCCTCAACAACTCATATAAAACGTCCTGTTCCTCAACAACTCATATAAAACGTCCTGTTCCTCAACAACTCATATAAAACGTCCTGTTCCTCAACAACTCATATAAAACGTCCTGTTCCTCAACAACTCATATAAAACGTCCTGTTCCTCAACAACTCATATAAAACGTGCTGTTCCTCAACAACTCATATAAAACGTCCTGTTCCTCAACAACTCATATAAAACGTCCTGTTGTTTTCAACATTACTATATTTTAGACATCTTATCGTGCCAATCTTTTAAGATTCCTTTTATCCCCACTCTCTTTTCTCTCTCTCTCTCTCGCCCTATCACTCTCTCGCTCTCTGTCTATCTTATTTTCCCCATTATCCAAATTGTTGGAATATTTTAACCGTTCACTCCACGTTAAAGACAATATCAAAAATGATACTTATTTACTCTTCGTATATTCTTCTTCTTCCATTCCTCATTTACCTTTCAGCGTCGAGGTTAGATATAATTTGCGGTCTTTTGCACTTTTGTTCGCATTTGCTGCTATGTTTCCTAGTGTTTCTAATATTCCGTCAATCCATTTTATTTGTGGTAGGCCATTAATGCTCGTGTTCTCACGTTTATTGAAGGCTCTTTGTGTTGTGTGTTGATTTTTCTGCCCAGTCACGTGACCAAACCATTTTATCTGTTGTTTCTTTACATATTCTATGACGGGTATTATTCCTAACTTTTTTCTCAGTTCTTCATTTCTGATCTTATCTCTCAGACTGTTTCCTGTCATGCGTCTAACACACTTCATCTCAGTAGAGGTTATTTGTTTTATAATGTTCTTGCATCTAGGGTCCAGGTCTGGCTTTGGTAGCACAACGTTGGGATGAGGATTGTATTGTATAGTGCTCGTTTTGCCTCCAGATTTATTTCCTTGTTGGACAATAGTGGTGATAACTGTCCAATGATTTGACAAGCTTTGTTGCATCTTGAGTCTATCTCTGCTGTTTGTGAATTGTCACATGTCACTAAACTTCCTAGGTATTTAAATCCCTCTACGTGTTTTAGTTGTCTGCCTTCTATAGTTATGTTGATGTTCTGTTTTAGTTGTCTGCCGTCTATAGTTATGTTGATGTTCTGTTTTAGTTGTCTGCCGTCTATAGTTATGTTGATGTTCTGTTTTAGTTGTCTGCCGTCTATAGTTATGTTGATGTTCTGTTTTAGTTGTCTGCCGTCTATAGTTATGTTGATGTTCTGTTTCTCTTCTTCGATATTCATGACTTCTGTTTTATTAATGTTGACTTTCATGTTGTCTTTTGTGCCTCAGCAATTGAGTCTGTTTAAGTATTCTTGTAGGTCTTCTAATGCAATATACATCTTAAGAACATTGATAGAAAGAAAGATCTATAGAGGTAAAGAAAGATCTATATATGTTTTTTGATAGACAACACAAAAGCATTTGACAAAGTAAAGCATGTGGAAATAATCAAAATGCTGGAGAAATTAAACATTGATGGCAAGGATCTGCAAATCATAAAAAAAACATGTATTGGCAACAAACAGCAGCTATACGAATTAACAACCAAACAGGACAATTCCAATATATAAACAAGGAGTCAGACAAGGCTGTGTTCTGTCATCGGATTTGTTTTCACTTTAAAGCGAATATATTATGAGATCAATAGTAGACAAAAAAAGGAATCGAAGTCAACGGTCACAACATAAATAATTTGCGATATGCGGATGACACAGTCTTAATAGCAGAGACAGAAAATGAACTAAAAGAAATGACAGACATAATAGTAAAAGAAAGCAACAACAAAGGTCTCAGTCTGAATAGTAAGAAAACAGAGGTAATTGCCATATCGAAGAAACAATCATCACCAGCATGCAGCATACAAATAAACAGGTCAAAATTGAAACAAGTGCAACGCGTCAAATACTTGGCCACAATAATAACATCAGATGGAAGATGCACCACATAAATAAAAAGCAGAATAGCTCAGGCCAAAATAGCATTTCAGAAAATTAAAAACATCTTATGCAACAAATTTATGTCAATAGATGTGAGAAAGAGAGTTCATCGGTGCTATATAGAACCAATTCTGACCTATGGAAGCGAATTACGGACAGTATACAAACAAATGAAAAGACGATTAGAGGCCACAGAGATAGGATTTCTCAGAAGAATGTTGAAAGTTCCCTGGACAGCTAAAAAATAACCAATGAGGAAGTTCTCAAAGAGGCCAACACAAAAAGGGAACTCCTAAAAAACATCAGAAAGAACTACTCAACATTTTTTGGGCACATCATGAGAAGAGGAAAGTTGGAATACTTGGTAACAACTGGCAAAATAAAGGAAAGAGGGATCGCGGACGACAAAGAGAGAAAATGCTGGATAGCTTGGTGTCATGGCATGGAAAACAGTCAACAACAGAACTGATACGATGCAATGTAGATAAGAAGTGCACTGAAGATTGTGGAAGGACATGATCGCCTACGCCAACCGGTATGGCACATGATGATGCTGTAGGTCATCTATTGTTTCATGTATTAGTGCCTGATCGTCTGCAAATAAAAGCTCGTTGATCTCCTCTGTCTCTGATGGGTTGGCTAACTTGCATATATGGGCCATGTATGTAATAAACAGTAGTGGGGATAGCACTCACCCTTGTCGTATAACTGTTCTAACTTCGAAGTGGTCTATGTAGCCTGCTGCTGTTCAGACCCTACACCTGCTGTTGATGCAGAAACGTTTAATTAGGTTGGTTAGTTGTTGGCTTACTCCGTATGTTGTTAGTATCTCCCACAGTTGTCCTCTGTTTACTCTGTTGAATGCTTTTCCCTGTTCAATGAAAGCTATGTACAAATTATGATTGTGTTATATCATCTATTCTACAAGCTGTTTTAAGGTGAATAGAGCGTCAGCACATCCTGTTTTTTTCGAGACTCCATTAGAGAATCGCTTAATTGTTGTTCTTTTATTGATCATAGCCCTTTGCGCACAATTTTGGCGAATAATTTTCCTACACGGCTGAGAAACGATATACCTCGATATTAATTTCAGTTTCTCATCCTACATTTTTTTTTTCCATATTGGTACGATGATTGCCAGTCTTCAGGGACATTTTTTTGGTACCATGCTACATTGAATATTCTGTCCAGTCATGTAACTTCTGTTTCTCCTACTGATATCCATTTCGCCTGTGATATTAAGAATAGCTCTGATGTCGGTTACTCTTATGTTCTGTTTTCATGTTAGTATAAAACCTATCTGACTTCTGCATGTTGTGTCATTGCATTTGTATCAGATGTATAATTGCGACTCTCTGAGTTTGAAGAATGTGTTTGTGAGAAATAAATCATTTTGATTATATAATTACAGCATTCTACTTCTATTTTCATTTACTTCAGCTGTCTTATCACCAAAGGGTCCAAGAATATCTCTGTTCTCACTGCTGCGTTTTCCAAGACTTCCATAACAAATCTGCAATCACTAACATGTCGTCGCTTTCATCGGTCTTGTTGACAATTTCATTTAGTGTGTTATAGATTTTCTTCGCTGTCTTTTTCATGGTTGTTACATAGTCCATAAATGTGTATGTAAGTTATTTTTTGGTCGTCTTCTAGTAGTCTGGTTGTGATTATTCTTTCTGAGTGGTATTTTATTTCAAGAATATTCTTTGTGTGTTCTGGGTCAAAGATAAAGCCTACTCCATGTGTTGCTCTTTCTGTGTTGTCGACTCCTGGGAATATTATAGTTCAATTGGTTTTTTTTTTGTCTCTATGTATTTCCTCTTGCTATAGGGAATCGTTGAACATTCCAGAGAGAGATTTGTCAATATCAATCACCGTTCTAAGTGTTTGGTTATAAAACACAGCTACATTTTATATATTTTTTTAATTAGACCAATTTTAATATTGTATTTAATATAATGAATAATAAAATAACACTTCGTTAGCATTTTGATTTTAAAATAACAATATTTTCTAATGTTTTGATTATGACATAAATTATATTTTGAGTTTTTCATTAAAAATAATTTCAATTTATTAAATAAATAAAAAATAAAAAAGAGAGATATGGTAAATTCAAATTCTGATGATAACCAGCAGTTGGAAACTCTTTATACAGATCTTTGCAGCAAGAGGTAATCTGATCATCAGAAGAGCACCCCGTCGAGCAAGTATTTCAACCCTTTAGCTTCTTGACACCCTAAGGGAAATGGTACCATCTGCGTCATGACTCCCAGACGTCGACCTCCTGCTGCATTGAAATCTAAAGCTGACAATGTATTCGCCACAAAATAACTACACTTACTCTACGCAACACTTCTGGTCGAATCTACGGTCTATATCCGGTCGTTTACTACTTGTCTTAGCTTTAACCCGGCACACTGATGTCCTCTTCGTGGTGGCAGCCGTCTAAAATGACTTCTATTTATAACGTCATTTTATATACACTCGCATACACGCTGCTTTTTGTCATGGCGTAACTCGGAACGAAGAACTGAATAGATAACTGATAATAAGTGATAAAGATCGGTCGGGCCGAGAACTTCATTCCTTTGAACTGTCGGTAATGCAAAAATCGGATGTGGCTCATCCACGGTCGATGATGTCATTCTTATCGCCTATCGGCCCCGCCTCTGATATTTCACGATGAAACTGTCGCTAAGATGTCGACTTACGCGGGAATCAGGAGTAGTCCATGTGTAGATTGCCTAATCGTCTGGACATCAGATTATTCTCAGATTGTTGATATGTCTCGGTTTTTCCAGAGCCAGCCTGATGCTCTTTCGGCTGATTCAGCAATAGCCTTCATCCCTCACAATACAAGATTTTCGAGCAATATACGAAACGGGGCAGGAACATTATGAAAATGAGACACAAGAAGCATTACTAGCTAATATGGTAGGTTTGGCTTTCCACTTGATTTCTGTGACATCTGATCAATCTAAACGCAGCTGTCTCGAAGCTTATATTGACTTATATTTTAATACACGTGCAGGACAGGTCAGCATAACTCAAGCAGAGGTTGACAATTTCTGAGAAAAATGTTTATTTCGATTTCTCAGTAATTGAT
The DNA here is from genome assembly GCA_032433765.1 of Megaustenia siamemsis. NCBI lineage: Eukaryota > Metazoa > Mollusca > Gastropoda > Stylommatophora > Ariophantidae > Megaustenia > Megaustenia siamemsis. The sequence continues at coordinate 81,209,012 of JAVIAB010000106.1, read as the reverse complement.
GACGTAGCTCACACCGTTGCGTGTTTGTTCAGACCCTCATGTTTTATTCACGAAGATTATGCAAATGAAAATAAATAGAGAACACAATTGTACATGATCGCTTTCTTGTTGTCATCTAACCGTAGATGACTCCAACGAGGTGTACTTTGCTATGCTTACAGCTGTACGGTGACAAAGGACGACATAAAAACGTTACGCCGTTCCGGTAAAAAAAAATATGAAAAAAAGCGGGCACACATACATTTCCTTTTTTTCTGTTTTATATGAATTGCTTGTATTCCCGATGAAGGCAGTTTTTAAAAGCCGTAACGTTGTAGCGTTTTACTGATGCCTTTTGTTACCGCTAATCCATTTTGCTTGTTTTTCTCTTTTCTTTATTTTACCAGCTTTCCCGTAGCGATGCTTCTTTATGCTGTTTCTGACGTGGACCAAAGGGAAATAATAACTTGCGGACTTTGCTTAATCTTTGGCTTAATGTGTAGGATACGAATTCTTCCACGACAGAGTTACTCATTCTTGATAGGAGATTGCAAAATATATGTATGGCCTTTGACGTGTTCACAGACGGTTGGTAGCAAGAAATCAGTTAGTGTTTTATGCTGGATGCTGCTTTGCTGAACAGCTTCTCTCGTTGCTGCATCTGCCAATATTGGATAGACAAACCCGGCCACAGAGTGAACAAGGTGTATTTGTGGTACCTATCCTCGTCTCTTTTCTCCTGCATCTTTTGTCTTCGGAAATTGATACCAGTACTTCCTCGAATGTTGCTGTGCTTAATTTTGTTTTGTTTTGTTTGTTCTCCATGTGCTACGATCTACAGCCAGATCCGCACAGTTTCTTTCACTGATAGAGAATTCACTAGTAGAGAATTTACTGATAGAAAATCCACTGATTGAGAATTCACTGATGTAAAATCCACTGATAGAGAATCTATTGATAGAGAATTCACTGACAGTGAATCTACTTCAGGAAGCTCTACATGTCCCGATAAAGGTTCGCAATGTGGAATCTTGATATTAGTCTATAACACAAACCCTTGACAGGAGTTCGTGACATGAAATGATGAAACATTTGGAAGATATCACTACAATTATATCGATTGGAAAATTGTTGGAAGTTATAGATATGTGATTTTACAGAAGAATAAGAACAGCATGGACAGCTCATTAGTTATGTGAGAATGTTGTTTATAAAGACTACAGCAAAGAGAACACGCTTCTGACACAAGAGAGACACAATAAAAATATTTAATGACTATGTTATGAGATGAGAACTGTTGGAATATTTTGTGAAATCCGAAAAAAAATGTGAAAGAAGATGATGTGATAATAGTAATAAATCTATAACATCTCTGAGGGTAAAGGACTGCATCAAGATGCATAGAAATGCAAAGTTGTTGTTAAACCGATGATGAGAATTGAAAAACAAAATTGTATGGTAGCAGCTTTACGTAGATGAGTTGTCACGTAGGTCAGTTGTCACGTAGGTGAGATGTCTCGTAGGTGAGTTGACACGTAGTTGAATTACTACATGTAAAAGTTGTCCCGTAGATGAATTGTCAAGTAGGTCAGTTATCACGTAGGTGAGTTGTCTTGTAGGTGAGTTGACACGTAGTTGAATGTAAAAGTTGTCTCGTAGGTGAGTTGTCTCGTAGGTGAGTTGACACGTAGTTGAATTACTACATGTAAAAGTTGTCTCGTAGGTGAGTTGTCTCGTAGTTGAATTACTACATGTAAAAGTTGTCTCGTAGGTGAGTTGCCACGTAGATGAGTTTAGTTTCGCGTAGATGAGTTGTCACGTAGGTGAATTGCCACGTATAAAAGTTGTCACGTAGGTGAATTGCCACGTATAAAAGTTGTCACGTAGGTGAATTGCCACGTATAAAAGTTGTCACGTAGGTGAATTGCCACGTATAAAAGTTGTCCCGTAGGTGAATTGACACGTATATAAGTTGTCACGTAGGTGAATTTTTGTTCACAAAGTGGATATTTCGCTACAGTATCAAGTTATCCCGTTAGAGTATTGTCGTTAGAAAATGTAGTTTGAAACATTTAGCTGCGAGTGTTTCCTTGTATTCTGTTAGCACCCTCCATCCATCGATTTATTCTATCTGCAAATATTTCATTCAACAAAAAGGGACGAGAAACCAAGGTCTTCATTATGTTGTGTCACTTTCCGCACGCCTTCCCTCGGTTGTCTCCCCTCACTCAAACCTGTTCATTAAAAAAATGGGTTTTTTCTTTATTTATTTATGCTGAAACTGTCAACAGCAATTAATTAAATTTGAACAAACAATTTTTCTATCGATCTCGATAGATCAATCTATTATTATAAATTAGGTGTATGTTTTTGCGGCCCTTCCTTCCCAGATTGGGGTAGATAGTAGCTGAAATAATTCATACAAATGTGACATTAACATATGAAAACATAAATTATAATAATTTAAATTTCAGTAGAAAGTGGAAAACAGAATACATTTAGGTTAGATAATTTAAAAAAAAAAAGAAAGAAGTGGTATGGTAACAGCTTTACGTGGTAATTAACAAAACAAATTAATTTTGGCCAAGTAGGCCTTCAACTGGAACAACCAACAACAAAACAAAAACATATATAAGGATATGTCCACAAATCTAACTACAAGGCGATAATATGCTAGATACTCAAGACAGGAAATTAAAAAAAGACTAGGTCACTTCCCTGTGATGACCCACTTGATGCCTTTACTCCTTTACACTTAGGTTTGCAGGTATAGATGAATTATTCCTTCTATGTTGAAGATGTAATAAAGAAGAGTAGTGATATAACTGGTAGTTATTGATTACACTGGAAACATGTTTAGATGAACTAAGAGAGTACAAACAGATTTATGGTGATCAAATTGTTTCTATTTGATTAAATATATCAGGAATAACACCGCTATAGATGGAATGAAACATAGACTAGTTTGTTAGTGTCGAGAAATCTTGGAAAATGTTTGGCTAGTGTGATCAACATAATGTCAGTTGAAGTAATAAATCGTCACTGGTGACTGGCTACCACCTGATGTAATTATCATCTCCCATAGGCTTTTGTTCTGGTATTGTGGCTTACTACCGCAGGTCTTGCCAAAATATTTCGCATTTAAAATTTCAAACGAGTGAAATCACACAACTGTGACGATCACATTTTTCGGGCTGACGCCTCTAATTGACGGACTGTTGTGACAATCTACTGTGTGTCAATCCGACAGTAAAAGTCTCTCATGATGGCCAATCTTCCTTCCATTCTTTCAGTCCACACAGTCTTCCATATATATTTTTCGACATCCGGACACCCAATCTTGACTGCTTGATTATTGACCAGTTTCTAGAAAGCTTAAGCCTAATTGGCTGCGCCGAGAGATAACTATCTCCTCGGCATGACGGACCAACCACGTCGCATTATTTTTTGACAGGAGCTGCGGTAATATTATTTAGACATGACTTGAATAGATCACAAAATGGGAGATAGATATATAGTTTCGGTTCGATAGCTTAGCAGTTACAGGTAACTCAGGTTGTTATAGCAGTAACATAGTTGCAAAGCATTTACAGAAATAGACACAGACACCGAATAACATAACAAGTTTTGGGAATGGACAATTGTGTCTGTTATTGGAAAGGTGGGGGAATAGAATCAAACTTAACATGACAGTCACATGACCAGAAATTAGGTTGATGAACAAACTCGGGGGCAGGTTAAGTTTATGAGAGAGTTATCACCCTTAGAGTCCACGTTAACGATATTTTGAAACTCAGAGGTTAACTAAATGTCAAGATGGAGTCTGGTTTTGCAAAATTTGACACAGACGTAATCTACAGTTGAGCATTTACCCATTGGCTGAGAGATAACTAAGCGAAGACTAAGCCAATAAATTATGCAAATGAGACAGAGGTATTTACCCTCATGTATTAGCAATATTTTGGATGGAAATGGCAGGATAAACCACTAACATAACATTATGGAAATGTACAAGTCAAATACCAGTGGCTAAAGAGATACAGCGAAGACGATAGCACTGGATAGGACACACACTGTGGAGGCCAACTGAGAGTATTACACTGCAAGCCCTCTTCTGGGACCCCCAAGGAAAAAGACAAAGAGGAAGACCAGGGAATTCTTGGAGAAGACAGATAGAAGCAGAAATGAAGATGATGGGGAAGATATGGAACGATCTTAAAATAATAGCAAAAAACAGAACGGCTTGAAGGTGTTCGTTGAAGACCTATGCTTCACAGGAAGCTGAAAGTGTTTCTTGAAGACCTATGCTCCACAAAGAGCTGAACGTGTTTCTTGAAGACCTATGCTCCATATGAAGCTGAAAGTGTTTCTTGAAGACCTATGCTCCACAGGAAGCTGAACGTGTTTCTTGAAGACCTATGCTCCACAGAGAGCTGAAAGTGTTTGTTGAAGACCTATGCTCCATAGGAAGCTTAAAGTGTTTCTTGAAGACCTATGCTCCACAGAGAGCTGAAAGTTTTCTTGAAGACCTATGCTCCACAGGAAGCTGAAAGTGTTTCTTGGAGACCTATGCTCCACAGGGAGCTGAAAGTGTATCTTGAAGAACTATGCTCCACAGGGAGCTGAAAGTGTTTCTTGAAGAACTATGCTCCACAGGGAGCTGAAAGTGTTTCTTGAAGACCTATGCTCCACAGGAAGTTGAAAGTGTTTCTTGAAGAACTATGCTCCACAGGGAGCTGAAAGTGTTTCTTGAAAACCTATGCTCTACAGGGAGCTGAAAGTGTTTCTTGAAAACCTATGCTCCACAGGGAGCTGAAAGTGTTTCTTGAAAACCTATGCTCCACAGGGAGCTGAAAGTGTTTCTTGAAAACCTATGCTCTACAGGGAGCTGAAAGTGTTTCTTGAAAACCTATGCTCCACAGGGAGCTGAAAGTGTTTCTTGAAAACCTATGCTCCACAGGGAGCTGAAAATGTTTCTTGAAAACCTATGCTCCACAGGGAGCTGAAAGTGTTTGTTGAAGACCTATGCTCCATAGGAAGCTTAAAGTGTTTCTTGAAGACCTATGCTCCACAGAGAGCTGAAAGTGTTTCTTGAAAACCTATGCTCTACAGGTCACTGACAGGTACAAGAGGAAGAATGAACAATATTTAATGAGAATTCAGAGAAGTTTGATGAGTTTTAAAAAATGTAAAAATAAACGAGCTTAGTCCGGCTTCGACCATAACCCTCCTGTTGGCAGGCGTGAGTTTTTTTTTTTTTAATAGTTATGGACTTCAACACAGGTAGTTAGTTATTATCAAATAGAAATTTAGATGACAGATCCAGAGATATTCAGATATAGATCTATAGATATTTAGATATAGATCTAGAGATATTTAAATATAGATCCAGAGATATTCAGATATAGATCTATAGATATTCTGATATAGATCTAGAGATATTTAAATATAGATCTAGAGATATTCAGATATAGATCTAGAGATATTCCGATATAGATCCAGAGATATTCCGATATAGATATAGAGATATTTAAATATAGATCTAGAGATATTTAAATATAGATATAGAGATATTTAAATATAGATCTACTGATTTTCAGATATAGATCTAGAAATATTCTGATATAGATCTAGAGATATTTAAATATAGATCTAGAGGTATTCCGATATAGATCTAGAGATATTCAGATATAGATCCAGCGATATTTAGATATAGATCTAGAGATATTCCGATATAGATCTAGAGATATTCAGATATAGATCCAGCGATATTTCAATATAGATCTAGAGATATTTAAATATAGATATAGAGATATTCCGATATAGATCTAGAGATTTTTAAATATAGATCTAGGGATATTAAGGAAGACATAGTTTATTTTAGAAATGTTTCAGGTTAGACTCAGAAGTTTTGTGCTCCAGGGAACAATAGTAAGTTGATTAAGAGCAGCAATGAATAAATGTAGACATAGATATAGAATAGCAAGTGTCAAGCATGACGAGTTGTAATATTTTAATGTAATGAAAGATAGAATTAGATATCTATCTATCTATCTATTGACCTTTCGAGCCGTAACCGGCCCATAGGGCGTAGACCAAGATACACCTTCTCCTATATGAATTTTTGTTCTAGCAGTTTTCTTTTAAAGATATTTTATCAAATCTCGCCATCTGTCTCTGTTCTGTGCAAGCAGTTCTATCTCATTGAGGGAGCCGATTCCTGCTGCTCTTGCCTCTCTCATCAATGTTCTTCTCAGTGTCTCCCTGGGTCTTCCTCTTTTTCTTTTACCTGTTGTTTCCCATATGAGGGCTTGCTTTGCTATTCGATTATTATCTCTTCTCATCACATGTCCAACGTATGACCATCGTCTTTTCTTTATTACTGAAGATATTAGTGGTTGATTGGCGATTTCTCTAATTTCCTCGTTTGTTTTGAATTCGTTCCATTCTATACCAAGTATTTTCCTTAGACATTTATTTTCGAATGCGTTCAACTTTGTTTCTATATCTCTTGTTGTTTTCCAGCTTTCACACGCATACGTAAGGGTTGATAGTACATTTGATTTGAATAGCCTAAATTATAATTAGATATACCACAGATAATATGTCTTAAGAGATGTGTCAATATCCACCGGTGTTAACCACTTGAGCGCATCCAGATCATGAACATTTATTTTAGTATTATTAGATGTACTCTAATATACTTCACGTGTACAACCGATGATGAAATAAACTTGTATAGGCAAAATTGCATAGTCTGTGTTTACTGACTACATGAATCCACGTCAAGACAATGTTAGTACGTCATGATGTGATCTCTGTGTAATAAATATGAACATATCTCAACTCTGTATCATCAAATATGTAGCAGCAGTTCCCAGTCTGAAGATATGACTTCGGAGAAAACTAATTCGGTACTAGCACACTGTGACTTGAGTGGAGCGGATATGGGAAATTCCCGACTGCAGTGAAACTGATTCCATGAAAATAACAGTATTATATTGATAGCTCTGACGTCATATTTCCATGAATTGCACCACATATGCACATCTAAAACATCTTAGGAAGGGAAACAACTCGGTCTATGAATGATTATGACCAACATCAAACATTGGCCCACATCAAACATTAGCGCACATCAAACAATGGCCCACATCAAACATCGGCTCAAATCAAACATTGGCTCACATCAAACATCGGCTCAAATCAAACAATGGCCCACATCAAACATTTGCCCACATCAAACATTGCTCCACATCAAACATCGGCTCACATCAAACATCGGCTCAAATCAAACTTTGGCTTATATAAAACATTGCTCCACATCAAACATCGGCTCACATCAAACATCGGCTCAAATCAAACATTGGCTTACATAAAACATTGCTCCACATCAAACATCGGCTCAAATCAAACATTGGTTTATATAAAACATTGCTCCACATCAAACATCGGCTCACATCAAACATCGGCTCAAATCAAACATTGCCTTATATAAAACATTGCTCCACATCAAACATCGGCTCACATCAAACATCGGCTCAAATCAAACATTGGCTTATATAAAACATTGCTCCACATCAAACATCGGCTCACATCAAACATCGGCTCACATCAAACATCGGCTCAAATCAAACATTGGCTTATATAAAACATTGCTCCACATCAAACATTGGCGCACATCAAACATTGGCCCACAAAAACATTTGCCCACATCAAACATTGGCCGACATCAAACATTGGCTCACATCAAACATCTATTCAAATCAAACATTGGCCCACATCAAACATTTGCCCACATCAAACATTGGCCGACATCAAACATTGGCCACATCGAACATTGGCCCACATCAAACAACGGCACCCATAAAACATTGGCTCACATCAAACATTGGCTCACATCAAACATCGGCACACATCAAACATTGGCACACATCAAACATTGGCTCACATCAAACATTGGCTCACATCAAACATCGGCACACATCAAACATTGGCACACATCAAACATTGGCACACATAAAACATTGGCTCACATCAAACATTGGCTCACATCAAACATCGGCACACATCAAACATTGGCACACATCAAACATTGGCCCACATAAAAAATTTGTCCACATCAAACATTGGCACACATCAAACATTGGCCCACATCAAACGCTGGCCCACATCAAACATTGGCCCACATCAAACATTGGCCCACATCAAACACTGGCCCACATCAAACACTGGCCCACATCAAACACTGGCCCACATCAAACATTGGCCCACACTAATCATTGACACAAATGAACAATGAAGGAAGCAGCTAATACATGAAGTTTTTACTCCGCCATAGATGCTATTTTCTTTGTCCCAGCCATCTCTTGACCTTGTTAGAACATCACTATCTGGGCGTTATCGTCTCATCATCATCATCATCATCATCATTATCATCACCGTGGGCGTTATCTCTCACAAACTTACGACAAACAAATAAATGTGACGCAATCAATTAATTGCTTTGATTAATCATTTATCATTTTGAATTCACAAGCACATCACATTACCCAAATATGCCACTGTAGCGTGGTGGTTTGCGAGGTCGCATTAGGCTGAAAAGTATCAGATTCCTCTCATGTAAGAAGAGGCGTGGAATTATTTCAGTTGACTCTTCGTCTTAAAATAGATGATAGTGAGTAATTAGACTTATCTAGAGCAGAACACACAAATGTGAAAGAGCCCTTGATAAAAGGAAACAAAAAGAAGGATGTGTTATGTTTCCTTCTTGAGTAAATTTCACAACAGTAAAAATCTGACCATAATTATAACCGACTCTCGCAAGTTACCGCAGTAACTCTCGCTGGTGCCTCGGTGTGCGTGCTCTATGCTGGGGTCATTTTCCTGTGGTCAGCACTGATGAAAAGTGTCAAAGTACAATAATTAAAGGTGCCGCGATAGCTAAGTGGTTAACCTGGACTACCAAGGGCAAGAGGTCAAAGTTCGATCCTGATGGACGGCTTCTAGGTTCACCCAGACTCAAATGGATACCGGATTTTTATCAGAGAAAGTGAAGCGGCACTGGCGTTATACCTCCCACTTTACACCAAAAATCATGTACTGGAGGTGTATAAAATATATAGCCCTTAGTACCATATTTAAACTTATGGTCAACACTTAATATTCATCATCATGTAGTGCCGGCCTACTGGCGTAGGTGATCATGTCTCTCCACAACTTTCGATCTCGACAGTTACTTATCAGTTCTGTTGTTGACTTTCTGCCAAGGCATTCTCTTAAGCTGTGTGGTATCTTTTCTCTTTACTTCCCTCTATCTCTGCGTCCCTCAATTTTCCCTGTTGTTACAATATATTCCAGTTGTTCTCTTCTCATTACATGGCCCAAAAATGATGATTGTTTCTTCCTAATATTGGAAATGAGCTCTCTTTTTTCTTTGGCCTCTTTCGGAGCGTTTTCATTACCCTTCTTAGCTGTCCATGGTATTCTCAACATTCTTCTGTAAAACCACATTTCTACAGCCTCCATGATTCTCTGATTTTCTTGTCTGTTGTCCTATTGTCCATGATTCACATCTATATGTTAAAACTGGCTCTACATAACATTTAAGAACTATTTTTCTTGTTTTTATTGACAAGAATAGATTGCACAGTATCTTCCTCATTACACTTAATATTACGCATGTGAAAACTCTTAAACAACGAAAGAGATTGAGCGAAAACTAAACGCTTTTAAAGACGAATATTCTGTGTACAATAGCATGAATTGAAGACTAATATAGAGATAAGAGAAATAGCCATGCAACCAATCGATCTCATCCATGCAACCAATCGATCTCATCCATGCAACCAATCGATTTCAGCCATGCAACACAATCGATCTTATCTACCATTAGGAAGAGAAGATGGACATAAATCGGACACGTTGGACATAAATCGGACACGTTGGACATAAATCGGACACGTTGGACATAAATCGGACACGTTGGACATAAATCGGACACGTTGGACATAAATCGGACACGTTCTGAGATCACTGAGACCGGGCAGAGCGAACAAGAGAATTCCAAAACAAGCTCTTCTATGGGATTCATCAGGATACAAAAAAGGAGGTAGACGTAGATACTAAAAAGAACATTTATAAGAGAAGTAAAGTTCGCAGGCATAGACTCATTAGATAGGATTGAACATCTCGTCCAGCAATATAAATAGGTGGTGACAAACAAACATTACGAGCCCTATGTGACGTCAAGCGGCCCTGAAAGGATCAAGATTTAAAAAAATAAAAACATCATCAACCCTACATGTCACGTGGCGTGACGGGCCTCTTTACTTTTCCACTTAAATAAATACCATCTTTTTTTTTTACAAAAGAAGAAAAAACAACAGCACAAGAATCACGTGACCCACGTATTCTCACGTTTATCCGAATTCCTGTTTTTGTTGTCTCTTCTAGATAGTTTAATGTGTGGCTATTGTCTCCCTTTGTTATTATCGTCTGCCTTGATGAAGTCTTCTAGGCCGGGCCAATAAAGATCACATTGTTCCCCCGTGTGTTTAAATCATTCTAGATCCTTCTTGATCTCTTTTATTAGTTTAGAAAGATTTATTATCTTCGGGTTTTTTGTTTGTTTTGTTTTCGGGTGCTTATTGTCATTGTTTTTTTGTTTTTTTTTAGACAATCCATTTCCATTGAATTTATTGCTGAGAAAAGCTAATATTAAATCAAGGAATATGGGATGTGTCTTATCTTTATCGTCATTTATCTTAACTTTATCACTTATCTTTTCGATTTCATCTCTAATGATATTCAACTGCTCTCCCTTTTCTCAATCTTATTGATGATAATCTTCCATATTTAGCATAAAATCATCTTCATCTTAAAGCTGTTTATGTTTTTATCATTTAGTCCCGCATTTGTAGCCGGTGTCTCTTATTGTTATATTTGTGATCACTATTATTCTTAGTTCTACCATACTTATCATCGACCTTCCCTATCTTTATATCTGAATGAGCTTATATTTTCGCTTAATTTTATTGTTTTGTATCTCTGTTATTACAATTTGATTATTATTAATTATATAGAGGTATCTGTAAATCATCTCTGAATGACTTCTCCATCTGTGACAAATGGCTGCGAATATCTGGTAAGTGATCGCACATCATGGAGAGCATGTATAAGGAATGGTATAACATCATTTGAGACTGTGCTAAGGCAAAACTTAGAAGAGAAAAGATTCATGAAAAAGTGTGGAAAACCCTGTGGATCAGTGGGCCTGACTTGTTCATGTTCTGTGGCCGCGTGTGTTTGTCAAACATTGGTAGAATTAGCCACGAGAGAAGCTGTTCAACAAAAGCAAAACCTCAATAAAACACACAATAGCCTCCACTAGACCGTCTGACAAGACGAAAAGGGCCTGATATATTTTTTAACTAATTTATGTTATTGATCCTTAAAGGGGAAAAGGTGGGATGAAGATGATGGGGAAGACATGGAACGATCTTAAGAGTATGGCGAGAAATAGGACGCTTTGGAAAGTTTTTTTTTAAAGACTTGTGCTCCACAGGGAGTTGAGAAGAAGAAGAAGAGGAAGAAGAAGATTGGTCCTTTTATCCTATTTTAATTTCAAACGTATCTTTTTCTTCACCCTGTCTTAGTGATATTTTAACTGTTACCCGTTTATCTTTATGTTTTATTTTTCAGATGAGCTTCTTGTCTCAACGTTAAGTTCTGTCCATCTCTTTCTTCATTAGCTTTACTTTATTTTTGTTATTTAGGATTTGTCTCTTGTCATGTCTTAATTCTGTACCAGTCTATTTCTAATTGTCTCCCCATTGTCCAGCAGTAACGCAACAAAACTCTGCATCGAACTTCTGAAACCATTAAATAAAACCGTCAAAAGACACATCCTGTCGTGCTTTTATTTCTGACTGCACCAAACACGGACTTGAAATCTCTCAGATCATTAGTTCTCAGCAACTCTCCACCTCGTGTTGACCCCTTGAGTAACAGATTACTGAGCCCTCGCGTGATGCTCACGGTAGATTTATTTACACGTAGAAGGGGCTTCATGGCATTTATCTGATCTACATCCGGAATTACCGCCAATCAGAGAGCCGCATTCTCACAAGCTGGTTCATCTAAGATCTCAGGGCAGTCTTGTCGTGTCTGGATATTAGTTTGTACACGTTATACCAATAATTGATCTGATTGATTCCATGAGTGTCATTGCAGCTTCATGGCAACTGTTCCCTGCCGAGCACGGGTCTACCTTCGAATCAGGCCAACAACATCCACTGTATCGTGAATGTATGGGTGCATGAGGCAGAAGGTAGAAAAGGAAGAAAATCATGAATGGGGCATGCTATGGGCATTGTTCAAAAGGTGAGTTCAGCCGAGGAAATAGAACTCGATGAAGAATGGGCACGAATGGCGTCAGAGTGGAGTACATCTATTCTTGTCATCAGTGGACAGTGAATGTAGACAAGACCCACTGGTTATTGAAGCAGACGTTGATTTACGAGAAATCTTGTATTAGTGACACAGTCATTTACATAGATGGATACGTTATTTAGCACGAACGAAGCTCGGGGATTTTCACAGCTCGTGTTGGATGTGGAACTGTGGAGGAAGACAGTTCTGCATCTCGCAATGACTACAGGTAGTCTGACCATGACAAGTATGGAGGTTACAAAGGCATTAACGCTTGCTTGAGACACAGCCTTATACACATGTATGGGGGACTGGTTGGTCTCCAGGCAAGACGCCGGCCTCGAGACAGAGAGGTTGTGGCTTCAAATCCCGGCTGCACCGGTTGGGATTTTTATTTAAGATTTCTCTCTATGGCGACCACCCCTGGTCTCAGCATCGAGGCCCGGCTTGAAACGTCAATTACTAATCGACGGAAAAAATATGAGTACCTCCAAAGTCGGAGTCATCTGCCTGCTCGGCGAGGCACCCCTGTGCACACGGCTGCTAGGGAAAAATGAGTTAACACGCAAAGTTCAATTCCTAGTCTCTAGCAATTTCGTCAGAGTTAAAAGCTGACGAACGAAAACAAAAATACACATGTTGTGTTTCCTCAGTGACTCAATGAGCAAGCTCATAAAGATCACAACTGGCTGGCTGGGCTCAACGGTGGTGGTTTGAGTCTCTGTGAAGGTCTAATCTAACACAATTGTAATTTCCTACCAGTACATGCAGGTGTAAGAAGTAATGAGTGTGCTGACAGTTTGCCTGATGTTCGGTTCGGAAAAGCAATGGACAGCTGTGACATTCGGAATACCCTTAGGAACGCCGACCGATAAAAATCGTCTAAACAAAAATCAACAGACTTCACGAATAGTATGTGAAGTGGGAGATTCGAGACGAGAGCGCTACGTAGGACTCCAACGACTTGTCAACCAAAACTACACCAGTGTCGTTAGTCGCTACTCGAGAGCTAAACTTTGAAGATCTGAGCACTTAACGGACTTAATGATGTGTAAAGAGCATCACTTGACGACTGATCTAAACTCATCATCATTGAGTGCCGTCTCCGCATCAAAGGTTGGCTACCATGGAGCACCATTCCGCTCTATTGTCTTGGTTTGATAGTGCAGGTTGTCATAGGCTGATTTGTCCATGTTTTGATGTTACTCGTCCATGTTAGTCTTGGTCTGTCTCTACCTCTTTTGCCTTCTATTTTCCCTTCCAAGATTACTTTTAGTAGGCTGTCGTGTGTTTTAACATGCCTCAAAAAATCGCATTTGTCATGTTCGAATTGTGTTGAGTAGTTGTTCTCTTTTCATTTTCAGTTGTTTTAAGATTTTAAGATTACGCTTTTTGTTTTCTATCATTTCCGTCCAATTCTTATTATTCTGCTATCAATCCACATTTCAAAGGCTTCCATTTTCTATTTTCTTTTCTTGTCTATTGTCTTTGTAATCTAAACTAACCTAAACTAAACTACTTTCATTTTTTCAGAAGTTTAAATTAATTTCATTGGCATTATTTGCTTCAAATTATTATGTTGATTACACAAACATTTTTCAATTGTTTCCACAAAGTTTACTTGACAAATGTTTTCAGCACTTCTTCAAAAGTTTATCGGTTTCCTCTCCAACAATTTACCTTATGTGCTACTATGTTTTTGATGTCCCAACTTGTTTTCAGCATTTTCCCTTGTCATCCATCACCTGTCAACGTTGAGATATTTCAGCATTTTCCCTTGTCATTCATCACCTGTCAACGTTTAGATATTTCAGCATTTTCTCTTGTCATTTATTTCCTGTCAACGTTGAGATATTTCAGCATTTTCCCTTGTTATTTATCACCTGTCAACGTTTAGATATTTCAGCATTTTCTCTTGTCATTTATTTCCTGTCAACGTTGAGATATTTCAGCATTTTCCCTTGTTATTTATCACCTGTCAACGTTTAGATATTTCAGCATTTTCTCTTGTTATTTATCACCTGTCAACGTTTAGATATTTCAGCATTTTCTCTTGTCATTTATTTCCTGTCAACGTTGAGATATTTCAGCATTTTCCCTTGTCATTCATCACCTGTCAACGTTTAGATATTTCAGCATTTTCTCTTGTCATTTATTTCCTGTCAACGTTGAGATATTTCAGCATTTTCCCTTGTTATTTATCACCTGTCAACGTTTAGATATTTCAGCATTTTCTCTTGTCATTTATTTCCTGTCAACGTTGAGATATTTCAGCATTTTCCCTTGTTATTTATCACCTGTCAACGTTTAGATATTTCAGCATTTTCTCTTGTTATTTATCACCTGTCAACGTTTAGATATTTCAGCATTTTCCCTTGTTATTTATCACCTGTCAACGTTTAGATATTTCAGCATTTTCTCTTGTAATTTATTTCCTGTCAACGTTTAGATATTTCAGCATTTTCCCTTGTCATTCATCACCTGTCAACGTTTAGATATTTCAGTATTTCCCCTTCTTATTTATCAACTGTCAACGTTTAGATATTTCAGCATTTTCTCTTGTCATTTATTTCCTGTCAACGTTGAGATATTTCAGTATTTCCCCTTGTTATTTATCAACTGTCAACGTTTAGATATTTCAGCATTTTCTCTTGTCATTTATTTCCTGTCAAAAAGTAAAGTAAAGTACCCCCGTCACGCCAAGTGGCGTATAGGGAAATATGCTGTTAGTGACCCTATATTTTACAGACCTTCAGCGCATGACGTTCGAGGGTAGAGTCCCCGAATGTTGTTGCTTACGTTCGCCCGATGACTAAAGTATTCTAGAGTATTCGTAGACTGTAGAATTGCTCGTCGTCATCCGCCCTTAAAAGGACGTTAAGTGGACGTGTCTGCGTTGTGTTGTGGTTTGCAGTATAACTGTTATATTTACGCCTTTCGGCCCAACACATCCGACTTCAGCACATTTTTTAGTACCGGGTTGTCTTCCCTCTTCGATCCCTGCTCGCTTGGCCAGACTAGACAGATTAGTCTGTTACTGGAGGTACCACGGAGAAGTGGAGCAGGGTCTGGTTGGTTTTGGTTCACCGATCCTGGCGCAAGCCATCAGCTGTGGGTCGCTGACAACTTCCAGCTCTGGTGCTGGGAGGCGCGCCTTCGCCTCCAGTTCCGGAATTAAACACAAACATACGTCATCAATGAGAATACCAATTTCGTTAGTTCATCGTTGGAGTTAGTGTAGTTCTTCATCACATCAGTAGTTCTTCATCACATCAGTAGTTCTTCATCACATCAGTAGTTCTTCATCACATCAGTAGTTCTTCATCACATCAGACCGCATCTGAAACAGGACAGGTTCTACAGTCGGTAACTGCGAGTGAATCTTTTATCTTTTTTATTCTTCTTCTTCTCTACTTGCTTGTCGTATATTTAAATGCTATTGAGATTTGTAGGGAGCTGCAGTTTTCTTTCCTGACTCAAGCGTGTCACATTGTTAAAGGAGTCAAGACATACAAATGCAAAACTTTGGAAGCTGCTGTAAAGCTGATGTAACATTAGTAGTTGTTAACTCCTGTCATTACTACATTTCCAAGACCTTGTCTATCCATTTAACTTTGTAACTGCCTCAAGCTCTGAACTCAAACTCCCGAATGTTACAAGCGCTCATTTAGTAGCTGACGTGACTTCATTCTTGTGTTGTGCCCCCATTACTTTATTTTCTTTTCAATTTTGTATGAAACACAAGGTAATACTAACAATGGTTGTTATCTCAAAAATTTCTTTTTTTGTTTTTATTTTTTTCCTGTAAAATATATTTGGCGTATTTCACTTTTCAACGTTCTGTGGTCGATAGTTCTTGTGTCTTAAATGAAATCATTGATTTAATCAAATAAGTTTTTTTTTCCAGAAAAATACATGTTCATTATTTGGTGTTTAATTATCGCTTGAAACTGTGAGCAATTTCCAAAGTTGCTGTTATACAAAGGTTCTCAAATTATTGGACAACTATAACCACTGCTGTCCAACAAGGAAATAACATTGTAGGCAAAACGGGCACTCTACAATACAATATTCACTCCACTGTTGTGTTAGCAATGCCAGACCTGGACGCTACATTCAAGAGCATCAAATGTAATAACCACTGCTGTCCAACAAGGAAATAACATTGCAGGCCAAACGGGCACTCTACAATACAATATTCACTCCACTGTTGTGTTAGCAATGCCAGACCTGGACGCTACATTCAAGAACATCAAATGTAATGACCACTACCGAGATGAAAGTTGTTAGACGAATGACCGGAAATGACCTCAGAGATTTGATGAGAAATGAAGAACTGAGATAGGAGAGCTGTTAATAATTCCTGCATGAAATAAACAAATAAATAACAGACACAATAGTTTAACCATGTGTTTAGATAGAAAAAAAAGATCAAAACACAAGACAACGAGCCATGCGTTAACACCAGGCTGATGTCGGACACAAAATAAGAAGGATTGATGGAATATTATATAAACAAGGAAATACAGCAACAGAGGCCAAAAGAGGAGAAAAAAGATTGCAGATTATATCTCCCCTCGACGCTGAAATACACATGTGGAAGGAAAAAAGATGTTATGTCTTTGGGTTGATCTATCTTTGGGTTGATCTATCATTGGGTTGATCTATCATTGGGTTGATCTATCATTGGGTTGATCTATCATTGGGTTGATCTATCATTGTTTGAAAATGTTTCGGCGATGCCTGCATTCTGGGACTTATCAAAACTCATTACCATTGACATGAATGCTAAGTGCACCGTTGATTTGCTTATCTTCTGAGATTCTGTCTCGAGCAGATTTTAATGTTACATCTTTCACAGGAATAATCGAGTCAAGTTGTTGCAGTTTATCTTCATTTACGTTTGTACGTTTCCCGTATCTGCTGTCAGCGGTTGAATCATTTCAGTCTGTCACCTTCTATATTTTCGTATTCAACAAATACTTTATCGTTGTAACTTATGTTTGAGTTTCCTACAAGTCACGTGCATGTATCTTACAAGCCACATTTATATTTCCCCCAAGTCATGTTTATGTTTGATCAAAGTCAGGTTTATTTTTTCTTCAAGTCACTTTTATGTTGCTCCAATGCACGCTTGTTTCCTTCAAGTCACGTTTATGTTTGCTCCAAGACACGCTTATGTTTGCTCCATGACACGCTTATGTTTGATGCAAAGTACGTTTTGTGTTTCCTTCAGGTCACGTTTATGTTTGCTCCAAGACACGCTTATGTTTGATGCAAAGTACGTTTTGTGTTTCCTTCAAGTCACGTTTATGTTTGCTCCAAGACACGCTTATGTTTGATGCAAGACACGCTTATGTTTGCTCCAAGACACGTTTATGTTTGATGCAAAGTACGTTTTGTGTTTCCTTCAGGTCACGTTTATGTTTACTCCAAGACACGTTTATGTTTGCTCCAAGACACGTTTATGTTTGATGCAAAGTACGTTTTGTGTTTCCTTCAGGTCACGTTTATGTTTGCTCCAAGTCACGTTTATGTTTGATGCAAAGTACGTTTTGTGTTTCCTTCAGGTCACACATATGTTTTCCTCTAAGTCACGTTACTGTTATCTCCACTTCACGTTTACGTTTCTTCCAAGTCACGTATATGTTTCCTCCAGGTCATGTTTATATTTCCTTCAAGTCACGTTTATGTTAAACAATAATTATAATATAAAATTTCATATATACTTCAGTTATTAACTCGAACGTATCAGTTAGGCCATCACTCGCCCTGATTACGATATATCACATTTGAAACACCACTACAGTAATATTTACTATATGTTATCATCTTCTATGATCCATCATTCACCCGCGCGCTGTCGGGGCCGCAAAAACTTCACAAACATGGACAAGTGTCAGAAAATTGAAACAAGTAAATCCGCCATTCAGGAAAGATAAGGACTCACTGTCTAAGAGAGGTGTGTGCCGCAGTCCGGAGAACGGAGTCGCGAACGCCGACTCACCTTTTATCTTCCAGGACAGAGACAAAGAGAAATATCAAAATATTCTTGGAGAAGACAGGTGGAAGCAGAGATGAAGATAATGGCGAAGACTTGGTCTCAAAAGAATGACGAGAAAAAGAACGGTTTGGAAAATGTTTGTTAAAGACCTATGCTCCACAGGGGATTTGAATGAAGAAGAAATAGCAGATCTCTCTTTCATTTATCTTCTATTTCCTCACCCGCTAGCCGTTTTCTGAGCTATATTCGCTTTGTTGTGTTTCTTATCACATCCTCTGGTCATTTCACTGAATTGTTTTCGAAGGAATACAGCATCAGGTCCTTCCATTTACTGGGTCAACTGAGGTTGGAATTCTGTGATCGTCCATCCTTTTTGTTCTACTATTTGCACACCGGCCTCCCGAACATCTACACGCTGCTCAAACAACGTAGGTTGCGCTGGTTTTGCTACTTACACGGCAAGAAAGATGGCCACATACCAACAAGGATACTTTATGGACAACTAGTAGATGGCAAAAGAAATAGGGGGCGCTCAAAAACGTCGATTTAAAGACTTGTGTAAACGTGACATGAAGACTGAACATGAACCCTACAGCGTGGGAAGAGAAAGATGCAGACCGCAATCTGAGGAAACGCTAACAAGCCTTAACACAGTCACAAAGCAGACAGATTCATAGAAATGGAGAATACACGGAGAAACAAAAGAAAAAAAATATTTTCTACGTAGGCTAGAAAATCCATAGTCAACTATGACAGAGGGGGGCTACTACTACAAAATCTATAGTCAACTATGACAGAGGGGGGCTACTACTACAAAATCTATAGTCAACTATGACAGAGGGGGGCTACTACTACAAAATCTATAGTCAACTATGACAGAGGGGGGCTACTACTACAAAATCTATAGTCAACTATGACAGAGGGGGGCTACTACTACAAAATCTATAGTCAACTATGACAGAGGGGGGCTACTACTACAAAATCCATAGTCAACTATGACAGAGGGGGGCTACTACTACAAAATCTATAGTCAACTATGACAGAGGGGGGCTACTACTACAAAATCCATAGTCAACTATGACAGAGGGGGGCTACTACTACAAAATCTATAGTCAACTATGACAGAGGGGGGCTACTACTACAAAATCCATAGTCAACTATGACAAAGGGGGGCTACTACCACAAAATCTATAGTCAACTATGACAGAGGGGGGCTACTACTACAAAATCCATAGT
Organism: Megaustenia siamemsis; assembly: GCA_032433765.1. Classification (NCBI taxonomy): domain Eukaryota; kingdom Metazoa; phylum Mollusca; class Gastropoda; order Stylommatophora; family Ariophantidae; genus Megaustenia; species Megaustenia siamemsis. Next base: position 81,189,361 of record JAVIAB010000106.1, on the reverse strand, counting down.
CAACTATGACAAAGCGGGGCTACTACCACAAAATCTATAGTCAACTATGACAGAGGGGGGCTACTACTACAAAATCCATAGTCAACTATGACAGAGGGGGGCTACTACCACAAAATCTATAGTCAACTATGACAGAGGGGGGCTACTACTACAAAATCCATAGTCAACTATGACAGAGGGGGGCTACTACCACAAAATCTATAGTCAACTATGACAGAGGGGGGCTACTACTACAAAATCCATAGTCAACTATGACAAAGCGGGGCTACTACTACAAAATCTATAGTCAACTATGACAGAGGGGGGCTACTACTACAAAATCCATAGTCAACTATGACAGAGGGGGGGCTACTACTACAAAATCTATAGTCAACTATGACAGAGGGGGGGCTACTACTACAAAATCTATAGTCAACTATGACAGAGGGGGGCTACTACTACAAAATCTATAGTCAACTATGACAAAGCGGGGCTACTACCACAAAATCTATAGTCAACTATGAAAGAGGGGGGCTACTACCACAAAATCTATAGTCAACTATGACAAAGCGGGGCTACTACCACAAAATCTATAGTCAACTATGACAGAGGGGGGCTACTACTACAAAATCCATAGTCAACTATGACAGAGGGGGGCTACTACCACAAAATCCATAGTCAACTATGACAGAGGGGGGCTACTACTACAAAATCCATAGTCAACTATGACAGAGGGGGGCTACTACCACAAAATCTATAGTCAACTATGACAGAGGGGGGCTACTACTACAAAATCTATAGTCAACTATGACAGAGGGGGGCTACTACTACAAAATCTATAGTCAACTATGACAGAGGGGGGCTACTACTACAAAATCCATAGTCAACTATGACAGAGGGGGGGCTACTACTACAAAATCTATAGTCAACTATGACAGAGGGGGGCTACTACTATTTGTGCGTACACTGTTCCAGCATTAATTTCGGGCAGTAAAATACCTCTAAGTTTTGCATCGTATTTTATTGATCTCACGTTTCACAAACTGGTATTAGTGAGATACAGAAAGAATAAACGAACTGGTTTATCCATCTAGAATGAATACCGTGTGATTCCTTACCATACAAAGCATATAATAAATGTGAATGAGGGAGAAGAGCAAGAGGCAGACCCAGAATAGGATGGACAGACAACGTCGAAGAAAGTCTACAACAATATCAATTAACAATGAGTGAAGCCACCAAAAGGATGAGAAATAGAACTTTTGATCTCCCTCGACACTCGAACGGGTACAGGGGGAAGTGAAATGAAAGCAGGAAGGAAAGATAAAAAGAAAGAAAATATTAAATACAGAAACGATAGAAACAAAAAAAGAGATAAAGAAAAAAAGAAAGAATGGTCCTAGGTCCTCTACCTATTGCTTGTATACCTAGAACTAGCCCAAAGAAGCAGTCACAGGAAATACCGCAGAAGTTAGCAGCCCTACAAACGTTGTGGCAATTATCGTACATTACAGCTACTCGAATCTCGGCCCAGAATGACTACTTTAACGGGACATTATGTATGGTGTCTACAGTTGTCTAAAGTGCAAATAGCTGTCTGGGAGCCTTGTTTCTGCAATTCCAAGACGAGCTTGATAGTTTATTTCAACCATCCTTAAATCCGCCTATTTTTTAAAACACATTGGTAAATATGAGGAAAAAAATACGTCGATTTGCGTCTTAGCAATTTATTTCAATTTAAATTTGGGCATGCAAAATACTTATCTTTATCTTCATCTAAAAATAGGCCAATACACTTCATTTCACAAGTGACATGTCCCTCGTTTGCGTCCCTGATATCTTTGCAAATTCCTCTTTAATAATTTACATTTCACGCTTTCTATTCCATTGAATTGCGATTTATCTATTCCTGTTACGCATTAATCGCTCTTGTAAATATTACGATAATAATGAATGATGTCTTTGAGGATGTGTTGCGCATTTGATTTGCATTTGTAGAGAAACTTTATTTCTGCGTCATAACCACAAAACGATGAATTTATCAATGGGCGCCAGCGCGAAGACTCGCCTTCAAGGACTGTCCACTTAGCTCAATCTGTAGATATTCCTTAACATGTTGTTTCTGCTTTAATCCACGGTGTACCCCTGCTTCACTTTAACTCGAGTTTTGTTTTTCTTGAAATAACGTCACTCCTTGTCTTCCGCCCATACATGCCAGTTCATGATATTGTTTCAAGATTTGGTCAAATAACGTTACGCTTGGTGTTAACCCACACATGCCAGTTCATGATATTGTTTCAAGATTTGGTCAAATAACGTTACGCTTGGTGTTAACCCACACATGCCAGTTCATGATATTGTTTCAAGATTTGGTCAAATAACGTTACGCTTGGTGTTAACCCACACATGCCAGTTCATGATATTGTTTCAAGATTTGGTCAAATAACGTTACGCTTGGTGTTAACCCACTCACGCCAATTCATGTTTTTGTTTCAGACTTTCACTCTATACAAAACGTAATCATCATCGCCATCAGGTCGCATGTCCTTTGCAAACCGTTGTATTCACCACAACCAGTCTGAAGGATCTCTGTCCCTAACCAGATCTCTCACAGAACGTTTAATTTACACCAGCTCATCTGAAAAAATCTCTATTCCTAGCCATATTTCCCACAGAACGTTGCATTCACACCAACCAGTAAGAAATAATTTCTAATCAGATCTCCCACTTCTTCTGTTGTCATCTTCAAGGTCTCCTTGATATTTTGAAACCACCTTCTTCTTGGTCTGCCCCTGATACCAGGAATCAAGCCTTCCATTTTTGTTCTTTTCTGCCCGCTGTGTATTTTGACGTGGTCAATGTATTGTAATTTCCTGTATAGATTGTTGATTATAAGCCATTTCTTTTTAATGTTTAAATCTGTTCATATATCTTCATTGCACTTTCTTATTATCCAAGGTATGTTAAGGATTTTTCTAAAGCATTTTATTTCGGATAAATCGATTTCCTTCCTTGCTGACTGCGAGATTGTCCATGATTTACAACCGTATGTTGTTATCGGGAAGATATATGTCCTTAGAAATGTTTATTTTACTGCCTTATTAGTTTTGTACCACATGTTCTTAGTGTTTAATTATTGTATTGCTAATCTTTTTTTGATTTCCTTTTGGCAGTCTCCATTGTTAGTTATTACAGATCCCAGACATTCATAGTTTGTTATAATTTTAAGTTCTTCAATGTCTGATGATGGTTCTGGCTTGGCTTTTATGTTTTGTCAATGGACAAAATGTATCCACCTTGACAAAAAGACGTTCAATCACCGACTGACTAGTGCTTGACTTCTGAATGTTTTCCTGACAAGAAATGGCTTGATATATAGTCCACGTCACTCGCTGCGGATGAAAGAGGTGAGAGTTAAGATGGGCACAGCCAGAAGCGAGAGACTTCCTGGCTATATAAGAAGACTTATCAACCAACATAGAACTGGAGTCGTCAGTCGCTGGACACTGCGGGAATTGCTGAGGAGGAGATCTGGGTACCTATGGACTATTGATTTACTGAGTTATTGAGTTATTTGCGGGTCATCATCTGAGCACCTATGGACATTTTCGGAGTGCAATAATTATGACCCGCAAATAACTCAATAACTCAGTAAGTCAATAACTCAATAATTCAGTAAGTCAATAACTTAATAACTCAATAACTCAGGAAGTCAATAACTCAATAGTTCATGTAAAATAGACATAAAATGGTATTAACTAGCTAAACATGTAGAGATGCGAGACAAACAACGAAGCTTCTCTTGATGTCTATTTCATATTGACGTTATTTATTGAAAGATGCGGACTTTGAGGTCTGTCACATTCCGGAGACTTATCCCGACTGAACAGACTTATAATCTATCTATCTATTGACCTTTCGAGCCGTAACCGGCCCATAGGGCGTAGACCAAGATACACCTTCTCCTATATGAATTTTTGTTCTAGCAGTTTTCTTTTAAAGATATTTTATTAAATCTCGCCATCTGTCTCTGTTCTGTGCAAGCAGTTCTATCTCATTGAGGGAGCCGATTCCTGCTGCTCTTGCCTCTCTCATCAATGTTCTTCTCAGTGTCTCCCTGGGTCTTCCTCTTTTTCTTTTACCTGTTGTTTCCCATATGAGGGCTTGCTTTGCTATTCGATTATTATCTCTTCTCATCACATGTCCAACGTATGACCATCGTCTTTTCTTTATTACTGAAGATATTAGTGGTTGATTGGCGATTTCTCTAATTTCCTCGTTTGTTTTGAATTCGTTCCATTCTATACCAAGTATTTTCCTTAGACATTTATTTTCGAATGCGTTCAACTTTGTTTCTATATCTCTTGTTGTTTTCCAGCTTTCACACGCATACGTAAGGGTTGATAGTACATTTGATTTGAATAGCCTAAGTTTTGTGTTTGTGCTAATGAGTTTTGATTTCCACAACTTTTCAAGGCTTCTGAAAGACATTGCTGCTTTAGCCAGTCTGATTCTAATTTCTTTGCTCGTATCCCCTTCTCGATCAATGTGACTTCCAAGATAGATAAAGTGATCGATCTCTTCTACTGGTTTGTTTTCCATGTATATTTTGTCACTTGTTGGAATTAAACTTTTCATGACTTTAGTCTTTTCATGATTGACCTCAAGCCCAATTTTGCTGGCTATTGATGATAGTTCATTTGTGTTTTCCTGCATCGTTTTTATCTGACTGCTGATGAGAACTATGTCATCAGCAAAGTCGAGGTCCTCCAAATGGTCTCCTTGTATCCATTCGATGCCTTTATTACCAGTGCAGCATTTCTTCATTATGAAGTCCATAACAATTCCAAATAACAAGGGCGATAAAATACATCCTTGTTTAACCCCAGTTCTTGTTTAACCCTTGTTTAACCCAATTTCTTCCGGTTGTTTCCAAAATGGAGGAATTATTTTTCTCCGGCTTGGTATTGAACCGTTGATCAGAGGTTTAACAAGCCGCTATCGTAAAAACGATGTTGTTAATGAAACGTAGACCTGATACAGAATGTGTAAATTAGCAGTAGACTTATAATACCAGCCCATATTCTTCTGTGGATTTTGAAAAACAATCATCATTTGTTGGCGATACAATGAGAAGGGAACAGTTGGAGTATATTGTGACAACTGGGAAAATTGAGAGATGAAGAGATAGTGGAAAGGAAAGAGAAAAGATACCAGGCAGCCTAATAGAATGGACTGACTGAAGATCAACAACAGAAATGATTTAAAAAAAAACTGTAGAGATAGAAAGTTGTGGAGAGGACCAATTACTCCAGCATGGTACGTGATGATGATGATGATTTCATTGAACTAAAAAGTATTTTTATTAGTTCTCTCTCTCTCTCTCTCTCTTTTACTGTCACACACACACACACGTGCGCGTGCGCGCGCGCACACACACACACACACAGAGGACTCTCAGGCAGCCCGCATACGCTTTGAGAAATGCTGACAGACAGTGGAGCTGATATGGAGAGGTCCTAATTGCCATGAAACTGATTCAATAAACAGAATAGATTAGAATTCTCTTTATTCAGGACAGAGCAACAGGAGATAGAGTCGATCGTAAAAAAGTAGACTCCCATGTCAAGAAAGTATTTCTGCCCTATAGTCTTGAGAGTCTCGTTGGTGGGACAGACTACCAGTGTCGATTTCCTGTTGAATTTGATTATAAAGTCCCTCATGTCGTTTTGCATGTACTAGGTCAGACTTTGGTTTATCCAAAACGCCTGATATAGTCTACTGTCCTTACTACTGACGTCAAGTTACCATACTTGTGCCATATTTGTCCTTGTGACAACCCTGAGGAAGAGTTATTGTGTAGAACTTCCGGTGTGGCAGGCCAAGATGGTCGTTTAGTCGAATCGGGTTCGGGACTAGTGACATTTTTGCTGCATTTTGGTTTCAAATTGTTCCTCTGGCCTGGATTTTGGCTTGTAGAGACAGCCTTAAGTCCGGTCGCATTCACTTGACCACAATATAAACATGGTTTTGATTGCCATCGCGCTGAGATAGTGCAGCAGGCGACTGGTCATGAAGTTTAGCTGAACGGTACCAGGTCCCCGCTTTGCCCTGGTATGGGGTGCATGAACTGTCTGTTTTCGACTGCACATTTGCCACCCGCTGAACCGTGGTCGGATCTAGTGTTTCTAAGAAGTGGAGGCCTGACTTCATTTCTTGGGACAGCGATTATTTTTTTGGCATGCTAACTGATCATGAAGTCCACTCGGATTTGACGCATGGAGATTATGCTGCTCGTTACAACCGTTACTGCGACCAGGAAGAGTGCAATATGAGCAGTGCGCCATTTGCACAGAGCGCTGCGCGTTCAGTAGAACAGTAAGAACGATCAGGATCTATCTATCTATCTTTCGTTCGCCTGAAGCATTGTCTATATCTGCAATGTCGTTTCCTGTATAAATGTTACTGTCTTTTGTAATTCTTGCAGTGGCCCATATAGTTTTGTCTGTAGTGTTGTATCTATGGGCCAATGGATTTTCCTCAGTCTACTATATTCAGTGCAGTCTTGAAGTATGTGTTCAGCAGTCTGGGGCGCCTGTCCACATGTACAAGTAGTTGAGGTGCCGATCTTGAATTTTGTATACATGTGACTATGGAGTCGATTGTGTCCTGTTCTGAGACGTATAATGATAACTTGTTCATATCTATTCATATTATAAAAGGCATCCTGATTTGGGGCTTGTGGTCCTCTGATTGATTTGATTATCTGTTTCTTATGATGGTATGTAACAGGTGTATCTAGTTGTGTGCCTGTTGAACCTTCCTTTGCCAACTGATCTGCTTTCTCATTTCCTGGTATTCCACAGTGAGATGGGATCCACTGCAGGGCAACCCTGTGGTGCTTGCAGAGTTCAGTCAATAAGGTCTGCAGATGTGGTAATTTTCTGGATTGTAGTGCCTGGAGTACTGATCTTGCATCTGTCAAAAACACTACAGGCTGCGGGCTAAGATTAATGTTCAGCAGTTTTTCTATTGCTAACTTTATTGCTTGTATTTCTGCATCATAATTGTGACAATATTTCCCTGTTGCTATTTTATTCATATCCCTAGTGTTATTTGGGTATTCTATATATGCACCTGCTCCCCCATTTTTTACTGCATTCTGTGCTGATCCATCTGTATACACACGAATCCATAGGTCTTGTGGGTATTCTTCATCCAGGAAACTGAGAGTTATTGTTTTTCGCTGTAGACTATTCTGTTCCTCTTTATCAACTATTCCTTTCACTTCTGTCCGTATATGAACTGATAATCCAGATTCCTCTGTCCAGGGAGTCTGTTCTGGTATGGGCAGTAGGGGGTTAACAGCTCTTGGCATGTCTGGTGTTTGTCTACTAATACGCTTGGCTTGGTGGATAAAACTGCTTCTCTTAAGTCGTCCCAATGCAAGATTTTGGAATCGGTCCTTCATTGGATGTCTCGGCATGCAAGCAAATTTTTCTGCCTGTATCAGCACCTTTGTGTCCCTCCGTTCTCTCAGTGCTGGTATCCTCCACAATTTCTCCATCTCTAATATTGGTGTTGATTTCATTGCTCCTGTGATGACCCTAAGTGCCTGGTTTTGTACTTTATCCAGTTCTTGAAGTGTGGTGTTTGATGCTGAACACCATGCAGATGATCCATATTCTAAATGTGGGCGTATACTCTGTTGGTAAACTTTACTGAGTATTTTCCCACTCGCACCCCACGTAGTTCCACACAGCTTTCTTAGAATAGCCAATTTTCTCCTTGCTTTTTGGGTTGCCTTATTTATCTGCTGTTTCCAAGATAGTTTGTTATCAAATGTAACTCCGAGATACGTAGCCTGTATGTCTTCTTTCACAGGCTCATTGTTTATATAGATGGCTCCTGCTTTTTGTTTTGGGGAAAGAGTGAAAAGTGTAGTACTGCATTTGTCTGTATTGATGCTGATACACCATCTATTTGTCCATGAATTCAGTGCATTCATAGCTCTTTGTAACAATTTGGAGGCCACTGTTGCATACTCCTCTGTGCACCACATTACCAAGTCATCTGCATACATTGCCACTTTGATACCATGTGGTAGTTCAGTAACTAGGTCATTGATGTAGATCAGAAAAAGTGTTGGAGATAGTACCCCTCCCTGTGGAACGCCCTGGCGCAGTAAGACCTTCTTACTCTTAAGACCATCCAGTTGCACTCTGGCTCTCCTGTTATGCAGGTATGCTTTGACCCATTTGTACATCCTAACGATCAGGATGAATGTTTATTGCTGGAACCGGGGGCTGAGCAAATTTAGGAAAGCACCTCATGCAGGAAAGCCATTACCATTCTATAGCTTAAAGTCTTGTCCTCGTGACATGTTGGAAGCATGGAGCTAGATATGGCTCTTTAAACATGAAATAAGGTCAAAATGCCAGTGTGCTAGCTGAAAACGGTATGTGACTCATAGCTGACTGTTTGTGTCATGACAATCGAGCTAGATATGACCAAGATCGTAGCTCGGCTCTCGTGATCTGTCAGGTAACAGATTCATTTGTCTAATCAAGTGATTCAGCCACGTGTAAAATAGAAAGATTAGAAAAATGAGGAAGAGCTAGAAATGTCAAAAGTGATAGAAAAACAAATAAGAAACAAATAATTTGTTTTCCCACGATTCCTTTATCGCGTTCTTCCGCCACGTTCCCCGCCCAGTGTCATACATATAGTCATTCATTCGATTCCTTCACGACGGACAGACAAGTTGTTTAAGCGAAGTGATTTTCCTATACGTTTTACGATACATTATTCACTTTTTACTATTGACATTTCTAGCTCTTTCTCATTTTTCTAATCTTTCTAATTTGCGCATCTTGACACTCATCCTACCTCCCCTTATGTAGCCTCCTTTCTTATTTCAACATCCTAGTTTCTTCCTTTCTGTCCACCTCTCCATTCACCTGATCATCTAATATATAAAAAAAAGTAAAGTACCCCCCGTCACGCCAAGTGGCGTATAGGGAAATATGGTGTTAGTGACCCTATATTTTACAGACCTTCAGCACATGATTTTTGGGGTAATGTGGTCGGTATTACGCCCGTGCTGCTTTTACTTTCCCAGAAAAAATCCGGTACCCATTTAAGGCTGGGTGAACCCGGAGCCGTCGGTTGGGATCGAACCCTACCCCTTGTCCGTAGTAGTCCAGTTCACTAACCACTGAGCTATCGCGGCTCCTACTAATTTTTAGGGAATTAGTAAAACCCAGGTGTCCTCGCCAGGATTACGAACCCCGGCTGTTGCCGTGGTAAGCCAACCGCCTATCGATTGCGCTAACCGGACACCTATATATAGTTATAGATAATTGTGCTTCCCCGTTTGTTGTCGTTGTCCCTGTATTCTGAATAGGGCCACAGGCCGAAACGTCAGTATTGTGTTGTGTTCCTTCCTTGTAAAGCTGTCATCATACCTGAGAGTGTTTAACACTCCCCACCACTGGTTCCTAACATGCTGTTAAATCTTTCCGTACAGAAGCTTTTATCAACGCAACAGAAGAGATTTCAGGGACACTAGTTTTCACGGTTTTCAGAATCAATCTACATATTTCTATTTATCTCACATATAACTTATTATATATGAAATGTTTAGATAATCAAATAAGGTATTAGATTTCACCAATACCAAGACGATACAAGACATGTACACAAGATATAGTTTAATGACAATTCACACTAAGCAATTTAAGAGTGGCGCACTAAGACGTACGGCTGAAATCGGCGTGGCGCACAGTGTGTCGAAACGTACGGAAAGAGTTCAGCAGCTGAACCTAAGGAGAGACGAGACAAACTACGACGTTTCGGTAAAATCCTTTATCAGGTATAATACAATAAATATAATGCCAAAAACACACACACAGAGGCAAGTATTTATCTTCTTCGAAAGGACCATATGAAGTAATGACCGTTAGAGGAAGTGTGTGACCTTGACCAAAGTGTCTGTTGGTCACATTATATTGGTTAATAGTATAAAATAATCATAAAATCTTCTTATATAAAATAAATATAAAATGAAGTTATATCTTATTTTCGGCCTAGCATGATATTGATTGTAGTTTATCTTCCTCTTCTTCTTCTTCTTTCCTTCCTCATCTGCCTTTCAGCGTCGAGGGGAGATATGATTTGCGGTCTTTTTCTCTTCTGTTCGCCTCTGCTGCTGTTATGTTTCCTAGTGCTTCTAATATTCCATCGACCCATCTTTTTCGTGATCGACCCTTGGGTCTAGTGTTCTTACAACGTTTGTTAAAGGCTTGTTGTGTTGTGTTTTGTTCTTTCTGCCTTGTCACGAAGCCGAACCATTTTATCTGTTGTTTCCTTATATATTCTATGGCGGGGGCTATTCCTAGCTTTTTTCTCAGTTCTTCATTTCTGATCTTATCTCTCAGACTGTTTCCTGTCATTCGTCTAACACATGTCATCTCTGTAGAGGTTATTTTTCTTATTGTTCTTGCATCTAGGGTCCAGGTCTGGCATTGGTAGCACAACTTTGGGATGAAGATTGTATTGTATAGTGCTCGTTTTGCCTCCAGAGTTATTTCCTTGTTGGACAATAGTGGTGATAACTGTTCGATGATTTGACAAGCTTTGTTGCATCTTGATTCTATCTCTGCTGTTTGAGAATTATCGTTTGTCATTAGACTTACTAGGTATTTGAATTCCTCTATTTGTTTTAGTTGTCTGCCTTCTATAATTATGTTGATGTTCTGTTTATTTTTGGCGACATTCATGACTTCTGTTTTGTTGATGTTGATTTTCATGTTGTATTTTGTGCCTGAGATGTTGAGTTTGTTTAAGTGTTCTTGTAGGTCTTCTATTGTTTCATGTTTTAGTGCCTGATCGTCTGCAAATAAAAGCTCGTTGATCACCTCTGTCTCTGATGGGTTGGCTAGCTTGCATATATGGTCCATGTATGTAATAAACAGTAGGGGGGATAGTACGCATCCCTGTCTTACGCCTGATCTGATTTTAGTTTATGCAATATAATATATGTGTGCTTCTCTCCAGTACATAATATCACAGAAAGTGGCTGAGCCGCTAACCTGCTTTCTAACTTGCAACCAGCAGGAAATGTGTTCGAAACTCATGAGGATCAAGAAATAATTTTAGTTTTTTCTCGGGGTGAATAATAATACTCTGACACAACCATTTCAAGAGTGTGCAACGGATATCCGACCCTTATTCTTTGGTCTCTTCAGTCTCACTTGACAAGACACTCAAAACGTTTGGTTAAAATGTCGCAAAAATAGTGTACAGTCTTATCATAATAAGCACTTACAATCGCTGACATCGAAACTGCTGACAGATTTGTCTTCTAGCTCTTTGGTTGAATTTAACTTTGGAGACAATGAAAGTCGTTTTGAATCTAGGACATACTTTAGTCGTGTTAAACCTAGGACATACATTACTCGTGTTAAACCTAGGACATACTTTTGTCGTGTTAAACCTAGAACATACATTGGTCGTGTTAAACCTATGATATACTTTAGTCTTGTTAAACCTAGGACATACATTACTCGTGTTAAACGTATGACATACTTTAGTCTTGTTAAACCTAGGACATACGTTACTCGTGTTAAACGTATGACATACTTTAGTCGTGTTAAACCTAGGACATAATTTAGTCGTGTTAAACCTAGGACATACTTTAGTCGTGTTAAACTTAGGACATACATTACTCGTGTTAAACGTATGATATACTTTAGTCGTGTTAAACCTAGGACATACTTTAGTCGTGTTAAACCTAGGACATAATTTAGTCGTGTAAAACCAAGGACATACATTACGCGTGTTAAACCTAGGACATACAATAGTCGTGTTAAACCCAGGACATACATTACTCGTGTTAAACCTAGGACATACTTTAGTCGTGTCGTGTTATACTAGGACATACTTTAGTCGTGTTAAACCTAGGACATTTTTTAGTCGTGTTAAACCTAGGACATACATTACTCATGCTAAACGTATGATATACTTTAGTCGTGTTAAACCTAGGACATACTTTAGTTGTGTTAAACCTAGGACATACATTACTCGTGTTAAACGTATGATATACTTTAGTCGTGTTAAACCTAGGACATACTTTACTCGTGTTAAACGTATGATATACTTTAGTCGTGTTAAACCTAGGACATACTTTAGTCGTGTTAAACCTAAGACATACTTTTGTCGTGTTAAACCTAGGACATACATTACTCATGTTAAACGTATGATATACTTTAGTCGTGTTAAACCTAGGACATACTTTAGTCGTGTTGTGTTAAACTAGGACATACTTTAATCGTGTTAAACCTAGGACATAAATTACTCGTGTCGTGTTAAACTAGGACATACATTGGTCGTGTTAAACCTAGGACATACTTTAGTCGTGTTAAACCTAGGACATACTTTAGTCGTGTTAAACGTAAGACATACTTTAGTCGTGTTAAACCTAGGACATACATTACTCATGTTAAACGTATGATATACTTTAGTCGCGTTAAACCTAGGACATACTTTAGTCGTGTCGTGTTAAACTAGGACATACTTTAATCGTGTTAAACCTAGAACATAAATTACTCGTGTCGTGTTAAACCTAGGACATAAATTACTCGTGTCGTGTTAAACTAGGACATACATTGGTCGTGTTAAACCTAGGACATACTTTAGTCGTGTCGTGTTAAACTAGGACATACTTTAGTCGTGTTAAACCTAGGACATACTTTAGTCGTGTCGTGTTAAACTAGGACATACTTTAGTCGTGTTAAACCTAGGACATACTTTAGTCGTGTCGTGTTAAACTAGGACATACTTTAGTCGTGTTAAACCAACACATACTTTAGTCGTGTTAAATCTAGGACATACTTCTGTCGTATTAAATCCAGGACATATTCTAGTCCTGTTTAACCCCGAGTATATTCTAGTCATGTTAAACCATGGACATACTATAGTCAAGTTAAATTTAGGACATACTGATCCAGTATTTGTTTTAAGCTTGCACTTATTCAAATCCTATATCAAGTTGAAAGTTAAATAATTATCTGAAATAATTCTTCATTCTTGTCATTACCAAAATTTGACAATTCCAGCGTTGAAATAATATCCAGTCACACTTTATCAACATCTTTAACCTCCAAATGACTGGAGCGATTGACTTATATATTATTTTTTATCTCCAAAAATTGTGTTTAACCTCATACACATTGCGTTTAACGTCACACTTAAGTTGAACTTGGGGTATTCGTCCCGTTTATCTTTATATTACGTCGTTTTTAAGCTTTGACTTGCATTCCGATTCCGTGCTGAGGAGTTGTAAACATTGATAACATAGTTATCCGGCAGCGAACACCCGGCAGTCGTGGTCCTGATATAACTATCGGAGGCGTGATGTAAACAAACAAATAAAATATGTCGATTAATGGAATAAATAATAACATCTAGAAAATTGATCATCAAATTTCAAATGTCCTGGTCGAACTCTGATTGCGCGAATTCATCAGAACTTATTGTCCGGATCAGTAGGGTCGTTTTATGTAATCAAATATCGTGTGATAAGGGAAGTAAGTAGTCTTGCTCACGGTAAAGCAGGTACAAGACGATGGTTCTCAAGATTTTGCTACTTATAATCCCCTTGACAGCGTCATTCATGTGCACTGGTTATTCCAACTCTCAGCCACACGCAAATTGAAAGTCTGGAAGGATTGCAAAATGAGGCCATGTGTATAATGCTTGGATGGATGAAAGTCACAACTTGAAAGAGGGATGTGGTTTCTCCTTGATTTTCTCATGATCACTGATGTATACCATCCACGATGTAGCAGGGTTGGCGGGACAAGGGGCTTATAAAAGGACGATTATTGATGGCGCGTGCAGAAGACATTGTTCAACAAATTTGTCCACTTTGAGACATTGAACCTGGGGAAGAGTGGATGCACGTGCCAGAAGAGTGCTCTACATCCTTGTTGGTTTTCATCACTTTGAGCAAAGAATGCCGACAAAACCCTGTAGTCGTGGAGGAAGAGATTCAGGCCTTGATCTATAAAAATTCACCTGAGGATGTGGGAGTCATCTACACCGATGGGTCCGTTGGGCACAGTCGGAGCTCGCGGGCTTTCACGGTCCAGGTTAGAGGAAGAGTATTACAGGAAGAGAGTGGTGCTTTCACGGTCCAGTTTAGAGGAAGAATATTACAGGAAGAGAGTGATGCTTTCACGGTCCAGGTTAGAGGAAGAGTATTACAGGAAGAGAGTGATGCTTTCACGGTCCAGGTTAGAGGAAGAGTATTACAGGAAGAGAGTGATGCTTTCACGGTCCAGTTTAGAGGAAGAATATTACAGGAAGAGAGTGATGCTTTCACGGTCCAGGTTAGAGGAAGAATATTACAGGAAGAGAGTGGTGCTTTCACGGTCCAGGTTAGAGGAAGAGTATTACAGGAAGAGAGTGGTGCTTTCACGGTCCAGGTTAGAGGAAGAATATTACAGGAAGAGAGTGATGCTTTCACGGTCGAGGTTAGAGGAAGAGTATTACAGGAAGAGAGTGGTGCTTTCACGGTCCAGTTTAGAGGAAGAATATTACAGGAAGAGAGTGATGCTTTCACGGTCCAGGTTAGAGGAAGAATATTACAGGAAGAGAGTGGTGCTTTCACGGTCCAGGTTAGAGGAAGGTATTACAGGAAGAGAGTGGTGCTTTCACGGTCCAGGTTAGAGGAAGAGTATTACAGGAAGAGAGTGGTGCTTTCACGGTCCAGTTTAGAGGAAGAGTATTACAGGAAGAGAGCGATGCTTTCACGGTCCAGGTTAGAGGAAGAATATTACAGGAAGAGAGTGGTGCTTTCACGGTCCAGGTTAGAGGAAGAGTATTACAGGAAGAGAGTGGTGCTTTCACGGTCCAGGTTAGAGAAAGAGTATTACAGGAAGAGAGTGGTGCTTTCACGGTCCAGGTTAGAGGAAGAGTATTACAGGAAGAGAGTGGTGCTTTCACGGTCCAGTTTAGAGGAAGAATATTACAGGAAGAGAGTGATGCTTTCATGGTCCAGGTTAGAGGAAGAGTATTACAGGAAGAGAGTGATGCTTTCACGGTCCAGGTTAGAGGAAGAGTATTACAGGAAGAGAGTGATGCTTTCACGGTCCAGGTTAGAGGAAGAGTATTACAGGAAGAGAGTGGTGCTTTCACGGTCCAGGTTAGAGGAAGAATATTACAGGAAGAGAGTGGTGCTTTCACGGTCCAGTTAGAGGAAGAACATTACAGGAAGAGAGTGATGCTTTCCCGTCAGCTACCATTAGCTTGGCCATGGGGGTCATGCCACTTACTAAAACAATGACCTTTCTGGAAACACAGCTTATTGCTCAATTGTCCTTTTTGAGTGACTCGATGAGATGTTCCGTAAAATATAAGGAGGCTGGTCACGAAGACAGTGGTTAGAGTCACTTAAGAACTCAGGTCTGATGGGTTACGTTTCATCTTCGCTCCTGAACGCTCCGATGTGAGCTGCAGTCTAGGAAAACTCTCGGTGATGTGGTTGATTATTGCGACATAGGGTAGCAAATCTATTTTCTTATTTTTGGCATTTTCCACATGGTCGTTATAGTCTACTTGTCCCGAATTTTCGATTCACATGATTCTTATGTGAATTCATTTAGATCACGTGATTTCCTTATTATTTTCCCTCTCGATAGGACTAGGTTGCTGTCACTGTCGTTATAATTAGGGGTAAAGAAAACAAATCGTTTTGCCGTAAATGTGCTTCGAACTGAGCACCTGCTGATTGTAAGGTGAGAACCTTATCCCTGCATAGTTTTGGTTTATACAAGAGCGGGTTGGAATATTCCAGTTTGAGAACCGCCGGTAAAGGGAGTGACCAAGATTATGCCAGAGAAAATTACAGAGAAATATATCAGTTGGTGGGTGTTTGAGGGTTTCTGCACTGGAAATAAAAATGCGAGAGGCAACAACAACAGCCATCAATTACCTTACTGTGATTGGGTGACTCGTCCAGAACAGAGACGTTTGGATAACTTGTATATATAGCCCCAGACATGCGGGAGTTCGTGGCAATGAGATGGTCGACAGGTTGGCCATTGAGCAGGAAACTGGAAAATTGGACACGCTATGACATTACGGAGGTTTTAACAACACCTCTCACAGCTTGGCGACATGGAAGCTGAGGATAATTCACACGTCAAAGGAATGGTAGAGCACGGCGCCACGAGGGGGAAAACAGGAAAAGTATACTCAGTGACAAAGAACACACAGCAACACACCCAACCAATGCAGGACAAGAACAATTAGTAGAGGAATACTTCGATGGCTGCTGGAAAGGGCGGCAGAATGGATATGGGAATACCTGACTGTGATGCCGCCAAAAAACCAGACACCTAAAAAGGGTCGCATGGCGAGACATGATGCTGGGTCTGTACAAAGTCTGGTACTTGAGAGCAAGGGTCATCACAGTCTAGAATATTTGCCCTTTGTGCTATCTTCAGCAACTGATAGCAAAGATCATAACAGTCTATAATATTTACTCTGTGCTATCTTCAACAACTGATAGCAAAGATCATAACAGTCTATAATATTTACTCTGTTCTACCTTCGACAACTGATAGCAAAGATCATAACAGTCTATAATATTTACTCTGTGCTATCTTCAACAACTGATAGCAAAGATCATAACAGTCTATAATATTTACTCTGTGCTACCTTCGACAACTGATAGCAAAGATCATCACAGTCTATAATATTTACTCTTTGTGCTATCTTCAACTATTGACAGAAAAGGTAAGGTGAGTCCCATAACAATTGGGTGTCGAAGTACTAGTGACATCGTTAGACTCAGCTTCATGATATTAAATGAAGAGTGTGTGGTCAGTTCCCTTCATCGTTGCCTTTCTTTCCCTGAGAATATCTCTAGTATCCATTTAAGGTGGCTGGATGGACACCGGGAGTTATTTCTTAGCAGGAAAATAAATTTCCCTCAAATGTGTATAAACCCCGAAACCTTTGGGTCGATATGCTAGTGCACTAACCATACAGCCAATGAAGTAACAGAAGCATGACAGTGCTGAGGTGATAAACTGTTCTGACGTGACAAACTGTATTGAGGTGACCAACTGTATTGGGATAACAGACTGTACTGAGATGACCAACTGTATTGGGATAACAGACTGTACTGAGATGACTAACTGTATTGAGATAACAGACTGTACTGAGATGACCAACTGTATTGGGATAACAGACTGTACTGAGATGACCAACTGTATTGAGATAACAGACTGTACTGAGATGACCAACTGTATTGGGATAACAGACTGTACTGAGATAACAGACTGTATTGAGATAACAGACTGTACTGAGATGACCAACTGTATTGGGATAACAGACTGTACTGAGATGACTAACTGTATTGGGATAACAGACTGTACTGAGATGACCAACTGTATTGGGATAACAGACTGTACTGAGATGACCAACTGTATTGGGATAACAGACTGTACTGAGATGACTAACTGTATTGAGATAACAGACTGTACTGAGATAACAGACTGTACTGAGATAACAGACTGTACTGAGATGACTAACTGTATTGGGATAACAGACTGTACTGAGATAACAGACTGTACTGAGATGACTAACTGTATTGGGATAACAGACTGTACTGAGATGACCAACTGTATTGGGATAACAGACTGTACTGAGATGACCAACTGTATTGGGATAACAGACTGTACTGAGATGACTAACTGTATTGAGATAACAGACTGTACTGAGATAACAGACTGTACTGAGATGACCAACTGTATTGGGATAACAGACTGTACTGAGATGACCAACTGTATTGGGATAACAGACTGTACTGAGATGACTAACTGTATTGGGATAACAGACTGTACTGAGATAACAGACTGTATTGAGATAACAGACTGTACTGAGATGACAGACTATTTTTGATTTTCTTTTAATGGATCATCATCATTATGTGCCGTACTGGTAGTCGCAGCCGATCATGTCCTTCCACAATCTTCTCTCCATCGTATCAGTTCTGTTGTTGACTGTTTCCCATGCCATGACACCAAGCTATCCCGTATCTTCTCTCTTTGTCGTCTGCGATCTCTCTTTCATTGAATTTTGCCAGTTGTAGCCAAGTAAACTTCCAAATTTCCTCTTCTCATGGCGTGCATAAAAAAATGTCGATTTTATCTTTCCAGTATTTCTTAGGACCCTTTTTATCTTGGCCACTTTAAGAATGTCCTCATTGATCTTTTTAGCTGTCTACGGGACTTTCAGAAGAATACTGAGAAATCCCATCTCTGTGGCGGCAAATTGTCTTTCCCTTTGTTTGTCTACTGTCCATGATTCACGTCCATAGATCAGAAGTGACTCTATATAACACTGCTGAACTCTCTTGCTCACACTTCCATTGCCATAGGCTTGTTGCACAAGACGTTTTTCATTTTCTGAAATGCTAATGTTTCATCAACCGAGAGAAAGAAATGCCGAAGTGGAGAATGAGGTTATGTAAAGAAAGTTCAGAATAATGAGTAAATGTATGAGAGACGAGCAATCAGAAAAATAAAACAGGGTTGTAAAACAAATATATTCTAACATTATGAAAATGTCAAATTCCGCGAAGCATTAACAGGTTTAAAGACGCAAGATTCGAGGTCTAAGAATATGTCCAATGAAATAACAGGGATTGTATCAATTCATGCTTGAGTGATCATAGTTTAGTTTTGATTTCCTTCCACTTAACGAATTGAGATATAAAAAGGTTTCGTTTTGTCTGAATTCTGTGGCCGCAGAATGAGAAATTACCAAGATTTATCATTCATTACTGTCATTGCTTTTGTGCATTATTGTGAAGATTTTAACATTTTACAGCAAACGTGTACACAATTTGTTAACATCTTTTGTTAACATCTTTTGTTAACGTCTTTATAAGAGGCAATAACAGTTAAGTCTCACACTCAAGGCTGATGGAACTAGAGTGGTCTAAATTGGCAAAAAAAAAACAACTAAACATATTTCAGAGTTTAGTTTTTTGTTTAGTGTCAGCTGTTTATTTTGTCTTGCAGACATTAATTGTTGTTGCTGCAATGGGAAATAATAATAGTTGTCAACAACATCTGTTTCTTACAGAGTTATTTCAATGCATACAAGTAAAAATGAATAACATGAAAATAAACATTCAAAAACACAGAAGTCATATAAACAGGAAGACAAAAGAAGACACTTCAAATTTTCTTATTAAAAGTATAATCTATATACAAAAATAACCAATCAAAAAGCTTATCAACTCAAGGACAATTCATCGCGAGCCCTAGCGACGCACATAGTTAATGATCGTTGAGTCCCAGTGAGAACATCAACCACTATCTAAAAAATAAAACAAATAAACAAAGAGATAAAAGATAACTGGGATTATGATATCCGATGAAGCCGAATAGGACATACGGCAAAGTAAATGACAAATAAATGACAAAAATGGACATTTGTAAATGAGAGATTTATAGACGTCACGCAAAAATTGGCTGAAAGGATTACAAGAACCAGACATGGACATCTGTGATTTAATTTAACGTTAAGATACTCCAATGTAACTGTTTTTACCATTTGTTGATGAGGTGTGCATGAGTGTTGATAACTGAGGTGTTGAACATTATTATCTCTTTCATCTTGTCCCATGATTTCTCAAATAAAATTAGTTGTCAACATTCTAATGTTGACAGGCATGTACAGGGTTGAAGAGCTTTCTAGAAACTCAATGAGAAGGAAGAGAACTTCAGCGAGAATGTGTGAGGAGCTCTTGATTCTGTCTCCGATTGTTGGAGTGGTCATTCATGTTGTGAAGTTGGAACCGTCAGACACTTGGTACCGTGCATTGTACTGACATGGAGACACAAATAGAATGAGTTCTTCATTTTGACATCATTTTGCGCGTGTTTATTCATTATGTGTTTGTTTATTCATTATATGCTTGTTTATTCATTATGTGCGTGTTTATTCATTATGTACATGTTTATTCATTATGTACATGTTTATTCATTATGTACGTGTTTATTCATTATGTACGTGTCTAATTATTATATGCTTGTTTATTCATTATGTGCATGGCTAATCATTATGTATGTGTTTATTCATTATGTACGTGTTTATTAATTATGTACGTGTCTAATTATTATATGCTTGTGTATTCATTATGTGCGTGGCTAATCATTATGTATGTGTTTATTCATTATGTACGTGTTTATTCATTATGTACGTGTTTATTCATTATGTATAAATTAATCTCACTCACACAGAGTGGACACAGATCGTTTCTAGATGTATTTGCAATATTCACACATTGTGTACATAATTCTAACTTTATAGCACTGGAATAATTCAAGTACGGTTCTAATTTTTACCACTCATATACAAAAGTCACTTTAAAAATCTCTCAGTCTCTCTTTCCCTTTCTCTCTCTTCCTCTCTCTTTTTTCTCTTTATTCTTTTCTCTCTTTCTTTCTCTCCCTCTATCCCCAACTCTTTCTTTCTCACTATCTATTTCTCTCTGTTTCCCCCTCTCTCTTTTTCTCTCTCCTTCTCTCTTTCTGTCTGTCCCCTTTATCTCCATTATTTTTCTCCCTCCCTCCATATTTCTCTCTCTCTCCCTGACTCTTTTCACTTCCCATCTATACTCCGTCATGTGTCTAGTTCACTAGTTCTTGCTCTCTTGACAACTTAACCATTGTCAATAATGTTGTTGTAGCGTTTCTTGATTGTTGTCAGTCCATCTTACTCCGGGTATACCACGGGATTTGTTTTAACCACTTGGATAATTTACACATAATTCTCTTTCTGTTCAACTTTAATAATTTGCACATGACTCTCTTTCTGTTCAACTTTAATAATTTACACATAATTCTCTTTCTGTTCAACTTTAATAATTTACACATAATTCTCTTTCTGTTCAACTTTAATAATTTACACATAATTCTCTTTCTGTTCAACTTTAATAATTTACACATAATTCTCTTTCTGTTCAACTTTAATAATTTACACATAATTCTCTTTCTGTTCAACTTTAATAATTTACACATAATTCTCTTTCTGTTCAACTTTAATAATTTACACATAATTCTCTTTCTGTTCAACTTTAATAATTTACACATAATTCTCTTTCTGTTCAACTTTAATAATTTACACATAATTCTCATTCTGTTCAACTTTAATAATTTACACATAATTCTCTTTCTGTTCAACTTAAAAAATTATACATAGCTCTAAATCTGTTCAGGGAGCCGTGATAGCCCAGTGGTTAGTGAACTGGACTACAAAGGACAAGGGGTTGGGTTCGATCCCAACCGACGGCTTCCGGGTTCACCAAGCCTTAAATGGGTACCGGATTTTTCTGGGAAAGTAAAGCAGCACGGGCGTAATACCGACCACATTACCCCAAAAATCATGTGCTGAAGGTCTGTAAAATATAGAGTCACTAACACCATATTTCCTTATACGCCACTTGGCGTGACGGGGGTACTTTACTTTCTTTTTTTTACTTCTCATTCTGTTCAACTTTAATAATTTACACATAATTCTTGTTCTGTTCAACTTTAATAATTTACACATAATTCTCACTGTGTTCAACTTAAATATTTACACATAATTCTCATTGTGTTCCACTTCAATAATTTACACATAATTCTCATTGTGTTCCACTTCAATAATTTACACATAATTCTCATTGTGTTCCACTTCAATAATTTACACATAATTCTCATTGTGTTCCTCTTAAATAATTTACACATAATTCTCATTGTGTTCCACTTCAATAATTTACACATAATTCTCATTGTGTTCCTCTTAAATAATTTACACATAATTCTCATTGTGTTCCACTTCAATAATTTACACATAATTCTCACTGTTTACCAGCCACATAATCTAAACATAAGCCTTATTTGCAATTACTCATAACACAAGGGCTGGGTAGGCTATAGCTACGACGTCAGCCTCAGGACAGGAATGACTCAGGTTCAAAGCCCACCTAAGCGGTGGTGATTCTTCATAAATAGGGAAAAATTAATCCGTGGTTTCTTGATGACGTCACTATAGAATGAGCTCTTGGGTAGTGAGATCCGACGTCTAGCCCTCTTGGATAAAGACAATAAACATGAGGTCCCGCGTACACTCGCGCACGTTAAAGATCCCTCGAGAGTTAATATCTAAAAGAGTAGGCTATAAATATAGTCTCTACCTGGGCAAGGTTTTCAGAAAAACCTTACCCGTACCGTGGATCACAGGCCGTGCTGCGGAGTTCGTGCACGTGGGTCAGGAGGTACCTCTGATTTTCTTGAGATTCTCTTGGGGGATATCGGGGTACCTATGAGTTCGTCCTGTGTGTAGTGATGACGATCCTTACAACAAAACAAACAAAAAAGCAAACAACCTTCAGATATCGTTGTCCCTTTATCCATTAATGGAAGTCTATGTCTTCGTGACTGACATTTTTCTTGTTCTGCATGTCTTACAACCATATAATAGGACTGATTTAACACGAAAGTTTACATTTTTATTTGTGTATTTAACCTAATCTCTTTGGATTTCCATATGTTTCTTAGTGCAGTGAGGGCTCCTATTGTTATTTGTATCCATATTTTGGTAGCATTCTTTGTATTCCCTTCATTATTTATATAACTATATATATATATATATGTATGTATTTATGTGTGTGCGTGTATATGTGTGTGTGTATACACGTGCTTTCACCTCTAGTAGAGGTATTTCCCCGAGTATTTATTTCTTTATTGTCAACATTAATTTTCATGATGTTGAAACTTATCTCTATATATTCTCAATTCTCAATGTAGACATATTTAAATAACCAACTCGAATAGTTAGACAGCCTCGTCCATCCCCTTTTCCCCCTACCACATTCTCTTCATTCTTCCATTAAATAATACAACAATAAATACAATATTTTCGCATTGATAAACACACTTAATGTTTTAAATTTACAACAACAAAAATTTATTTTGCACGTGATCACCAACCGTGATGCTACACAATCACTATTTAGTAGATGCTTTCCACTCAATTAAAACAAATTTTACAAACCAAATTATATTTCTTTCACCCTTGTTTACATGAGTAACCGTAATTTAAAACTGCTGGGTTTTTAATTTGTTTCAAACTGTTAAACGTGTACTTTTGTTATGTCTGGTTAGACAAAGATGTTTAATAATTGTTGGAATTGTTGGAAAAACGTTTGTTTCGGGTTTTGTTTTCTTTCTAAAAGAGCTTCTGAATAAAGTACTTTCTGATTGCAGAAGATGGACAGGATGGCAGACAAAGTAATGTAATTATTTATCTAATAGTGTACGCTGAGATGATGGGATGTAACCCAATGAAAACTATTAGTTTCACGCACATGTATTTTGACGTTAAAAATGGAGCTCTTAAAAAAAACATCAGAAAGAAACATTCGACGTTTTTCGGGGCATCGTGGGAATAGGAAAGTTGGAATACTTGGTTACAACTGGGAAAATACATGGAAAGAGAGATCACGGGCGACAAAGAGAGAAGCTACTGTAGTTCGTTCATAAATCCGTGCCCACAGAGTTGATCAATTATCTCGGAAACTGTTTGCTAAATTTCTGTAATTCTTTTTCATGAAATCTGATTTTTTTCACCGACCTTACGATTTAACATTTAAGTACAAAGGTAGTCAGAATTTTGCACAAATCGTTGTTTGTTACATAATTTTAGGAAAATATCAAACCGTGTTCTCTAAACATTAGATATTACTGCAAATTATGTTAATTTTCTAACAAACCTCTCAGAGTCTTACAAGTTACGGTTCAGTGAGCGCGAGATGGTGCTAAGATTGCGTGGAGAGCATGTGAAATTTGCTTTTTTAAAATGTGAGTTGATTACAACAAATGTTGGTATTGTAAAATCCTAAAAATTAGGACAACCAAGAAAATCATATTTTTATATACCTCAAAAAAGCAAAAATGCAAGACAGTAGGGAAAAAAATCAGACTTAATGTAATAGGGTAGAGAGCGCCTACCCATACAGCCCAATTAGAAGTCATTGAAGCGCGGCAATTTATCGAAGATAGTTTGAACTGACCAATCAGTGTTACGTTCAGCTTAGCGGCTACCAATGGAAAAATAGAAATAAAATAGTCCCGGACTGGGGAGAATTTTGAAAAAGGTAGAAGAGAAAGAGGAGAGGGACACTCTAGGACCGGTAGTCGACCTGGCAAGTCGATATGTACGACGAGACTTTTAAACACTGCTAGAGACTCACAGATAGTTCTGTTAGAACCTGGTCGTGATCATTCATCGGTATGTCGCCCAGATCACTAGTTTAGAACAGAATTAATAGACGGCCACTTGACCAGACTGAGCGATTCAAGTTGTTTGTATTCGATATCGAGAAATTCGTGTTTGACTTTGCCCACGTGTCTGCTGTCCGAAAGATTGAAGGTGGGCCTGTCCATGCCTGTCGGCGAACCAGTCTGAGATAGGAGAGATGCTGGTCAGTTTTGGAAGTCTCTTCCAATGATGTGTTTGCTGATAAATGAATGTATGTAGTCTGTCACTGCCACATATCATCAGTTAAATGGTGTCCGTGAATCCAGAATTCTGAAGAAGTGACAATGTCCAAATATTCAGAGTGAGAAGACATCCCCTTTTGTTATGTGAGTGAACCGCAAAATATTAAATTCAGGTCCGTGTACCTTACGATCACGAAGAACTGACTAGAGATTGCCAGCCTGCAGGGATCTTTCCTTGAGCTATATCAAAAGTAGAAGTGAACATTCATATTCATAAAGTAGAAGTGAACATTCATATTCATAAAGTAGAAGTGAACATTCATATTCATAAAGTAGAAGTGAACATTCATATTCATAAAGTAGAAGTGAACATTCATATTCATAAAGTAGAATTTCCTTTGAGGACAGAAGTGAAAGTGAAATAAACAGAGAATCAAATGTGAAAACTGATGTCCACGTGGAGAACCGAAAAAGACTGGTTAGTTAATTATTGTTTTCAATGAGTATGTTATCGTGTAGTTTGTTAGGACGTTATAAAAGTGTGTTAGGAATTCTAGGACTTCAGAATCATGTAAGTTGGATTGTTCTGATATATTTTTTAGATTTATTTGATATATTGAACAATGTTTGTTAGTGTGAAGTAAATACGTTTTCTTGATAAGTATTTGTGGAAGAAACAATTTCTTTTGGCTGATCTAAATAACGTGTGTGTGTATTGCTAGCGAATAAGTTCATTATTAATTAATTAATTATCAAGATGAAGAGAGGCATGACTCCCACGTTACAGACCCTGCAAGAAATGAGTAGAGTCATCACCAGTCTAGAAAATAGTTTTATACAGCAAGAAGTGAGTGCCAGTATCTCAAATTACTCTGGCGAGCCATCCAAGTTCAGACGATGGATGGCAGAAATTGAAAAGTATGCTCTCATTTTTTCTATGAATGAGGAAGACAAGAAATTAATAGCTTTTAAAACAAGTAGAGGCGAAGTATCTGACTTCATCCAGAGGAGGCTAAAGAATGAACCTTCAAGCACATGTAAGTCCCTCCAGATAGATTTAAAAACTAGGTATGCTGCGGTAGGAGATGCCTACACTGCTTTCATACTTTTGAGGAAGTTTAAACAAGAAGAGGAGAGACAATAACTGCATACAGTAATAGACTTTTAGAGCTAGCAGAGGAATCTGGTTGAGAAACAAATCAGACGAGCAGAGGAGGAGATAGACGTTGCCTGCATCCAGGAAACTCATCTTAATCCTCAGCACAGATTTATGAGCAGGGGCTACCAAACATTTAGACAAGACAGGGAATGTCACAAGGGTGGAATTCTTATACTTATTAAAAATTCCATCCCAGCAAAACTGATAGATGTAGTCACAAACGGAGAGGCAGAGATCATTGGTACAGGCCTATACATTAACTCCGCTAGTATAAGGATATTTAACATATACTGTCCAAATGACAAATTACTGAAGCTGGAGTCAATTGAAATAACACCATCAAAGTGTTTGATAGTAGGAGACTTTAACAGCCACTCTGAAAGATGGGATATAAGGAGTCCAATGTTCGAGGTGAAGAAGTGGAAGAATGGGAAATAGATAACAAACTATTCCTCATAAACTCTAGAGTGGAGCGCCCCCACCCCCTCCCCAACCTTCTACTCAAGAAGATGGAAAACAACTTCCACTCCAGATCTTCTAGCATTTGCAACTGGAGACATATCTATCAAATAACCAGAAAAGTGCTGAACCAACTTGGAGATAGTGACCATAGACCAGTCAAACTTTCAGTGGCTCTTGCTCACAAACAGGAGTTGCAAATACTTCTTCCCCGCTTGAACTATAGGAGAGCAGATTGGGCAAAGTTTGCCAGGCTCACTGATGCATGCACTGCGCCTATCAACACCCACGAAAAGAAGGTCAATAATATGATAGAGCGGTTAACAAATGGAATCCTGAGAGCTGCTAAAGAATCCATTCCTAGAGGAGCAAGAAGAAACTACAAGCCATACTGGAGCAAGGAAATACAAAGACTAGAAGAGGAAGTGGACTCTGTCAGAGAACTAGCTGAAACATCACACAGCACAGAGAGCAACATTGCCTACAAAGCAGCCTCGGCCAAATACAGACGTGAGGTCATGATATCAGCAAGACAGAGCTGGATAGACAAAACAGAGAGCCTTAATCTAGACAAAAATGGTCATAAACTATGGAAACCTGCGAAAGCTCTGAGTGACGAAAACAACTGCCGACCTCCAATATCATTAGCACACAACCAGAACATCCTCACAGGCAATAGGGCAGCAAATCTACTGATAGAGACTTACAAAAACATTAATAGAATAAACATTTCAATAGACAAATAGAAAGTTGCAAGGCGGGAAACCCAAGATGCAAAACACATGCCTTTAGCACCAGAAGAGCATCAGACGACCATCTTTTCCCCAACTGAATTAGATATTGCCCTCAAAGGATTGAAACTCAAAAGTTCACCTGGTAAAGATGGAATCTCCAACGAAATGCTCCTAAATCTAGGACAGAAAGCCAAGAGCCAGCTTCTAAGGATAATAAATGCTAGCTGGAAGAGAGGTCATGTTCCGGCAGTCTGGAAAGATGCTATTATGGTGCCCATTCTCAAGTGTGGAAAAGACCCACTAAACCCAAGTAGCTATAGACCAATTAGCCTACTGAGCTGCATGAGTAAACTCATGGAAAGGCTGGTTAACAGAAGACTTGTGTGACATTTGTAGACAGAACAACAAATCGTACACAACAAAGTGGCTTCCGTCAGCACAGATCAACTGAAGACCTAGTCATCTACATCGCACAGGAAATAGAGGATGCTCTACAAGAAAAGAAACACACACTGGCAGTGTGGGTCGATATGGAGAAGGCTTTTGATAGGGTCTGGCGAGAGAGTTTAAAGAACAAGCTTTTTAGACTTTACATCCAGGGTCGTTTATTCAATTGGGTCTCTCAATACCTTCAGGATAGAACGGCCAGAGTACAAGTTCAAGGTCAACTAAGTAAGAAGGTCTCTATCGAACAAGGTGTCCCACAAGGCCGAGTCTTGTCCCCAACACTCTTTTTAATTTTAATAAATGACATCGTAATGGACATTCCACCCAAAATACACTCAGCAATATACGCAGATGATCAGGCGTTATGGGCTCGCGAGGAAAGCATGTCGGTGGCTGGACCCAGTATGTAAGATGCCCTAGGTGAAGTTGAAAAATGGACGAACACCTGGTTCTTACCAATCAACGAAAAAAAACTACATATACAATTGTCAGCCTATCAAGAAACACACTCTCTGCAAACGTGAAGATAAAAGATCATACACTCCCTATTGACCAAAACCCAACATATCTTGGCGTCACCATGAATCGCAGAATGACTTGGAAAAATCAGACAGAGCAAGTAAAAAAAAAAGCCAGAAAACGAACAAATATTATGAAGAAATTGGCAGGGAACGGACTGGGGGCAGACAGCAATATCTTGAAAAGACTATACGTAGGAAGAGTCAGACCAGTCCTAGAGTATGGAGTCACAGCCTGGACTATGGCTTCCAAATCACACCTTAGCAAAATTAACAGAACACAGAACCAAGCTGCCCGTATCATCACTGGTGCTATGAAATCTACACCTATCAAGACTCTAGAAACAGTAACAGGTTTACAACCCTTAGATGACAGACGGGTCACTAAAGTATTGCAACAAGCGGAGAAATATAGAAGGCCCCTTAGCCATCCCACGCACCAAAGAATATCTGGTTCCGGAATTGTACGACTAAAGAGGAGCAATTTCAATGCAAGTGCCAATGAACTAACTGCTGTAGACCCAGTACTTTCCCAAACAATATCGAAACCCTTGGGCCCATCTGATATGTCTCCTCGTGGAAAGTATAAAATACCAGAACTTAAGGAAAATATAAAAGGAATCATGAGAAAGGTATCCAATCAGACAAAGAAAGAAAACACGTAGCAGAAAACACATGCACGATACCTACCCACAGGACTCTTGGTCCCACATATACACAGATGGCTCTGCTACAAATGCCACCAGAAATGGAGGGGGGGGGGTGTGTTCTTGATGCTGAATAATCATGACGAGATCACCAAGTCAATAGCTACTGGAAAATTCTCAAACAACTTTAAAGCAGAAACTGAGGCCATCAGAGATGCTGCAACACTGGCTATTCAACACAAAAATAACATGCACAATAAATTGGTGATTCTGACTGATGCACTGTCAATATTATCAGCTCTAAAAAGCCCCAAGAACAATGAACTAGATGACTTGAGAACAACCCTGGACCAACTATGCAATAACTACCAGAGACTAGTCATTCAGTGGATACCACCATACTGTAATATACACGGGAACGAACGCGTATGCGCATTAGCTAAAGAGGGAGGGAGATTACTACAAGAGAACCATCCGCTCAGTTATGATGATGCCAAATCCATCCTCAAGGGTCAGTTCCATGAAAAATGGAAACGAGAACACCCAAAGCATAACGAGAGTGACGGATACCACCAACTATCAAGGAGGGGTCAATTCATCATACTTCGCCTACGCACTGGCCACAATAGAATGAGAAATCACATGTTCACCAAATTCAAAATAGGTAAAACCAGCCTATGCCACTGTACACTGGACAATATGACTACAAAACATGTTCTACAGGATTGCCGCCAGTACACAGACCTGAGAAGAGCAATGTGGTCCACGCCCACCTCCCTAGAAGAAAAACTATATGAGGCAATCGATTCGCTTAAACAGACAGCTGCCTTCATGGGAGAGTCTGGGGTCCTACTCTGATTGAGTCTTGATCGCAGAGAGAGAGAGAGAGCTAGAGAAACCGACAGTTTTAGTAGACAACTAATAGAGATTTTTATAGATGGACTAATATCCACAGATCTAAAACTACACTTAGCGAGGCTGAACCCTGAGACGCTAGATGAAGCGATTAATGTCTCTATTAAAGAAACCGAGTTCAGGAAGAAATTGAATTTAAACCTACCTGAAGAAAACCCAACCATCAGTGAATGGTTTAATAAAAGAAAAATAGTAGAAAAGCCTAGGGAAGTTAATCAAGCGAGTATAAGATTGATAAATAAGGGACGACTAAGTGAATTGAGTAAAGAAGTATATTCGGTAAGAAAGGAACAAATCGTTTTCACGGAAGATTACCACCCCAGGAATCTAGGTGGAGATGGAAGGACAAAAGACAAACTGCTGGACGTAAGAGCTACGAAATAAATAGTGTAGATAGGACTGAAATAAATAAAGTGAATGGTAAATCAAACGTTTCGGCACAGCATGTTAACCCAACACCCAGGCGTGGTTGGCAAGATCCCTCCGGAGTCAAAGAGAAGCGCACAACCAAGCACGTGGATGTGAGAACGCCTATGTGGTCCAAATCAAACGGCCCAAACATGAAGACAAACAGGCTGTCTAGCCTGAAACAGAACAAATTCGTCAGAAAGGAGAAGGCCTTAGATGGAATGGAGCAGAAGTTAGGAGATAAGTCAAGCCATACAATCGGTAATAAAAATGAGTGTTTGATAGTGGGATTAGAGGAGCCTGAGAGTGATGGACAGTGCTACACAGACTATTAATGATGAAACAAGGGAGGTGAAGAAACAATTTAGAGATGCCTGTGTGGCTACAAATATCCTAGAAGATGTGATATCAAGAAAAGATGCCGAGATAAGAATTATGGAGACGAGAAGTGACAAAGATGAGTTGATGCTATTAGAGCTGAAAGACACAGTAGATAGGCTAGAGTACAAAAACAAGTGTCTAGAAACAAGAATTAAAGAGCTTGAAGCCCTTGCAGAACAAAAGTCTGAGACTGACAGACACAGTGAATGTATGATTCGAGAAGTTGATGAGATGAAAGTAAAGAATAACCAACTTTTAGGTGAAGTCAAAGTGTCCAAAGATTTAGTTGCAAGTTTAAGAAAGGAGAAATCAGAAGTAGATGATAAAGTAAAGAACCTAATACGAGAGAAGTCTGACTAGATAATACAAGAAGGGAGAAGGCGGTGTGATGAACGAGACAAGATAATACAAGAAGGGAGAAGGCGGTGTGATGAACGAGACAAGATAATTCAAGAAGGGAGAAGGCGGTGTGATGAACGAGACAAGATAATTCAAGAAGGGAGAAGGCGGTGTGATGAACGAGACAAGATAATTCAAGAAGGGAGAAGGCGGTGTGATGAACGAGACAAGATAATACAAGAAGGGAGAAGGCGCTGTGATGAACGAGACAAGATAATACAAGAAGGGAGAAGGCGGTGTGATGAACGAGACAAGATATACAAGAAGGGAGAAGGCGGTGTGATGAACGAGACAAGATAATTCAAGAAGGGAGAAGGCGGTGTGATGAACGAGACAAGATAATTCAAGAAGGGAGAAGGCGCTGTGATGAACGAGACAAGATAATTCAAGAAGGGAGAAGGCGGTGTGATGAACGAGACAAGATAATTCAAGAAGGGAGAAGGCGGTGTGATGAACGAGACAAGATAATTCAAGAAGGGAGAAGGCGGTGTGATGAACGAGACAAGATAATTCAAGAAGGGAGAAGGCGGTGTGATGAACGAGACAAGATAATTCAAGAAGGGAGAAGGCGGTGTGATGAACGAGACAAGATAATTCAGAAGGGAGAAGGCGGTGTGATGAACGAGACAAGATAATTCAAGAAGGGAGAAGGCGCTGTGATGAACGAGACAAGATAATTCAAGAAGGGAGAAGGCGCTGTGAAGAGCGGGTGAAAACAGATCCTTTTTATGCCCAAAGAATGGAAAGGATGAATGATTTTCTGGATCATGCCAGCAAAATAAAGCGAGGTTAAACATCCATATATTAATAATTGTTATAATCTCGTACCTTATGCTGTAGATCAGGGGTGGCCAAATGGCGGCCCGCGGGCCGGATCCGGCCCGCCAGCCTAGTTTTCTTGGCCCGCGAAGCTACACGGACTTACTTCATTTTTTACCCCTAATAGCGGATTTCTCCTGGTTTTAATCCATGTCGGAGTTAACTCTTCTATCGTTCAAGAATACACAATTTGAAAATCTCTGTCAATTTCTCGCAACAGCTAGATTGGCAACATAATTTCAAATAACACACACACACACACACACGCACACACACACACACATACACACACACACACACACACACACACACACACACACACACACAACGGGCAACCTCAAGTTGGCCACCACTGCTGTAGATTGTTGTTGAATGTGTTTTTGCTGATGTGTAATTATTGAACAGAACGTAAACTAGATTATAATTGTATCAGTCTAAGATGTAAGAATGAGTGACGCACATAAATGTGGGAAGCATGATAAAGTTATACAGGAAATGTATTATTTTTTCAATAATTATCGATGTTGTCACTTTGGTTTTATTTCGTATAATTTTCATAATTCACTGATGTAATTAGAGATATTTATAAAGGGTTGATTGTGAATCGTTCATGCAAAAGTCCACCGATAACCTGATTGGTAAATTGAGACATTAATTTTCACAAGAAACTGCTCGGTTTTTATTTTTTTTTCTGAGCAGAAAAGCCCGTTTGTACTTGATCAATGTAAGCTTGAGAGATGTGTACGAGAGAGTCGTCAATGTTGATGATAACAGTGTCTTGTTTGATTAGAGGGATTTATTTTGAAACATTATTTCATGATGTAACTGAAAATATAATGTATTGGATTTGATGGACTTGACTATAAGGAAGGATAGAGACGGCTATGTGGAAAATTGTCATTGCATGACGATGGTTTTCAAACAAAGGATAAGGGAGTGATGTAATAGGGTAGGTAGTGCCTACCCATACAGCCCAATTAGAAGTCATCGAATGTAATAGGGTAGGTAGTGCCTACCCATACAGCCCAATTAGAAGTCATCAAAGCACTGCAATTGTTTGCCCTTCCCAGGACTTAGAGACTGAAGATTAATCCGCGAGAGTTTATCGAAGATAGCTTGAACTGACCAATCAGTGTCACGTTCAGCTTAGCGGCTACCAATGGAACAATAGAAATAAAATAGTCCCGGACTGGGGAGAATTTTGAAAAAGGTAGAAGAGAGAGGAGACGGACACTCTAGGACCGGCAGTCGACCTGGCAAGACGATATGTACGACGAGACTTGTAAACACTGCTAGAGGCTCACAGTATAGTTCTATTAGAACCTGGTCGTGATCATCCATCGGACTGTCGCCCAGATCACTAGTTTAGAACATAATTAATAGACGGCCACTTGACCAGACTGAGCGATTCATGTTGTTTGTATTCGATATCGAGAAATTCGTGTTTGACTTTGCCCACGTGTCTGCTGTCCGAAAGATTGAAGGTGGGTCTGTCCATGCCTGTCGGCGAACCAGTCTGAGGTATGGGGGATGTTGTTCAGTTTTGGAAGTCTCTTCCTATGATGTGTTTGCTGATAAATGAATGTATGTAGTCTATCACTGACACATTAAGGTCGGTGAAAAAATAAGATTTCATGAAAAAGAAATACAGAAATTAATCAAACAATTTCTGAGATAATTAATAAACTCTGTGGGCACGAATTTCTGAAGGAACTATAGATAGCTTGGTGTTATGGTATTGAAAAAGTCAACAACAGAATTGATGCGATGTACTGTGGATAGAAGATTGTGGAAGGACATGATCGACCACGCCAACCGATATGTTGATGATGTCATCCCATCTCTCCTAATGAATATATCATCTATTCTTTAACAAATATAGACAAATGTTTAAAAAAAATATATAATTTTTTCCTACGATTTTGGGAAAGAAAGTTTTGTAATGATATGTCTTTTTTTTTTTTTTTTTGTTTTTTTTTGTTGTAATTTTGGCTCAGACAAATGTAGGTTCCCCGAAGAATCGAGTTCTTGTGGTGTCTATGATTTCGTTGCCTCATTTTCTTCTATGAAAATTAATGATGATGAGTTGTCATGTTTAGGGATAATTTATTGTTGTGAGTTTTATTTCGGCACAGAAAGTGGGTATTATATTTTGGTGAGTTTTATTTCAACACCGAAAGTGGGTATTATATTTTGGTGAGTTTTATTTCGGCACCGAAAGTGGGTATTATATTTTGGTGAGTTTTATTTCGGCACAGAAAGTGGGTACTATATTATGGTGAGTTTTACTTCAGCATAGAAAGTGGATACTTTGTTGTTGTGAGTTTTTATCTCAGCACAGCAAGTGGGTACTATTTTGGGGTGAGTTTTATTTCATCATAGAAAGGGCGGAAGTACATTATTGTTGTGAGTTTTGTTTCAGCACAGAAAGTGCCAGCTGATATGATGTGCATGATTTCCTGTTTTCGAATAATCTCAGAGAAAAATATGAATTGCACAATTTCACGTCATTTTTATTGTTTTGCTGTCTCTCGAAAATTTGTATTTTTAACTAATTCTGCCAATCAAGTCTCCAGAAGTTTGAATTTTTGATGGAGAATATTGAATAATGATAGACAGAAGGAGAAACAAGATTAGCAGATGGAAAACCATAGAAAAATTGAAGAATGTGAAATGTAGTGATTGTAGAATAATTAGAAATAAAGAAAAGAAAGAAAACAGAAAAGCTTAAAACATGAGATTTGTATAGAGATGAAGAAAAAATGGAATAGAAAAGGAAGTAAAGAAGATGAGACGTTAAGGATAAAAAAGATTCAAAGAAGAAAGAGAAGAAAGAAAGAAATAGAAATGAGATAAATATATATGTATAGAGATGAAGTAAAAATGGAATAGAAAGAGAAGAAAAGAAGACGGGACGTAAAGGATAAAAAAAGTCTCGGAAACAAAGAAGAAGTAGAAAGAAAGGAAGAATGAAAGAAAGAAAGAAACAAATGATAAACAGAATACAAATGCAGAGATGATAGTAAAAGATGTAACGTACACGAATGGTGAATATGATGACCAAGATAGCGAGGGGAAAATGGAAACGTAAGGAGAGAACGGGGCAAAGAAGAAAATTGAAGAAATGAAGAATATGAAATAAGTGGAGATAGGACTGAAGAAGAAAAAAAGACAAAAAGTCCAGAAAATCGAACTAACTTATGCGAGCGTACAAACTTCATGTAATAACAAAGCTCTTATTTGACTAGCAACAAACACCACTTAAAGGCAACCTGATCACTGACTCCTTAAACCGAACCTTCTCAGAACTGGACTTCGTGAGCTACTGTATTCAAACACGCACTCTGGGGAAATTTGTTCACTTTTAATAACCAAATCAATCCTATAAAAGGAAGTTCTTGCAATGAGGTTTCGTGTGTAACCAAATTGTGGAAATAGAAGAAAACATCTCGTTACCAAATGTCGTGTCACAGATTCACCAGTCTACAGGAAGACTTCCCCAATTTCTCTCCGTGTTTTATCTGATCAAAAATTAAATGCGCGGTTAATTATTTCAGTTGAATCTCTCGGAACTCAAGCAAACACAACTCTCCGTATCTCCTCGATGATTTCTTGAACAGGCACGAGTCATTTCAATATTTTTACCTAAATTATTTCTTTTTTTTTTTTCTACATAAAATCAAAGTGATACTTTTATAAATCTCGTAATGGAGAATACTTTCTAGAGCCAATTCTGACCTATGGAAGCTAATCATGGACAGTAGAAAACCAAATTAAAAAACGATTAGCGGTCACAGAGATGGGATTTCTTTAAAAAATGTTGAAAATTTCCTGGACAGCTAAAAAAATTGACGACGAAATTCTCAAAGAGGCCAACACAAAAAGGGAGCTCCTAAAAAATATCGGAAAGATACAATCGACATTTCTCGGGCACATCATGAGTAGAGGAAAGTTGGAATACTTGGTTACAAATGTCAAAATACAGGGAAGAGAAATCGCGGACGACAGAGACAGAAGATTCTAGATAGTTCTATTAGAATGCTGTCTAGATTTAGGAGAGCTACATGAATCGGAGGCAGACTTGTGAACCAGCTTATCGTTTCACACTGTTGGTCTTCCTTGGGAGGAGATCTGATCGTTTATGGACCGTTGCTCGATGAGCGATGAGGATGATCTGACGATGTACACTAAAACGTGTAGCAGAAGGTGATCTGATCATCAGAACTATATCATGTTCAAGGAATTGTTTCGGCCCCATTTGATTTTGTCACTCTAGAGAGGGCAGGTCCCCCTATATCATGATAGAGGTGAGGTTCCTGCTACGTTTAAACGTGACAGTTTAGAAATGCACATAATATATGATGTGACTCTAGTTTGCAAATAACAGATAACACATATCCAATAATAAATACCAGAGAAAATTGATTATCCGAACATTCCATTATCTTGACACGTTAGTGTTTTATCTGTAGTGAAACGAATCAATTATTTACCTCAAATGTAATTTTTTAAAATATATTTATTCAATTTATTTTGAAAATAATAGTTTGTAATTATTGTTATTTGTTATTTTGAGTATTCTCATTCCTGTTATTTGGTGTGACACTTTCGTTTTTATTAAATAATTTTTTTTTTATTTGCGCTTGCGAAATAATTCGATTATTTTACTTCATACCGTAAGCCATTGATTATCCGATATTTCTTTTTTTATTATTCGAACTACAACTTATCACAATCACTTCTGATAAAGGAGTTTCCACAGCAGCTGACTCGCTTCCTTTTTTTGCTGCTAAACTTATCATCTTTTTCCATTTTCTAGAATCTGTCCAACTCTACCTTTCTCCTGATAAATTCCGATAATGTCAAGATAATAATAAAATTAATTCTCTTTATGTGTAAACAAATCTAGCGGATGCTTAATTGTGAGCAAAAATACATGCTGGCTCGGTCTCAGAATAGAGGCAAGAAAGACTACTATTGTTAGTTCAACAACCAGGCTGGCATTTTAACGGAAGCGGTAAGGTTCACATTTTTAACTAGGCAAATTTAAGATCATGATTTGACTGGAACTAATAGAAATGCTCAGCCTTAGGGCCTGGTGGTCGATAACCATTATCATGTGTCGGTGAAACCCCGTGTCTCCAAGCGTGGTTGGCCCAATTACTGGTGACGACAAACAAGACAAAGTAAAGTCCACAGACTCCGGTAATTGCTGCGCACCGACCTGGTCTGTTGTTAGTGGTGGGTAAGGGCGATAGTCAGGCACGTACCAAGCCTGGGGACGAGAGGATGGTCTAATATCCTAAAGGCGAAAGACTTCTGATGTGTGTGTGAGAAGAAGGGCCAAGAAATCATCATCATCATGTGGCGGTGTCGACATATTCGGCGTTTAATGAACTACGCCCTAGAAGTTAATCATTTCCATGCAGGTTTATCAAAACGTGTTTACACACTTTTCCTTTTCAAACATGTTTAAAACGCTATTTTTCGAGTATTTTTCGAGTTTTTTTCCAAACATTTTAACGTTGCTGTTCTATTTCCAACTGTTTTCGAATATATTTTACGCTGTTTTTTTTACTAATGTCTGCATACTTTTTTCCAAACATTTTTAACGCTGTTATTCAAAAGTTTCCACACTTTGTATCCAAACATATTTTAAAGCAGTTTTTCAAACATTCCTCAGTACTCTCCCACTCTTTCAACGTCTATCTTTGACTTTGTTCTCATGAATGTTGCAGTTCTCACTCCACTCCAACAAAGAGCTCATCTCTAATAGAAGTCTCGGTTGTCTTCGACACTGACCGGAAGAATCCTGGTTCAATTCTCAGGTGCGACATTGTTTATTTATTTTTTTTTTTTACTTTCCGGACGTTATATCTTCGATGTTCACCCAGCCGCTGAAAATGGGTTTTGTGGATTTTGGTAAAATAAGGTGATCTGGCGTAATACTGACCACATGACACAATGAATGCCCCGTTGGTCAGTAGAAAGCCTGATCACAGAAACACAATTTCCTTATACTCATTAAAGAAGGGGAGGGAACTATTACATGTCAATTATCTCTCGATGATGCTTACTCCAAATATTTCGCCATTGTAGTCCATTTCTGTCATTACATTCTGTTCTGTTCTGTTCTGTTCTATGCAGTCGGGATTTTCCCATATCCGCTCCCGGACTTCTCACAACATTTCTCAAAATGTATCGTTAAATTGTGTTGACAAGGTGGTTCCGTGCACGTTATACACGGCTACACGGCGGTTCCGTGCACGTTATACACGGCGGTTCCGTGCACGTTATACACGGCTACAAGGTGGTTCCCTGCACGTTATACACGGCTACACGGCGGTTCCGTGCACGTTATACACGGCGGTTCCGTGCACGTTATAGACGGCTACAAAGTGGTTCCGTGCACGTTATACACGGCGGTTCCGTGCACGTTATACACGGTGGTTCCGTGCACGTCCTACACGGTGGTTCCGTGCACGTAATAGACGGCTACAAAGTGGTTCCGTGCACGTTATACACGGTGGTTCCGTGCACGTCCTACACGGTGGTTCCGTGCACGTCCTACACGGCTACACTGAGGTTGATTCAAACCTCCTTAATCGCCTCTTACGACATGCGTGGCCGGTAACAGCTGCTGTGTTCTCCCTCACCGCGGGGTCCCGTTAGCCACCTGGGGATGTCGTGGCATATGATGCCCTAAACAGCGTCCTGTAACACTCCAATGTAATGACGTCATGGAGATCAGCAGTAAACTTGA
>JAVIAB010000106.1:81090121-81151064 GCA_032433765.1 Megaustenia siamemsis | reverse complement strand
GTGTGTTATGTGGCTGATATGTTAGTGTGCTAGGTGGTCATAATTAGTGTGCTAGGTGGCTGAGAGGTTAGTGTGCTAGGTGACAGAAAGGTTAGTGTGTTGGTGGCTGAGTGGTTAGTGTGCTAGGTGACTGATAGGTTAGGTGCTAGGTGACTGATAGATTAGTATGCTAGGCGACTGATAGGTAGTGTGCTAGGTAACTGAGTAGTTAGTTGTGCTAGATGACTGATAGATTAGTGTGCTGGGTAACTAAGTGGTTAGTGTGCTAGGTAAGTGAGTGTTTAGTATACTAGGTAGCTGAGTGGTTAATGTGCTAGTTAACTGATTGATTAGTGTGCTAGGTAACTGAGTGTTTAGTGTACTAGGTGGCTGTTAGGTTAGTGCGCTAGGTAACTGAGTGGTTAGTGTGCAGGTAACTGTGTGTTTAGTGTACTAGGTGCTGAGTGGTTAGTGTACTAGGTAACTGTTGTGTGCTAGGTAATTGAGTGTTTAGTGTGCTAGGTGGCTGAGTTGTTTTAGTGTGCTAGGTGGCTGAGTTGTTAGTGTGCTAGGTAAATGATCGATTAGTATGCTGGTTGGCTGAGTTATTAGTGTGCTAGATGACTGAGTGGTTAGTGTGCTAGGTGGCTGATTGGTTAGTGTGCTAGGTGAATGATAGCTTAGTGTGCTAGGTGACTGATAGGTTAGTGTGCTAGATGACTGATAGCTTAGTGTGCTAGGTGACTGATAGGTTAGTATGCTAGGTGACTGATAGGTTAGTGTACTAGGTGACTGATAGGTTAGTGTACTAGTGACTGATAGGTTAGTGTGCTAGGTGGCTGATAGGTTAGTATGCTAGGTGACTGATAGGTTAGTATGCTAGGTGACTGATAGGTTAGTGTGCTAGGTGACTGATAGGTTAGTATGCTAGGTGACTGATAGGTTAGTATGCTAGGTGACTGATAGGTTAGTGTGCTAGGTGACTGATAGGTTAGTATGCTAGGTGACTGATAGGTTAGTGTACTAGGTGACTGATAGGTTAGTGTACTAGGTGACTGATAGGTTAGTATGCTAGGTGACTGATAGGTTAGTGTGCTAGGTGGCTGATAGGTTAGTATGATAGGTGACTGATAGGTTAGTGCGCTATGTGGCCGAGTGGTTAGCGTGCTTGCTTCTCACGTCTCGCTGTTAAACGTTTTGGTTTAATTCCCAAGAAGTTATGGATATTTTGTTTTTTCTGGACGGCCAATGCTCCGGTGTTCAAACCCGCCTCTAAAAATGGGTATCTGACAATTTTCTGTGAACTAAAGGCGTTGCCATGATATGATCCTTCCCCCCCCCCCCCCAAAAAAAAAAAATATGCCTTTGTGATGGAAACAACATAGCTAGAAACATCATATTCCCCATTGTTTATCAAGGGGAGATAACCTGAAATTCTACTTCAATAATTTTAGTACCATCTGGCAAGACAAGATAAACAAGCCATCGTAGGCGTAGAGGCCTTTATATCTTTCGGAAAACTGAGATACACAACAATAACAATTAATATTATAAAAACGATATTATAGTAACGATGGAAAAATAGAGAGCATCAGGAAATGACGTGAGGGAAAGAAGACAGTTTTACCGTAAAATATTGAAGATATTTCACTTCTTGTAAATTTTGAGTAACAACATTGGACGTTTAATTTGATTCCTCAATTTAATTGCCGAAATTGATGTTATCTTTCTCAGTTCAGAAAAAATAATAACAAGTAGCTTTTGTTATCTTCTGGCAATAGCGGACTCGTTTGTCGTCGCTAATTTGATAACCTCACCCCAGGGGGTGCCCATAGTGGACCGCGTTGTATGGAATTGTGGGTACAAGTCTATTGAAACTAGGGACAATGACGACTGCCAGGCAAACACGTGGAACAAGACTCCTTATTTCGTTAGTCCAAACACACACAGACTAACATTGACTTAAAATATCTGAAGATCAACAAAGGGACGATACTCGCCCAACATTTTCGTTTCCAGGGAAGCTCATAACGAAAGTTCTGTTGTCGTTAGCCTGTATGGGCGGTCACTGGAATCTTGTCTAGCTCTTTCCTTTCTCCATCTAGTTATTCGTTTCTCCAATCAGTCATTCAGTTATCACAATCATTTATTTCATTATTCCAATCAATCATTCAACTATACAATCGCTTTTTTCAATTTCTCCAATCAATCATTCAGTTATCACAACCATTTGTTCCATTCTCCAATCAGTAATTCAGCTATCACACTCATTTTGCATTTCTCCAATCAAATCATATAATTATCACAATTATTTATTCATTTCTCCAGTCAATCATTCAACAACCACAATCAATCATTTTATTTCCCCAATCAATCATTCAGTTATCACAACAATTTATTCCATTTCTCCAATCATTGAGTTATCACAATAATTTAGTCCATTATTCAAATCAGTCATTCAGTTCTCCAATCATTTATTCCATTATTCCAATCAGTCATTCAGTTATCACAATGATTTATTCCATTATTCCAATCAGACATTCAGTTACAGAATCATTTATTCCATTATTCCAATCAGACATTCAGTTCACAGAATCATTTATTCCATTATTCCAATCATCATTCAGTTATCACAATGATTTATTCCATTACTCCAATCAGACATTCACTTCACAGAATCATTTATCCATTATTCCAGTCATTCAGTTAACACAATCGTTTATTCCATTATTCCAATCAGACATTCAGTTATCACAATCATTTATTCCATTATTCCAATCAATCATTCAGATATCAGTTTTAGATCAGTTTTGTGTTTTTTTGTTCGATTTGTGTGTTTTATTTGTATAGTTTATTTGTTTTACTCGATGAAGGTTTTTGCCGAAACATTAAAATTTGTCTTGTCTTTTTTCACCAGCACTTTACAACTTTGTTTTTATTTGATATGTTCTCTGTATCTAATATCGCGACCCCTGATTAACATTTCATATTTTGTATAGTTGATATCTATTCTTTCCAGTTATCACAATGCGTTATCCATTTCACCATTCAATCAGTTATCACAATCTTTCATTCCATATCTTCTTTCGTCTTTTCAATCTCTTCTTCCGCAATTATTTCTCACATTTGGATAATAACTTTCTTCATTCCGCAATTATTTCTCACATTTGGATAATAACTTTCTTCATTCCGCAATTATTTCTTACATTTGGATAATAACTTTCTTCATTCGGCAATTATTTCTCACATTTGGATAATAACTTTCTTCATCCGCAATTATTTCTTACATTTGGATAATAACTTTCTTCGTTCCGCAATTATTTCTCACATTTGGATAATAACTTTCTTCATTCCGCAATTATTTCTCACATTTGGATAATAACATTCTTCATTCCGCAATTATTTCTCACATTTGGATAATAACTTTCTTCATTCCGCAATCCTGTTTCTTAATTGTCCATTATTTTGTCCAATTCTTTGTCCAACTAAATCACCTTGTTTCAATCTTTCACGTATTTATCCGTTCTCCATTCAATTCTTTCATTCGTTCATATTTTTTCTTTTCGCTTCGTGTTAATTACTTTTTGATCTTTCTTTTAACCCTTAGGTTTATTCTTCCTTCCATGCTGCTTTTTTCATCAAGAAATGATGTTTTTTTTCATTAAGAAGAGATGTTTTTTTTCATCAGAAGAGATGTTTTTTTTTCATCAAGAGGAGATGTTTTTTCATCAAGAAGAGATGTTTTTTTTCATCAAGAAGAGATGTTTTTTTTCATCAAGAAGAGATGTTTTTTTCATCAAGAAGAGATGTTTTTTTTCATCAAGAAGAGATGTTTTTTTTCACCAAGAAGAGATGTTTTTTCTTCATCAAGAAGAGATATTTTTTTTCATCAAGAAGAGATGTTTTTTTTCATCAAGAAGAGATGTTTTTTTTTCATCAAGAAGAGATGTTTTTTTCATCAAGAAGAGATGTTTTTTCTACATCAAGAAGAGATGGTTTTTTCATCAAGAAGAGATGGTTTTTTTCATCAAGAAGAGATGTTTTTTTTCATCAAGAGGAGATGTTTTTTCTTGATCAAGAAGAGATGGTTTTTTTCATCAAGAAGAGATGGGTTTTTTTCATCAAGAAGAGATGTTTTTTTTTCATCAAGAAGAGATGTTTTTTTTCATCAAGAAGAGATGGTTTTTTTTTCATCAAGAAGAGATGGTTTTTTTTTCATCAAGAAGAGATGTTTTTTTTCATCAAGAAGTGATGTTTTTTTCGTCAAGAAGAGATGGTTTTTTTCATCAAGAAGAGATGGTTTTTTTTTTTCATCAAGAAGAAATGGTTTTTTTTTTCATCAAGAAGTGATGTTTTTTTCATCAAGAAGAGATGTTTTTTCAACAATAAGAGATGTTTTTTTTCATCAAGAAGAGATGTTTTTTTCATCAAGAAGAGATGTTTTTTTCATCAAGAAGAGATGTTTTTTTTCCTCAAGAAGAGATGTTTTTTTCATCAAGAAGAGATGTTTTTTTTCATCAAGAAGAGATGTTTTTTTCAACAATAAGAGATTTTTTTTTTCATCAAGAAGAGATGTTTTTTTTCATCAAGAAGAGATGTTTTTTTCATCAAGAAGAGATGTTTTTTTTCATCAAGAAGTGATGTTTTGAGTTACCACCTCCCTGAACATTTTGAGATGGATTTTATGAATGAAGAGAATCTGTGTCTAGTCAGTACATTCTACTTCCTTTTAAAACTAGGTTAGAGTAGTGGTTCCAGTTTGTGTCATAGTGCTGAAAAATGTGACTTGCTAGCTTAGATCAAGGTCCTTGCATTCGTGATATTTTATTTGATTAATGATTATAATGAGGAATTATTTCAAAGTTTGACTGATATGAGACTTTCTAGTGTCAAATATTAATTCAGAGATTGAATAATTTCATACTTTCTAGTGTCAAATATTAATTCAGAGATTGAATAATTTCATTCTTTCTAGTATCAAATATTAATTCAGAGACTGAATAATTTCATACTTTCTGGTGTGAAATATTAATTAAAGGATTGACAAATTCATAATTTTTGGTGTGAAATATTAATTCAGAGATTAAATAAATTCATACTTTCTAATGATTCTACTTTTCTAAACAAGTCAATATCCGAACAGTGTTTTATGCAACCACACGTCTAAAGACCCGAGCTTTCCTTGTCTCTTTTCTGATTGTCCAGGATAAACTTTATATGTGAAGATTGGATCCAAAAAAGACTGGAAGAAAATATGTTATTTCTTACTGCCATTTCCACATCACAGCAGTAAAACAAACATAGTAAAACATGTTCGAATACATACTCGTGTACTTCCTTATACCAGCTTCTAGACATAAGGGAGAACATTATAGCTCTCAATCCATACATCCATTATAAACTTAACATTTGATAAGATCTTTTTCTGAGCTTACGGTCGAGTGGTATGGTTTGAAAGAAACTTTCCCAAAATGGTTAGAGGATGTAATAATATTTGAATGTCTGATAAAATAAATTACTGGAGAAGAAAATCAGAAACTGACCTTACAAATTAGAATTAGAATAAAGATGACTGGGGTGAGAGAATGCATAATGGCATGTAGTGAGTCACACCGAAGGCAATGGACATAATCATAGATTGTAAAATTAATGGTCATGGTTAAAACGCTAAGATCTTTGATGTAGAATTCGATCGAAGCCTTTCATGATCGTAAAAGTCTTCAATTCACAACAGTCGTTTTAGACGTACAAGCTTCAACCAGGTCGTAATTTTTTTAACAACTTTATCATGCGCCCCAGAGAAAGAAGGTCATGAGCATTGATCTGTGAGTCAGAAAGTCAAAAATGACATCTAAAAATGATAGAACAAATGATTTGAGGGATTGTTTACGTGCACGATGATTGGCTAGATACTTCTCACTGACAAATGAACCAATAATTGAGAAACGTCACAGCGGTTATTTGTTCTGATTGGTCACAGTAACGATATGAATTCAGCTAGACCTACCTAATTGGTCAAGAATATAAAAGGCAGCAGATAACAATACTGGGTGTAGACTTCAAGGTTAGGGCGGAATTTGTGGACATTAAATCAACATCAGCGGTGGTTAATACATGTGTCTACAGATCCTGAGAGTTGGGGTTTGTTTCCAATATGTGGCGACATTTTCTTTTGACCTAAAAGGTTTAGCACCCACTCTGTCTTTGAAAATGGGTACCATACCACAGGCTAGCGTATAGCAGACCATTTATGTATGTGAGCACGGACGTTCACAAATATGGGCACTGACATAATGTTTCCCATGAACCTTCCCAGCACCTTAATCCACCTAGGATGGCATTTAGGTAATGCAGCCAGACAAGAGAATCATAATTTAAAATAAAAAGGCAAACCCTCACCAACGCCCGATATTCATTTCTCTAAAATGGATGCCACGGCTCCCTAATATTTTATTACAGAACATATCACAATCACATTCCAGCTCAATGAGTTAAATGTCACTGTACAACCAGCCACCTTATTCCCTAGTATAGCTGTGATATAGTTCAATGTCACTGTACAACCAGCCACCTTATTCCCTAGTATAGCCGTGATATAGTTCAATGTCAGTGTACAACCAGCCACCGTATTCCCTAGTATAGCCGTGATATAGTTCAATGTCAGTGTACAACCAGCCACCGCATTCCCTAGTATAGCCGTGATATAGTTCAATGTCAGTGTACAACC
Source organism: Megaustenia siamemsis (assembly GCA_032433765.1). Taxonomy (NCBI): domain Eukaryota; kingdom Metazoa; phylum Mollusca; class Gastropoda; order Stylommatophora; family Ariophantidae; genus Megaustenia; species Megaustenia siamemsis. The sequence continues at coordinate 81,144,358 of JAVIAB010000106.1, read as the reverse complement.
AGCCACAGCATTCCCTAGTATAGCCGTGATATAGTTCAATGTCAGTGTACAACCAGCCACCGTATTCCCTAGTATAGCCGTGATATAGTTCAAATAATTCAAACCGTTACAAATAACTTGGCTCCAATATCTATGGAAGTCAAACCTACTACAACCGTACAACGGCATCTATCGACCTTGCAATGTATGAGAACTAGACAGGCCATTTCACCAATTATCTCCCCGTTTCCATGGCAAAAGAAAGAAGGTCTACTCAGATGATGTTCTATTTCTTTATTGAAACATTTATGCAGTGCCGATGGGTATGGGACTCGTTGAAGCGCCGACTATAAGAATCACCGCGCTGTGTCTTTACCAAAAATCTGAACAAAAACTGTAAGAGAATTTAATCAACAACAAAACCATTTTTCCGGAATTTAGAATGCAAATAAGGGAGATATTATGATGTAATTGTAATTGTTAATTTAGGGCAGTAATTGAAGGAACTATTTTACGTAGCGCAAATTGCAGCAATGTTTATGTGGCAAATAATCAGGTTAAAGGTCAACCTAAAATCTCGGTCTCATGTCCTGGCCTTCTCAAGCTTCAACTTCTCCGTCCGTTGCTGACCTGCACAATAAAGTATGGGAAACCAGAGAAGACAAGAAACGCATTGTATAGGTCATGAAGCTTTCCGGTCACGTTGTATAGCAAAAGATGATCTCTGAACAGCAGGAATAACTGCCAGTGCAAGCCAATCCAAATATTTATATTTTAAGTTATTTATTTATTGTTATGAATATTCATCAAGAAAATGGTACGTCTTATTGTGACATCATTTCTGTTATCACATGGTTGTGGCCTCGGTAGCCGAGTCGGGGGCCTCGGTAGCCTAGTTGGGAAAACCACCCGACTAGAGTACCGACGTTCGGACAACCAGTGTTCGATTCCCGCTGGGAGCAGTGTGAGTTGTACGCGTTGTTGGAAAAAAAAATACTCCCACGGTCGACCCAGCCGTTGGCAGAAATGGGTACCAGGGTATTACCCTGGGAAGGTGAGGATTGTCGCCTTGCATCGTGAGTTTCGATGCTTGAAGCGACACTGTCCAGAAATCTTCGAACATTACTGGATAGGAGGTCGAGCACATATGGGTGGAAACTCACGTGCTAAGACGCCGGTTCAAGTCTCGTACTTGACCTTTACCTTTATCAGCATGACACCAGGAAAGATGATCAAATGGCCCGGTAGAGCTCTAACCACAGGTATCTATCTCTTGAATGGCAAGGTCACGTGTCATAGCGCACGGGTTCACAGATTGGTTTGGGCAGCTTATTGCCTTCCGTATTTCCCCATGTTGTTTATCTGTTTCTCCCAGTGATGTAAACATACACATTTTCTTTGTGGTTGATTTTTATATCTGTCGCTGCCTCCGTAGTTTCCATGAATAATAAATATTTATTAGTTGTTTTTTTTTATTGTTTTTACATGATCAGAAAATGTGGATGCATCAAAAGTCAGCTGATCAGCTTTCATTAGCCTCTGGTGTCATTTGACTGTAGCATAGACAGCAGATAATAATAGATAGAGATGGACAGACAAGAGAAGCGGAGAAGAAAGGTCTGTCTGAGGAAGGAGGGACTCCATGACTCCAACATCCCTTGACGTTTAATTAACTCCTAGAGGGCGCTCCAGATCGTGCCTTCACCAGGGCTTGAAAGGTCGCGTGCATAAAAATCGTTTGACTGCCTGGATAACCAAACTACTTGACCCGGCTCGTGATCGCGGGCGGCCAATCACGAATGAGGGACGAGGGAGATTTCGTTGAGAGCGAAACGGGCTTTGACGGAGGGCCCAGGGTTATATTTTTATTTTGCAAGGGTGAAAATGCCTTGAAGGCTTTAAAAAAAAAACGTTATACTACAAAGATTCAGATATAATTCAAATTATAGTTTTGTTTATGCTGCAGTATGTATCACTTTGTTATACAGCCTTAACAGCGAAAAGACAGAAGTAATGGTAGCAACAAAGACAAAAACATCACCACAATGCACAATAAAGACTAGTGGAAAAATATTAAAACAGGTAATCGAATTTAAATATCTGGGATCAATGTTAACCTCAGATGGTAGGTGTACAACAGAGGTGAGATGGTAGGTGTACAACAGAGGTGAGATGGTAGGTGTACAACAGAGGTGAGATGGTAGGTGTACAACAGAGGTGAGATGGTAGGTGTACAACAGAGGTGAGATGGTAGGTGTACAATAGAGGTGAGATGGTAGGTGTACAACAGAGGTGAGATGGTAGGTGTACAACAGAGGTGAGATGGTAGGTGTACAACAGAGGTGAGATGGTAGGTGTACAACAGAGGTGAGATGGTAGGTGTACAACAGAGGTGAGAAGCAGAATAGCTCAGGCAAACTCTGCTTTCCACAAAATGAGGAAGATTCTATGCAATCAGCTGCTGACAATAAAATTAGAAAAAGAGTTTTTAATGTTATGTAGGTCCAATCTTAACATATGGGTGTGAATTGTGGACAATAGGACAACAGGACAACAGACAAGAAAATCACTGGAGGCTGTAGAGAAGTGGTTTTACAGAAGAATGTTGAGAATACTATGGGTAGAAAAGAAAAGTAATGAAAACGTTCTGAAAGAGGCCAAAGCAAAAAGAGAATTAATTTCCAATATTAGGAAGAAACAATCATCATTTTTTAGCCATGTAATGAGAAGAGAACAACTGGAATATTTTGTAACAACTGGGAAAATTGAGGGACGAAGAGATAAAGGGAAGCAAAGAGAAAAAATACCAGACAGCTTAAGAGAATAGCTTGGCAGAAGATCAACCACAGAAATGATAAATAACTGTTCAGATCGAAAATTGTGGAGATACATGATCATCTACGCCAGCAGGCATGAACTTGATGATGATGATGATGTTGATAATGATGATGTTGATAATGATGATGTTGATAATGATAATGATAATGATGTGAAGTATCACATTAAAGGTGCTTTAAATTTCAGTCAGTTCAAGAACAAAATGTGAGCAGTCATAATGTTACACTCTCTTGTCCCAAATCTATGCTTTATGACCAATCCCATAATACACTTCTTGGTGATCCATTCTTCACCGATACCATAATACACTTCTTGGTGATCCATACTTCACCGATACCATAATACACTTCTTGGTGATCCATACTTCACCGATACCATAATACACTTCTTGGTGATCCATACTTCACCGATACCATAATACACTTCTTGGTGATCCATACTTCACCGATACCATAATACACTTTGGCTGGTCGTTCCTTTACATATTTGGAGTCGGCATTTTGTGTACTTTGATAAGAAATAAAAACACAATCTTGTAGCCAACCTTGACGATTGTTGTAATTCTGTAAACCAACCTTTGACGATTGTTGTAATTCTGTAAACCAACCTTTGACGATTGTTGTAATTCTGTAAACCAACCTTTGACGATTGTTGTAATTTGTAAGTCAACCTTGACGATTGTTGTAATTCAGTAAGTCAACCTTGACGTTTGTTGTGAATAAGATCGTAATTGAACTAAGAATCATAACATATAATATGTACGTTTCTATAGGCGAAACTAACCGTAAAAGCGATACACACAATTCTGTAGGAGAACTAACCATACAATAAGATGTACAACATTCAAGTGGTTGTAGACTTAACTAATCATAGGTTCATGTTAGACATATGTTGTATAGAGAAACAAATCGTAGATATGTGGATGTGTGTGTGAGTACGTATATGTTGATGTAGCTGGATAATACTTTGTCTAGAAACTATCACAAAATATGTCATGAAGTTGATTAACGAGAAAACATCATCGCCAGAGTTGCGGATTTCGTGTCCCGTGCTGAGAATGTCGTGTGCAACAAGGCAAGTGATCATGGAGATTCCAAGACAGTAAAAGCGAATGTCTTAGTAAAAGGATCAGTGTCCTGTAAATAAAACATCTTCTTAACCCTCTGACCAATTAGAGCAAATGATAAAGATGACTATCGAGTCTTTTATTCAAAGGGTGAACGTATGAGGCAGAATCGCTATCTTGTTGACCATCGTATTAAGTAAGACTCGATACTTGTATGGGGGCTAGGTGGTCTATATGTACGGTGTCAGCCTCAGGGCAGGAACGAGCCGGCTCAACGCCCACCAGAAGCGGTGGTGATTAAATTTAAAAAAAATAAAAAAATTAAGCTTTGGTTTCTTTGTATTTGTAACCTCCCCTTATCCGTTAAGTTGTGAGATCCGATGTCTAGCCCTCTCAGTGAACGGAAAATAAACAGAAGGACCAGTGTGCACTTGCGCACGTTAAAGTACCCTTGGCAGTTATAACCGAAGAGAGTAGGTCATAAACGTGGCCTCTTCCCGGGTAAAATTATCAATAGAAACCTACCCTCTCCGCGGATCAAGGCTGCACTACGGAGTTCGTGCACGAGGAACCCGGATTCTCCTCGGATTTTCTCCAGGTGGGGATATCGGGGCACCTATGGATTCGCCTGGTGTGTAGTAATGATGATCCTAACAATAAACAGACACACGATATATCGCCTTTGAAGAATATATTTTGTTTTAATTACAAAACGAATTCATACGTTCGAAAGTTAATCTCCACCACACACAAACTAGTTTGATTTTAGCCCTCTCATTCTCATCGATGGGACCTACATTCTGTACTTTTGAGACTCGTAATTTGAATCAAAAAGGAACCAACATTTATGACAAAGAAATAATCCGCATTCTATAGAATTCTGTGTTCATTTATCATGGAAAATGATTTCCCAATAATAATTCTTCTGTTCTGTAAACCCATTTTGCAGGCTTCTCTATTGAGTTAAATCATCTATTACACGATATATAATCATGGCGTTCAGAGAGTCCCAAATAAGTCATGACATTCTGAGAGTCCCAAATAAATCATGGCGTTCTGAGAGGCATAAATAAATCATGGCGTTCCGAAAGTCCTAAATAAGTCATGACATTCTGAGAGTACCAAATAAATCATGACGTTCTGAGAGTCATAAATAAATCATGGCGTTCCGAGAGTCCTAAATAAGTCATGACATTCTGAGAGTACCAAATAAATCATGACGTTCTGAGAGTCATAAATAAATCATGGCGTTCCGAGAGTCCTAAATAAGTCATGACATTCTGAGAGTACCAAATAAATCACGGCGTTCCGAGAGTCATAACAAATTATGACGTTCTGGGAGTACCAAATAAATCATGGCGTTCTGAGAGTACCAAATAAATCATGGCGTTCTGAAAGTCATAAATAAATCATGGCGTTCCGAAAGTCCCAAATAAATCATGACTTTTAGAGAAACCCTTGTGGAAAATAACAAACATGTTAACACCAAATAACACCGGTTTTCATATTGGACTATCCAGCGACAAAAGACGTTCACAGCTGTAGAAAAGACGATCACAGTAAAAAAGGATGTACGCAGCATTAGAAAAGACGTTGACAGCAGTACAAAAGACGTTCACAGCCTTAAAAAAGACGTTTGCAGCATTAGAAATGATGATAGCAGTACAAAAGCCGTTCACATAATTTAAAAAGACGTTCATAGCTGTGGAAAAAACGTTCACAGCATTTGAGCTTCACAGACGTCGACCACAAGATTAAAATCATCGCCATCTATAGCAGTCAATACGAGGAGGGAAAAAGATATCTCAAAATATCCTTACCAGCGTGACGTTCTCAGCTGCGCAGCTGTAGATGACAGACGTCATTTTACCCATACCCGCTCTTGCTCACAAAGTTAGAAACGTCAAGGAGACAAATCCTAATAAATGATTATTATTCTAGAGGGAAACTCCGAGACGATAGATCAGCGAACCATTTCAGGGGAAGAGGTTGTTTACAACAGCACTCGGGGAAAAAATCACAATCAACAACAGAAAAAATCACAAACAATCAACAAGAGAAAAAATCACAAACAATCAACAAGAGAAAAAATCACAAACAATCAACAAGAGAAAAAATCACAATCAACAAGAGAAAAAACACAAAGAACAAAAGATGGTTCGAATCAGAATGGAGACGTACTTTTGGCACGGAGCCTTGCCAAGAGAAACCAAACGCTAGAACACACGACCAACTTAGCTAACTAAAATTAGCTATCATGGCGATGTCTTTCACGCAGGTGTTCGCGTAGCTATAGCACAGGGTTACAATCACAACTCGGGAATAAATTGTGTATCTGTATTTTCCTATTAAGACAAGTATTCCACGATTAGGGTAGGACGGAATACTTGCATTGAAGACAGACATGTATAGGACAAAACAGTACGAATGGTAGTTTCCTGCGGTTTAATGAGTTATTGAATTATTAGCGCGCCATCATCATTGCACTGCGAACATGTTCATAGGTGCTCAGATCCCCTTCTCATCAAGTCCTGCAGTGTCCAGCGACTGACGACTCTAGTTCTATGTTGGTTGATAAGTCTTCTACACGCCCACTAAGTTTCTCGTTTCTGGCTGTGCCCATCTTAACTCCCATCTCTTTCATCCGAAGGAGTGACGTGGGCTCATGTTTATCGAAGTTCTGTGTCCTTCCCACTTCCCGGAGGGCATTGATGATGTCCACCCGATCCATTGGTTGACCGTCCTCAACAATAGCGCAGCTAGCCAACCTGTCCGCCCGATCCATTGGTTGACCGTCCTCAACAATAGCGCAGCTAGCCAACCTGTCCGCCCGATCCATTGGTTGACGTCCTCAACAATAGCGCAGCTAGCCAACCTGTCCGCCCGATCCATGGTAACCGTCCTCAACAATAGCGCAGCTAGCCAACCTGTCCGCCCGATCCATTGGTTGACCGTCCTCAACAATAGAGCCAACCTGTCCGCCCAATCCATTGGTTGACCGTCCTCAACAATAGAGCCAACCTGTCCGCCCGATCCATTGGTTAACCGTCCTCAACAATAGAGCCAACCTGTCCAGTGTCCTATACTGGAGACAAATAATCATAAATGAGTATTATTATCAAGGAAAATTTCCGAGCCGATAGATCGGCGAATCATTTAAGAAAATAAAAATAATAATAATAGCAAATTTTAGTTCGGTGAGTTTGCCGTGTTTACGTTTAGTTTCTCGTGGCAAGCCGCAGTGCCAAGAGGTGCGGGTTCGGTCCTGCTTCAGACCATATATTGTTATTAATTGTTTTCTGTTGTTGATTATTTGTGCTTTTTTTCCGAGTGCTATAAACATATTTCTTCCTCTGAAATGATTCGCTTAAAAACATCAAACTTGTTGAGCTGCTTGTTTCCAACGTTTTCCTTTCAGGCTTTTATCTTTATATACCGGTGTTGAAAACCAATACTAATGACGTCATGACTGACGCAGCACGAACGATTAGCTGGGAGAACATGATGCGAGACTGCAATCAAAGAACGTAGAAGAAACTCATCACCGACATTATGGGCCTAGTCAATGAGTGTAGGCTAGTTCTTGAAGTTACTCCCTCTCGGCTCATGTGTCTGCGCCAATAGTTCGCTGCACTGACTGGATCGATGGAATATTATAAGCACTAGGAAACATAACAACAGCAGAGGCGAACAGAAGAGCGAAATACCACACATTATATCTCCCCTCGACGCTGAAAGGCAGATAAGAAAGGAAATAAGAAGACTGAATTTCCTTTATAGATATAGGCCTTTCTTACACCATGGTGTATGTGTAGGCACCAATGTTATTATTTTGTCTTCCGTTTCTTCCTTTGTTTGTTTGTTTATTTATTCGTTCGTACGTTTGTTTGTTTATTTATTCGTTCGTACGTTTGTTTGTTTATTTGTTTGCCTTCTCCAGCTTTATATCTCTAGCGAAGCGTAGAGGGACTGAATTTTGAGTAAATTCACTTTACAACATTGTTTCACACTAGCGTTAGTGGGTTCAGGTGTCCCCCCGCCAGACAGGCAGATAGTCTCCGACTTCATAGGTACTCTCATATTTTCATCGTCGAGAGTTTTAACTTTTTGGGGGCAGACTTTTTCCCCCCATTAATTATGCCCTGGGCAGCGATCATTTTTTACATATTCTTTTCTCCGATTTTCATCAACCAAGGGTTCATTAACGTGCGCATTAGGCACATGGGACCTCCTGTTTGTCGCCGTTTTTCTTAGAGAGCAAGACATCGGATCACACTACTCTACATTCTTATTCATTAATTATTTCAAATGTCAAACTAAATTTTTCACATAAGAAACTAATTGTTTCAAATGTCAAACTAAATATTTCACATAATAAACTAATTGTTTTCAATGTCAAATTAAATATTTCACATAATAAACTAATTATTTCAAATGTCAAACTACATACAAACTAATTATTTCAAATGTCAAACTAAATATTTCACATAACAAACTAAATGTTTCAAATATAAAAAAAAAATATTTCACATAAGAAACTAATTATTCCAAGTGTCAAACTAAATAGTTCACTTAAGAAACTAATTATTCCAAATGTCAAACTAAAAAGTTCACATAAGAAATGAATTAATTCAAATGTCAAACTAAATATTTCACATAAGAAACTAATTGTTTCAGATGTCAAACTAAATAGTTCACATAAGAAACTAATTGTTTCAAATGTCAAACTAAATATTTCACATAACAAACTAATTATTTCAAATGCCAAACTAAATAGTTCTCATAAGAAACTAATTGTTTCAAATGTCAAACTAAATATTTCACATAAGAAACTAATTGTTTCAGATGTCAAACTAAATATTTCACATACGAAACTAATTGTTTCAAATATCAAACTAAATATTTCACATAAGAAACTAATTGTTTCAAATGTCAAACTAAATATTTCACATAAAAATTTAATTATTTCAAATGTCAAACTAAATATTCACATAACAAACTAATTGTTTTCAATGTCAAACTAATTATTTCACATAACAAACTAATTATTTTAAATGTCAAACTAAATATTTCACATAACAAACTAATTGTTTTCAATGTCAAACTAATTATTTCACATAACAAACTAATTATTTTAAATGTCAAACTAAATATTTCACATAACAAACTAATTGTTTCAAATATCTAGAGATGAGACGTCGGCCTCTGGACGAGAAGGTCAAGGGTTCGATTCCCACTGTTGGTGGAAAAATTGAAGAAATAAAAACAGAGTCCATGGTTTCTTTCTGACTTTACCCTCCCTTGGTCTCTGGGTAGTGAGATTCTATGTCTAGCCCTCTCTGGGTAGTGAGATTCTATGTCTAGCCCTCTCTGGGTAGTGAGATTCTATGTCTAGCCCTCTCTGGGTAGTGAGATTCTATGTCTAGCCCTCTCTGGGTAGTGAGATTCTATGTCTAGCCCTCTCTGTATAAGTGAAATCCGATTTCTAGCCCTCTCTGGGTAGTGAGATCCGATGTCTAGCTCTGTCTGGGTAGTGAGATCCGATGTCTTGCCCACTCTGGATAGTGAGATTCGATTTCTAGCCCTCTCTTGGTAGTGAGATTCTATGTCTAGCCATCTCTGGGTAGTGAGGTCCATTGTCTAGCCCTCTCTTGGTAGTGAGATTCTATGTCTAGCCATCTCTGGGTAGAGAGATCCGATTTCTAGACCTCTCAGCTAACAGCGATTAGCAGGTGGTCCCGTGTGCATGCAGCGCACGTTAAAGAACCCTTGACAGTTTGAAATAGAAAAAGAGTGCCAAATAGGCCACCACTGCCCGGGGGTGGGGTGGGGGAGACTAAGAGTGAACAATATATCCAAAAAATGAGAACTCTCAAAAATAAAAATGTGAGAACCTCTGAAGAAGGAGAATATCTGCCTGTATGAAGAGGGACATATAAGCATACGGCTGCCAGTGTGAGAAATATGAAAAAGTGATACTCAGGCAATATTTTCTCCCTTGGGACTTTGCTAGAGACATAAAGCTGGAGAAGGTAAACAATAAACAACATGCTTTAAGGCAATAATTCAGAGAAAGTAAACAATAAACAACATGCTTTAAAGCAATAATTCAGAGAAGGTAAACAATAAACAACATGATTTAAAGCAATAATTCAGAGAAGGTAAACAATAAACAACGTGCTTTAAGGCAATAATTCAGAGAAGGTAAACAATAAACAACGTGCTTTGAGGCAATAACTCAAAGAAGATAACCAGGCATCGTTAGAACTGATGAGCTGCTGTAGGCAGAAAATCAAGCCAATATCAGAGAAATGATCAGTAAAAGAAAAAGGCCATGATATGATACGCCATTTAAAAGCAACTCCAAACTTTACCAGAAAGGCTCTCACCTAGTGACCACAGGGAAATAGCAGGCGTGGAATACCTAAAAACAAGTCGTGGGGAAACAATGACCGGGAGGTCACACAAATAAATTACCCTTTGAGAATTTAGAAAGCCCAAAAAAAGTACAGAGAAGAGAGATCTCTTTTTCATTGTCTATACCTCAATGGGTGGTTAACAAAAAAAAAATATAGACACGATAAAAGTAGAATATCTTTATCTTCACAGCTTTATAAATTCTGATGAATGTGATATATTCCATAAACACAACAAAAAATTACTTCTCCTAATTTATAACCACTCCATGTTATTTGTGTAAATTAATGGATTTGTACACTTAGGTATCTGCGTCAACATACGGTGACGTATGTCCACATGTAAAGATGTCATGTCATGTCATGTCATGTTATGTTATACTATGATGATCATCCCAGCACTCCGAAGGCATCCATAGGAAATTTATTGAAAATTGTTTGCAAGTATAGACACGTGTAATGATATATATATATATATATATATATATAGAGAGAGAGAGAGAGAGAGAGAGAGAGAAACTAGAAAAAGCGGTATAGTTAAAGTGAACGACACAAATTAAAACAACGTTTCGGCTCAATAGGCCTTCAGCAGAAATATATGTATATATTTTTCATTTCTCCTTATTAGTTTTACTTCAACTTCGCATTTGTATGCGTTTATATGTATTTCTTTGCTTTGACCCTAATAGCTACGTGTAGGTGTATTTGCTTAAGTGGACAGCTCCATCCTTACATGTAGGATTAAATGTTGAGATGTAGGCACATTTTTCTATGTAGAGATTGTCTTCGTAAAGCATTCACTATTTTCTGCCAGTAATAAATTAACTCTTTCTGTACGTTTCGACGCACCATGCGCCATGCCGATTTCAGTCATGTACGTTGAGCCGCACAGTGCGTCACTCTCAATTTGATTAGTGTAAACTGTCATCCAACCATACTCTTTTTACATGTCCTGTACCATCTTGGTATTGGTGAAATCTAATTCCTTGTTCAATTATCTAAAAATTTATTTATAATATGTTAAGTAAAAAGTAAAGTAAAGTGCCCCCGTCCCGCCAAGTGGCGTATAAGGAATATGGTGTCAGTGACTATATATTTTACAAACCTTCATCACATGATTTTTGGGGTAATGTGGTCGGTATTACGTCCGTGCCAATTTACTTTCCAAAAAAAAAAATCCGGTACCCATTAAAGTCTGAGTGAACCCGAAAACCGTCAGTTGGGATCGAACCCTACCTCTTGTCCTTTGTAGTCCAGTTCGCTAACCACTGAGCTATCGCGGCTTCCTAATATGTTAAGTGTTAGACAAATATAAACATGCAGATGCAGATTACAAACATGAAAAATGTTGTCTTTGAAATCTCTACCGCTGAATTGATAAAACCTTACCATCCTGAAATAGTTAACGAAGATGTCTAGTATATAAGACAAAAATGAAAATAATTTAGCGGTAAACTCCAACAAAGCTGAAACTCAATCTCTAAGCTCAAGGGATAGGTCAAACAGGATTATAATATTATAAATCTCACATAAATAAACCGCTAAAGTGTGCTATAAAATGGCCAGTGTTTCCTCACTTATTACCTCAAATGAGTCATGTACACATTTTATAACTTCATCGCCCGAGATATATCCACTCCGGAAACTACCCCATAAATGCGTGGTTTTCAAGAAAGTGCTCAAGTATCAGTCAAACTTTACTTCCGATTCGAATTTAATTCGTTCCATAAAGTCGCTCAAAGGATATCGTGTTCGAAAACTGAAACAATCGTTTTTCATTAGAAAAAAAAAAGGGGGGGGGGAAGGTAAAATAATCTATTCCGAGACTAATAGACACTGTGATCAAATTAAACAGCAAATAGACATAATTTAAGTCACGTGTCTTCATCTCTCGCCTAACTTCACTGTCATTAATTACTCATCTTCCAAACAGATCAAAGAACAACACTCAACTAATTGCTGCCCTCGCTCGGCTTTCTCTGTTTATGTTATCATATTTCATTAACGAGAGTCCCTATGTCGCGAGCGTACAAAGATAAAACAACAATTATTATTATTATTTTTGTTTGGTAATAAAAAAACCGTTAACATTTTAAAACAAAGCTGATTTGTTATTCTCTAAATACATTTTGTATGCTTCTTCTAGCACAATTATTGATGAATTTTGGCATGAAAATAGTTGTTGACTTCAGACAAAACAGACATATTTTATTAGATGAGACAAAAGGATAATACCTTTACCGACGGTAAGTAAGGTAGGAAGGTATTTTGTAATTTATAAGATTAACAGATTATTTAGCATTTTGACGAAATTAAGGGCGTATTTAAAATTGCAACGAAATTAACGGAGTATTTAAAATTGTAACAAGATTAACGGAGTATTTAACATAGTAACACAATTAACGGAGTATTTAACATTATAACAAAATTAACAGTGTTTTAAATTATGTTTAAAAAATAACAGATAATAAAATTTTTCGCCGCCAAATAAGCAGTTTGCAAAAGACAAAAGAACAACATAAATGAATTACAACAAAACTTGCGACAAAATAAAACATTATTTAACATTGTAACAAGATGATAAACAGATTGCTGAAGACCTCCGTGTCAAAATAAACAATAAACAGATTATGACAGACTGGAACCAAATAAACAGAGTGTAAAAGACGTAATAAAATAAATAGATTATCAAAGGTGGATGGGTTTAAAAAAAACAACAGATAATTCACGCTCCTCTTTAAATAAGGTGAGCAGTTTACCTCCAGCCAGGCTTCTCAATAAAATAAATCATTTACTTCAAGATTTTGAAACAAATTAAATTATGTTCGTGCAGTTTTTCCACATCTGCATTTTTGAACCAAATAAATGGTTATCTCCAAATCTTTAGGCAAATTGCTTGCAACTAAGACTTTGAACACAATTAATACTTTCCTCTAGGTCTCTAAACAAAATAAATATTTTCCTCTAGGTCTCTAAACAAAATAAATATTTTCCTCTAGGTCTCTAAACAAAATAAATACTTTCCTCTAGGTCTCTAAACAAAATAAATATTTTCCTCTAGGTCTCTAAACAAAATAAATACTTTCCTCAGGTCTCTAAACAAAATAAATATTTTCCTCTAGGTCTTTAAACGAAATAAATATTTTCCTCTAGGTCTTAAAACAAAATAAATATTTTCCTCTAGGTCTCTAAACAAAATAAATATTTTCCTCTAGGTCTCTAAACAAAATAAATACTTTCCTCTAGGTCTCTAAACAAAATAAATACTTTCCTCTAGGTCTTTAAACAAAATAAATACTTTCCTCTAGGTCTCTAAACAAAATAAATACTTTCCTCTAGGTCTCTAAACAAAATAAATACTTTCCTCTAGGTCTATAAACAAAATAAATACATTCCTCTAGGTCTCTAAACAAAATAAATACTTTCCTCTAGGTCTCTAAACAAAATAAATATTTTCTCTAGGTCTTTTAACAAAATAAATATTTTCCTTTAGGTCTCCAAAAAAATAAATATTTTCCTCTAGGTCTCTAAACAAAATAAATACTTTCCTCTAGGTATCTAAACAAATTAAATATTTTCCTCTAGGTCTTTAAACGAAATAAATACTTTCCTCTATGTCTTTTAACAAAATAAATATTTTCCTCTAGGTCTTTAAACGAAATAAATATTTTCCTCTAGGTCTTAAAACAAAATAAATATTTTCCTCTAGGTCTCTAAACAAAATAAATACTTTCCTCTAAGTCTGTAAACAAAATAAATACTTTCCTCTAAGTCTGTAAACAAAATAAATATTTTCCTCTAGGTCTCTAAACAAAAATAAATATTTTCCTCTAGGTCTCTAAACAAAATAAATACTTTCCTCTAAGTCTTTAAACAAAATAAATACTTTCCTCTAGGTCTTTAAACAAAATAAATACTTTCCTCTAGGTCTTTAAACAAAATAAATACTTTCCTCTAGGTCTTTAAACAAAATAAATAGTGTCCTCTAGGTCTTTAAACAAAATAAATAGTGTCCTCTAGGTCTCTAAACAAAATAAATTGTGTCCTCTAGGTCCTAGAGCAAATAGTTAGCCTCAAATGTTTGATTAAATTGAATAGCTATTTTAATTGTTGTCTGAAACAAAACAAACAACAAAGTTGAGATATTTTGATGGAACGTTTGCTTATCCAGTACAAGTGTCCGTCAACAAACATTCAACATGAAAGTATGAATGAAACAAACAGGTCAAAAGTTCAGACGGAGAGGTAAAACTAGAACGTTCAAGGATGGACGGGTCTCGATTTCGTCAAGTCACTGACGACAGCGGGAAAGAAAGTTTACGGGAAAAGAATGGATGTGAGATTAGATGTCAGAATATGTGAGAATAGGTGTGAAAATAGCTGTGAGAATAGATATAAGACTTGATATAAGAATAGATGTGAGAATAGGTGTGATAATAGATGTAAGAATATTTGTGAGTATAGATGAAACAACAATAGATGTGAGAAAAGATGTCCGAATGTGTGTGAATAATACAAGAATAGATGTGAGAAAAGATGATGTGACAATAGATGTGAGAAAAGATGATGTGACAATAGATGTGAGAAAAGATGATGTGTCAATAGATGTGAGAAAAGATGATGTGACAATAGATGTGAGAAAAGATGATGTGACAATAGATGTGAGAAAAGATGATGTGACAATAGATGTGAGAAAAGATGCCCGAATATGTGTGAATAATACAAGAATAGATGTGAGAAAAGATGATGTGACAATAGAATTGAAAATAGATGCGAGGACATGTGGGAATAGATGTGAGAATAGATACGAGGACATATGTGAGAATATATGAGAATGTTGGTATGAGGATAGATACGAGGATAGATGTGAGAATAGGTGCGAGGGTAAATGTGAGAACAGGTGTGAGTAGAATAGATGTGAGAATAGATGTAATAATAGATGTGAGAATAGATGTAATAATAGATGTGAGAATAGATGTAATAATAGATGTGAGAATAGATGTAATAATAGATGTGAGAATAGATGTAATAATAGATGTGAGAATAGATGTAATAATAGATGTGAGAATAGATGTAATAATAGATGTGAGAATAGATGTATCCATGGTGAGATGGATAAGGCGAGACAATGAAAAGTTTTTTGTTTCGCCGCTTTTAGACGGGAATATTCACTTCAAACTTTTTGTTAAAACTGAAATAACATTTTTTTTAATTTGCCACCTCTATCTATATGTGGTTACACTTTTCTTATATCCCACTATCTACCTGTCAACATACTTTTGTCACTCCGCATTATCTATTTGCCATGGCAGTTTTGTTACTCTCCGCTGTCTGTTTTTCATGGTATTCTGCACTTTCGTGTTGTTTGTTTGTCTTGGCACTTTTGCGGCTGTTTTGCGAGTTTTGGTATTGTTATCTTTCCGTCTCTTTCATCGTCAGTGTGTGTTTGTCATTCCCAGTTGTTTTCTTACCACGGTACTTTGTTCGTCCTCAAAGTCTACTCGCTAAAATATGTTCACCATTCCCGTTGTCAACTTCTCACAACACATACTAAAAGACGACAAAGGTAATCTATTGCTCTAACAATTGACATTGCCATTCCTTGTACGAGTATATAGACAGAACCACATTTCTATTACAACCTCTCAAAATAATTTATGGTATTTATGTCAACTGCCCACGTTAACAATGTGACATTGACACCACAAATGTCTATGGACCCCAGAAATCACAGCTTATTGTCGTGTCTGTCATATTTGTCCTAGAGTTCCTTTGATCCGACGTTGGTATAGTTGTCTACTCTTTGATCATTGTTCCTAATATTTCCAAATGATGGACACACGACTGTCTTGCCATAAGGAGAAAAAATATGCAGTTCCACCACGATTTCTTTCTCTTATTTTCGAGCGAAGAGAACGAACTAAGAGCTTCTATCATGCGAGACACGTTAAACAAAAACCAGAATCTGTTTACTGTGGTTTTCTCTTGTAACCGTGGGCGTATCACGCTGGGCAAGCACGGAGGGGCGGTGAACGGTAACATGGTGTTGTAAAATTTGAGATTCATCATCATGTGCCATACCGGTTGGCGTAGGTGATCATGTCTCTCCACAATCTTCTATCTACAGTGCATCGTATCAGTTCTGTTGTTGACTGTTTTCCATGCCATGACACCAAGCTATCTAGTATTTTTCTCTCTTTGTCGCCCGCGATCTCACTTTCCTTTTATTTTCCCAGTTATAACCAAGTATTCCAACTTTCCTCTTCTCATGATGTGCCCGAAAAATGTTGATTGCTTCTTTCTGATGTTTTTAAGAGCTCCCTTTTTGTGTTGGCCTCTTTGAGAACTTCCTCATTGGTCTTTTTAGCTGTCCAGGGAACTTTCAACATTCTTCTGAGAAATCCCATCTCTGTAGCCTCTAATAATTTGAGAATAGTGGGATTAAATGAAGGGAATAGATGAGGAGGCAAACTCCCTACTTACATATAACTTAGATCCGCCTTTGATTTTAAAATAACGATGTTGTAAAGTTAAGAAAGTGTGACTGTTCCCTATATGTGCAGGCATTCTGTTGTCATGTTCTTCCCTCTATCTTTCAGTCTCTTTCATTACTTCTTTGGCGATCAGCTCTTACTAAGCATTTAGACCAGCCTGGGTCACAAACAAGACGGTGTGTTTGA
Source organism: Megaustenia siamemsis (assembly GCA_032433765.1). Classification (NCBI taxonomy): domain Eukaryota; kingdom Metazoa; phylum Mollusca; class Gastropoda; order Stylommatophora; family Ariophantidae; genus Megaustenia; species Megaustenia siamemsis. The sequence continues at coordinate 81,127,379 of JAVIAB010000106.1, read as the reverse complement.
GGTTATTGAGTTATTTGCGGGTCATCCTCATTGCACTCCGAACATGACCATTGAGTTATTTGCGGGTCATCATCATTGCACTCCGAACATGACCATTGAGTTTATTTGCGGGTCATCATCATTGCACTCCGAACGTGACCATTGAGTTATTTGCCGGTCATCATCATTGCACTCCAAACATGACCATTGAGTTTATTTGCGGGTCATCATTATTGCACTCCGAACATGACCATTGAGTTTATTTGTGGGTCTTCATCATTGCACTCCAAACATGACCATTGAGTTATTTGCGGTTCATCATCATTGCACTCCGAACATGACCATAGAGTTTATTTTCGGTTCATCATCATTGCACTCCGAACATGACCATTGAGTTAGTTGCGGTTCATCATCATTGCACTCCGAACATGACCATAGAGTTTATTTTCGGTTCATCATCATTGCACTCCGAACATGACCATTGAGTTATTTGCGGGTCATCATCATTGCACTCCGAACATGACCATTGAGTTATTTGCGGTTCATCATCATTGCACTCCGAACATGACCATTGAGTTATTTGAGGGTCATCATCATTGCACTCCCAACATGACCATTGAGTTTTTGCTGTCCATCATCATTGCACTCCGAACATGACCATTGAGTTATTTGCGGTTCATCATCATTGCACTCCGAACATAACCATTGAGTTATTTGCGGTTCATCATCATTGCACTCCGAACATAACCATTGAGTTATTTGCGGTTCATCATCATTGCACTACGAACATGACCATTGAGTTTATTTGTGGGTCATCATCATTGCACTCCGGAAATGACCATTGACTTATTTGCGGGTCATCATCATTGTACTCCGAACATGACCATTGACTTATTTGCGGTTCATCATCATTGCACTCCGAACATGACCATTGATTTATTTGTTGGTTATCATCATTGCACTCCGAACATGACCATTGACTTATTTGCGGTTCATCATCATTGCACTCCGAACATGACCATTGAGTTATTTGCGGTTCATCATCATTGCACTCCGAACATGACCATTGAGTTATTTGCGGGTCATCATCAATGCACTCCGAACATGTCCATAGGTGCTCAGATCCCCTCCTTAAAATAAAACAACTCCACTGCCTTGTGGGAACTTCAGAACTGAGTAGGTAGTGCGCTTCCTCCCTGGTCAGAAAGGTTTGGTTCGATTCCTAAAACTGCTTGGATTTTTTTTTGTTGGACCGACAAGGATCGGGAGTTCACCCAGCCTCAATAAGATAGTACCAGAGATTTTTCTGGGAAATAAAGGCGGCCTGGCGTGATACCGACCACATCATTTTTTGTGTGTGTGCCTTGGTCATGGGAAATCATTGACTTTTTAAGAAATTAAGAAAATAACAGAATTGTTGGATAGCTGAAGTAAACACAAATATGAGAATGCTAAAGAATGAGATTAAGCCAAGAACTACAAGTAAATTGTCAGTCGTGGAGAACTATGCCTTCCGCCATATGTGCCGTCTTCAACCAGATAGGAACATGTATTATTGAATGTAGATAGAACGAAGCAATCAACATTTTTCGGGCACATCATGAGAAGAGGAAAGTTGGAATACTTGGTTACAACTGGCAAAATGAAGGAAAGAGAGATCGTTGGCGACAAAGAGAGAAAATACCGTATAGCTTGGTGTCATGGCATGGAAAACAGTCAACAACAGAACTGATACGATGCACTGCAGATAGAAGATTGTGGAGGGACATGATCACTTACGCCAACCGGTATGGCACATGATGATGATGAATGTAGTTATTGCAATGTTATGAAGAGACATGATCACCTACGAAAGGAAGCTCAGAACATTATAATGCTGACGATAAGATATCATATAAAGTCCAACTCGATGACTGTTTTGTCGTACCGTGATTACCGACAGAAATAAGCATTGGCTACAAATGAAGATCCCACACTCTCGTAAATTGTGGTCACGTTTGTCAACCACTTCGTGTCAACATGTCGCCTCTTTATATATTGTTCGACTATCAGGTTCCGCAAGAAAAACCGTGTACCATAGCTCATACAAACGTAGCTTGTAGTATAGCTCGTACAAACAGAACTTGTACTAAATTTCACACAAACATAGTTTGTAACATAGCTCATACAAATATAGCTTGTAACATAGCTCATACAGACATAGCTTGTAGTATAGCTCATATAAACATAGCTTGTATTATAGCTCATACATAGTTTGTATTATAGCTCATACAAACACAGTTTGTACTATAGCTCATACAAACACAACTTGCACTATAGCTCATACAAAACACAAATTGTACTATAGCTCATTTAAACACAGCTTGTACTATAGCTCAGACAAACACAACTTGTACTATAGCTCATACAAACACAAATTGCACTATAGCTCATACAAACACAACTTGCACTATAGCTCATACAAACACAACTTGCACTATAGCTCATACAAACACAACTTACACTATAGTTCATACAAACACAACTTGCACTATAGCTCATACAAACACAACTTACACTATAGTTCATACAAACACAACTTGCACTATAGCTCATACAAACACAACTTACACTATAGTTCATACAAACACAACTTGCACTATAGTTCATACAAACACAACTTACACTATAGTTCATACAAACACAACTTGCACTATAGTTCATACAAACACAACTTACACTATAGCTCATACAAACACAACTTACACTATAGCTCATACAAACACAACTTACACTATAGTTCATACAAACACAACTTACACTATAGCTCATACAAACACAACTTACACTATAGCTCATACAAACACAACTTACACTATAGTTCATACAAACACAACTTGCACTATAGTTCATACAAACACAACTTACACTATAGCTCATACAAACACAACTTACACTATAGTTCATACAAACACAACTTACACTATAGCTCATACAAACACAACTTACACTATAGCTCATACAAACACAACTTACACTATAGTTCATACAAACACAACTTGCACTATAGTTCATACAAACACAACTTACACTATAGCTCATACAAACACAACTTACACTATAGTTCATACAAACACAACTTACACTATAGCTCATACAAACACAACTTACACTATAGCTCATACAAACACAACTTACACTATAGTTCATACAAACACAACTTACACTATAGCTCATACAAACACAACTTACACTATAGTTCATACAAACACAACTTACACTATAGCTCATACAAACACAACTTACACTATAGTTCATACAAACACAACTTGCACTATAGTTCATACAACACAACTTGCACTATAGCTCATACAACACAACTTACACTATAGTTCATACAAACACAAATTGCACTATAGCTCATACAAACACAACTTGCACTATAGCTCATACAAACACAACTTGCACTATAGTTCATACAAACACAACTTGCACTATAGCTCATACAAACACAACTTACACTATAGCTCATACAAACACAACTTACACTATAGCTCATACAAACATAACTTACACTATAGCTCATACAAACACAACTTGCACTATAGCTCATACAAACACAACTTACACTATAGTTCATACAAACACAACTTGCACTATAGCTCATACAAACACAACTTGCACTATAGCTCATACAAACACAACTTACACTATAGTTCATACAAACACAACTTGCACTATAGCTCATACAAACACAACTTACACTATAGCTCATACAAACATAACTTACACTATAGCTCATACAAACACAACTTACACTATAGCTCATACAAACACAACTTACACTATAGCTCATACAAACACAACTTGCACTATAGCTCATACAAACACAACTTGCACTATAGCTCATACAAACACAACTTACACTATAGTTCATACAAACACAACTTGCACTATAGCTCATACAAACACAACTTGCACTATAGCTCATACAAACACAACTTGCACTATAGCTCATACAAACACAACTTACACTATTGCTCATACAAACACAACTTGCACTATAGCTCATACAAACACAACTTACACTATAGCTCATACAAACACAACTTACACTATAGCTCATACAAACACAACTTGCACTATAGCTCATACAAACACAACTTACACTATAGCTCATACAAACACAACTTGCACTATAGCTCATACAAACACAACTTGCACTATAGCTCATACAAACACAACTCACACTATAGCTCATACAAACACAACTTGCACTATAGCTCATACAAACACAACTTACACTATAGCTCATACAAACACAAGTAGAACAGTGACACCTAATAGATCAGATCATGCCTTTAGAAGAGTAGTAGATCGGTCACAAATGTACACCGGCAAGATACAAACCAGAGTAGCAGACAGTCTTGACGAGTCCAAATTACTCGTAGATAGCATAACAATATTAATCAGTCGTAGGGAAATAGAGAAATGTGTTGTAATAAGTCAAGGGAAATAACGTCAATAGAATAGTCTGGAGGTGCGGCTGGCAAACCTTTGTACTTGACGGTGGAAGGTCAATATCTCTGGAAACTGTCACTAACAAACCTTTACATCAGACAGTAGAAGGCGCAAGAATTCCGCCGCTGTTACTGACAAACCTTCACATAGGACAGTAGAAGGTGCAATAACTCTTGTTCTGTCGATGACAAACCATCATATCGGACAGAACAAGCTACAATAACTCTTGTTCTGTCAGTGACAAACCTTTACATCAGACAGTAGAAGGTGCAAGAATTCCGCCGCTGTTACTGACAAACCTTCATATAGGACTGTAGAAGGTGCAATAACTCTTGTTCTGTCGATGACAAACCATCATATCGGACAGAACAAGCTACAATAACTCTTGTTCTGTCAGTGACAAACCTTTACATCAGACAGTAGAAGGTACAAGAATTCCGCCGCTGTTACTGGCAAACCTTCACATAGGACAGTAAAAGGTGCAACAGCTCTTGTTCTGTCGGTGACAAACCCTCACATACGACATGGGATGGTGCAAGAATTCCGCCGCTGTTACTGACAAACCTTCATATCGGCCTGTAGAAGGTGCAATAACTCTTGTTCTGTCAGTGACAAACCTTCATATCGGACAGTAGAAGATGCAATAACTCTTGTTTTGTCGGTGACAAACCTTCACATATGACAGTAAAAGGTGCAATAACTCTTGTTTTGTCTGTGACAAACCTTCACATGGGACAGTAGAACGTACAATAACTCTGATTTTATTACTGACAAACCTTCACATAAGACTGTAGAACGTACAATATCTCTGATTTTATTACTGACAAACCTTCACATAAGACTGTAGAACGTACAATAACTCTGATTTTATTACTGACAAACCTTCACATAGGACAGTAGAACGTACAATAACTCTGATTTTATTACTGACAAACCTTCACATAGGACAGTAGAACGTACAATAACTCTGATTTATTACTGACAAACCTTCACATAAGACAGTAGAACGTACAATAACTCTGATTTTATTACTGACAACCTTCACATAGGACGGTAGAAAGAGTGCAATAACTTTTAGGCTATTTCTGAAAATATAAAACTGTTTAATTAACGACACTAGCTGACAGTGTGACTGGTGTCACTATTTGCAATAAAGGAGATGAAGTATTCCATGTGCTATCTCTGATATATCTTCATGAGAGGGATAAAGTATTCCTGGTGCTTTCTTTGATAAAACTTTATGGGGGAGATAAAGTATTCCTGATGCTATCTTTGATAAAACTTTATGAGAGGATAAAATATTCCTGATGCTTTCTTTGATAAAACTTTATGAGGAGATAAAGTATTCCTGATGCTATCTTTGATAAAACTTTATGAGAGGGAATAAAATATTCCTGATGCTTTCTTTGATAAAACTTTATGAGGAGATAAAGTATTCCTGATGCTATCTTTGATAAATCTTCATGAGAGGGGTAAAATATTCTTGGTGCTATCTCTGATAAATCTTTATGAGAGGGATAAAATATTCCTGATGCTTTCTTTGATAAAACTTTATGAGGGAGATAAAGTATTCCTGATGCTATCTTTGATAAAACTTTATGAGAGGGATAAAATATTCCTGATGCTTTCTTTGATAAAACTTTTATGAGGGAGATAAAGTATTCCTGATGCTATCTTTGATAAATCTTCATGAGAGGGGTAAAATATTCTTGGTGCTATCTCTGATAAATCTTTATGAGAGGGATAAAATATTCTTGGTGCTATCTCTGATAAATCTTTTTATGAGAGGGATAAAATATTATTGGTGCTATCTCTGATAAATCTTTATGAGAGGGATAAAATATTCTTGGTGCTATCTCTGATAAATCTTCATGAGTAATTTAAAATATTATTGGTGCTATCTCTGACAGTTCTTATATTTACACACTTGAACAAAGACCAATCCATGAAATAAGAACAATGTAAATAAATAGCTCAACAACAGAACACACTTCAATACTAATGTTCAAAGATATAACATTAAGAACTTAGTAACGTGTTGAAGCGATATCATTAAAGTACACAGACTTTACTGCAGTTCAGTATATTTTTAAACAAACAACCAACATTTGTCAAATATTTTCGAAATATAACTACTTTTGAGACTTGTCACCCCCAATGTCCTTTTACAGGATGGATTATTCCAGAGGTCAGACTAGTTTTTGACCCCGAAAAGTCAGGACTTTGTGAAGATTTTTAGAAAACCAGCGGTGACGTAACATTCAGAGGCGTGGTGAGCAATTCTCACCGTCCAGGGTGAACGTAAAGCACGCTTTTCACCACAAACAATGTTTATGTTTTGTTCTCAATGTAATGGCAGTGGAACTTGTTCATTAGCTATTGTTTACAACTGCCTACAAGTAGATTATATTATAGCATCAGTTATGTAAATGTTCCATTATACTTTTAGCATCTGTTATGTAAATGTTCCATTATACTTTAGCATCTGTTATGTAAATGTTCCATTATACTTTTCGCATCTGTTATGTAGCTGCTTCATTATACTTCTAGCACCAGTTATTGAGTTATTGAGTTTTTTCCGGGTCATCATCATTGCACTCCGAACATGTCCATAGGTGCTCAGATCCCCTCCTCAGCAATTCCCTCAGTGTCCAGCGACTGACGACTCCAGTTCTATGTTGGTTGATAAGTCTTCTTACACGGCCACTAAGTGTCTCATTCTGGCTGTGCCCAACTTAACTCCCATTTCCATCATCCGAAAAGTGACGTGGATCTGTGTTTGTCGAAGTCCTGTGCTCTTCCCACATCTCGGAGGGCATTGTGATGTCCTCCCGATCCATTGGTTGACCGTCCTCAACGACAGCGCAGCTTGCCAACCTGTCCGCCCTTTAATTTTCCCCGTACTCCCGCATGTCCAAGGACATAGACAAAGGTGACCTTACGTACTTTGGATTTCTGCAACGACTCTACCCATTGCATGCGTACAGAGCCCGCCTCTACTTTTTTTTTATCATGCTCATCGAACACTCAGTACACATGTGCACCAGTTATTATATGCAAACTAACCACTGTCTCTCTCTCTCTCTCTCTCTCTCTCTCTCTCTCTCTCTCGAAGAATAAATTCCCGAATCAGAAAGGCAGCTTCCACATTTGCTAAACTTTAAGATAGAGCATGAGCCAATACAAATGTTGAACACCAGTGTTAAACTCAGAACTAAGATTCAAAATTAACAAAGTCGTGTGCTTTGTACACATCTATATAGATCATAAACTTTGACTACCTATACAGGGCAGGAGAAAAGGTTAAAGTTTCGTGTGCGTTGCTTTCGAAAGATTATGAGCATCAAATGTCAAGACAAAGCAACCGACTCTAATGTCTTACAACACGCCAAACCCACATCCATCATGTCAGGACAAAGTAACCGACTCTAATGTCTTACAACGAGCTAAACTCCCATCCATCATGCCAGGACAATGTAACCGACTCTAATGTCTTACAACACGCCAAACCACATCCATCATGTCAGGACAATGTAACCGACTCTAATGTCTTACAACACGCCAACCCACATCCATCATGTCAGGACAATGTAACCGACTCTAATGTCTTACAACGAGCTAAACTCCCATCCATCATGTCAGGACAATGTAACCGACTCTAATGTCTTACAACGAGCCAAACTCCTATCCATCATGGCAACACTTAGGAAAGTGGCTGGGTCATGTAAGAAGAATGGCAAACAAAAGTATTCCAAAACAAATATTGTATAGCGAACTCAAAGCCGAAAAGAGACCAAAGAACAGACCAGCGCTGAGATATAAGGATGTTTGCAGGGCTTCCTTGAGGAAATTCTCTATCAGTGAAAGAAACTGGAAAATGTGGCTGCAGATCGTAGCACACGGAGAACACAATACAAAAATGGCACAGCAACTTTCGAGGCAGTTCTGATATCAAATTGAGAAGATAAAATGTGCAGGAGAAAGGAGACAAGGCCAGGCAGCACGAAGTTATCTTGTTCCTTCAGCAGATGGATCTGTCTGTAGAATATTGGCACATTCAATAAAACAGCATCCAGCATAAACACTAATATGTTCCCAAACTACTGACTTATCGTGATTGCTTACTACACCGTCTGTCAGACATGATTGCTTCCTACAACCGTCCTGTCAAGACATGATTGCTTCCTACAACCGTCTGTCAAGACATGATTGCTTGCTACAACCGTCTGTCAAGACATTATTGCTTGCTACAACCGTCTGTCAAGACATGATTGCTTGCTACAACCGTCTGTCAAGACATGATTGCTTGCTACAACCGTCTGTCAAGACATGATTGCTTGCTACACCGTCTGTCAAGACATGATTGCTTACTACAACCGTCTGTCAGACATGATTGCTTGCTACAACCGTCTGTCAAGACGTGATTGCTTGCTACAACCGTTGTCAAGACGTTGCTTGCAACAACCGTCTGTCAAGACGTGATTGCTTGCAACAACCGTCTGTCAGACGTGATTGCTTACTACAACCGTCTGTCAAGACATGATTGCTTGCTACAACCGTCTGTCAAGACATGATTGCTTGCTACAAACCGTCTGTCAAGACGCCAAATGTCATATTATTATTAACAACAACTAACGTGTATGTTTATCGACATCATCCCCATCATTTTTTGCTATTGATATTTTTAATTTGTATTTTAGTTCGCCAGCTTTAACAAAATGTCTAGCTTCTGAACTAATCTATCATCCCATGAAACAACACTCTAACCATCAACCCATATAACATCCATGAAACAACACTCTAATCACTCAACTCATTTATAATTCCATGAAATAAACACTCTAATCACTCAACTTATTTATCATCCCATAAAACAAACACTCTAATCACTCAACTCATTTATCATCCCATAAACAAACACTCTAATCACTCAACTCATTTATCATCCCATAAAACAAACACTCTAATCACTCACTCATTTAACATCCACGGATACAAACACTCTAACTACTCAACTCATCTACAATCCCATGAAACAAACACTCTAACCACTCCACTCATCTACCACCCCCATGACACACTCTAACCACTCCACTCATCTACCACCCCCATGACACACTCTAACCACTCCACTTATCTACCACCCCCATGACACACTCTAACCACTCCACTCTTCTGCTAGTGACTAGAACTATTCTTGCCACTCCCTTGAGACTAAGTCTTTGGTTGTCAAACTCAATAATCTGACTTTAAGAAAAGAGCCCAAACAAGACTGTATATTCTTGCTACACAAAATGCTGTATATCCAACTCATTGTTATCATGTGCAATCAAATAATTATAATTAGAACTTACAATAACTTTCTGGTAGAGCAGTGAGGCACTGTCTTCTATGGAAGTCGTTTGGAACCGTCGTCTGTGCCGGAGATTAGGGATGTCCGGAAGTCGACCTTTTCAACAGAATTTGCCAACACGCTTTGGCTTTGTTCTAGTGACATGTAGTGGTGCGATTATATAGAATTCCTGACTCTAGTGAAGCTGTTACATAAACAGAAACTACAACATAAACCCTGTCAAATGTAAATATATGTTTCAAGGATTTCTGAAGACAGAATCGAGTCTTTTGATAGACAACAGACAGAAAGACAGACAGACAGACGGATGGATAGATAGATAGATAGATAGATAGATAGATATATAGATAGATAGATAGATAGATAGATAGATAGATAGATAGATAGATAGATAGATAGATAGATAGATAGATAGATAGATAGATAGATCGATATAGATAGATAGATAGATAGATAGATAGATAGATAGATAGATAGATAGATAGATAGATAGATAGATAGATAGATAGATAGATAGATAGATAGATAGATAGATAGATAGATAGATAGATAGATAGATAGATGATAGATAGATAGATAGATAGAGAGATAGATATATAGATAGATAGATAGATAGATAGATAGATAGAAAAGACTACTGATCTAACTAAGAGATGGGTAGACGAAATAAATACAAGACATATTCCACAACCATAACATGTATATCCTACCAGCGACCACATAAGGCAATAACGGCTACATCCAAAATGGAAGTGACTAAATGAGTAAGAAATGTTACATATACAGACTATATTAGACATTCCTAGTGAGTCTAGTGAGCTAATGTTGTTGATCATGCAAAGAAAACGAAGTCTAGTGAGCTAATGTTGTTGATCATGCAAAGAAAACGAAGTCTAGTGAGCTAATGTTGTTGATCATGCAAAGAAAACGAAGTCTAGTGAGCTAATGTTGTTGGTCATGCAAAGAAAACGAAGTCTAGTGAGCTAATGTTGTTGGTCATGACTCAACGTTGCGAGGACACATTAGTTCTTGGAAATGCGTGTAACACTTGCATTAGTCATAAAAGATGATCCATGTTTAACGATCACCATTTTGCTCATGGTCTCCAGTTCTATTGACACACACTTGTCTGTGTCTGGCACAGTTGCCCGGCCCAAGTCCCTACCACGCCACTGTCTAAATGAAGCAAACAGAAAGAGCACTCTTGATATGTACAGCCACAAGGTTCGTTAATGGCGTCGCCCCTCTTTGAAAGAAGGGGGAGGAAAGTAGAGAAACCAGAAGACAAATGATGAAAAGAGAAAAGTCAGATTTGCGCACTCTTTCTCCCGTTTGATTTCACATCAAGGGAGATCAACACAACTTCAAACAAAATCTTGGGGTAACTCCTGGCTCTTTGAGGCTTTATTTTCTTGTGTTTTCCCCTCCATATTTGTGGGGTTTTCTCGTTTCTGAGAGGCGCAATCTTGGTGGAGGGTTATAGAAATTGAGGTTGAGGTTGTTCTCCCTTAGACAACATTAGGTTGAGTGGGCTGGTCAGCTTTCGTCTGAGTCGAGCCTGCATCAGTGTCGAGCTTTCGTCAATGTCATGCTTACGTCAGTTTCATGATTGCGTCAGTGTAGAGCATGTTTCAGTGTAGGTATTCGTCAGCGTTGGGCATTCGTAAGTGTAAGGCATGTGTCAATGTAGGGAATGTGTCTGTTTAGGGTATTCGTCAGTGTAGGGCATGTGTCAGTGATGAGCATGTGTCAGTGTAGGGCATTCGAACATAAGGTCTGCAGAGAGAGACATGGTAGAAGTATCGGCTAAAGCAGACAGTGGTTTGGAGCATAGTAACCACATGGTTGGAGATGTGAACCAAATCTCGGAAGCATGGTGACCAAATGGTTGGGGATGTGAACCAAATCCTTAGTGTATAGTAACCTAATAATTGGGGATGTGAACCACATCTTTAGTGTATAGTAACCTAATTATTGGGGATGTGAACCAAATCTTTAGTGTATAGTAACCTAATACTTGGCGATGTGAACAAATCTTGGGAACAGGTAACCAATGGTTTGGGATATGAACCAAATATTTGATATTAAATATGTACAAACAATAACTATCTATATGGCATTTTCCATTACTGGAGACTGTCGAGCAGAGTTGTAGAACCGTAGAATTAAAGGCAGTCGCTGCGAGGTGTTTAGGTTATAATTTTATTTCACCCCCGAATAGAAAAAAAAAAACTGGTGACGTCCAGGGTTCGAACCTTCAATTCTTGATTTGGAGCCTGACAAGTTATCAACTCGGCCACCCGCACTCCTGTAAAATATAAAAGATGATATAAATTAGATGTTACTTTAAATAGCCAGGACTCTAATGTAAAAGTGATGATAATTACAACTTGTTGATGTTCCTCAAATCTCGCTTTAAAAAAAACCAGTTACATGTTTCCGGTATTAGACAACAACCGGATGTGAATGTTGTCAAGAGTGTAGTTAAAAAGTCACGTGGACTCAGAGTTAAAGAGATATCATTTTATCTGTTTTAACTCTGAGATTTGCATGGACACAATTATTCTTTAAAATGTTCTGGACGTTAGATGAGAGTACAATGAAAACAAAAGATTCATACCTCTTCAATGTAGAAAATGTAATTTTTGAAATATTTGTGGATATTAGACAAGATTAAAATATAATAAAAGTACATTTACTGATATTGAATATTAGACTGGACGCAAATAGAAACAAGATCAACAACAATATATATTTACTTGTTTTGGATGGCAGCAAATATTGGTTATAATTGAGTGGATCGTTTCACTCATTCATTCGCTATGTGTCGCCTGCACGTCGATTGTAGGCAGCCATGATCGCCATTTTACTCTGTCTCTTACATTATTACCTATCTATCTATCTATCTATTGACCTTTCGAGCCGTAGCCGGCCCATAGAGACCAAGATACTCCTTCTCTTATCTGATTTTTTGTTCTAGCAGTTTTAAATTCTTTTAAAAATATTTTATCAATCTCGCCATTTGTCTCTGTTCTGTGCAAGCAGCTCTATCTCATTGAGGGAGCCGATTCTTGCTGCTTTTGCCTCTCTCAGCAATATTCTTCTCAGTGTCTCTCGGGGTCCTCCTCTTTTCCTCTTACCTGTTGTTTCCCATATGAGGGCTTGCTTTGCTATTCGGTTATATCTCTTCTCATCACATGTCCAACATATGACCATCGTCTTTTCTTTATTACTGAAGATATTAGTGGTTGATTGGCGATTTTCTTACGTTACTGCTGCACGCTTAAATCAATAGGTGGACCTGTCCACCTAATATGATATCAGTCCACTTAGCAGGGATCTATCTCTGCATCGTCTCCCTTTGACCTTACCTCCCAAGATGATCTTATGTTGAGTATTGTGTCAAAATTAAATGTTCCAAAAAGGTCAGTTTGTCTTATTTTAATGTGTTAAGTACTTCTTTTTTTTTAAATTTTCAACTGATTCAGAACTTACCACAACGTGTGGCTTTCACCATCGGACTTGAGGGAAGAAAATAATAGAGCTATATGTATAATATAGATAATATAGATAATATAGATAATATGTATAATATAGATAATATAGATAATAAAGATAATATAGATAATATAGATAATATAGATACTATAGATAATATGTATAATATAGATAATATAGATAATAAAGATAATATAGATAATATGTATAATATAGATAATATAGATAATATGTATAATATAGATAATAAAGATAATATAGATAATATAGATAATATGTATAATATAGATAATATAGATAATATGTATAATATAGATAATATAGATAATATGTAATAATATAGATATATGTATAATATAGATAATATAGATTATAGTGTTACCTGTCACGCATGTCATAAGAGACGATTGAAGAGGTTTGAAATCTTCGCCTGTGCAGTCGAAAAGGGCGTGTATGGAGCGACCTTATCAACGGAATTTACTGATGCATTTTGGGAAATGAATGTGACAAGTGGTGGAGCTGATATGGGATATTCCTGACTGTAAATAAACTGGTTCCATGGATAGAATATGAGTGAATAGAACAAAACCTCCCTGTTGATCTTCTTCTACTCACAAATTATTAGATGCAGTTTAAAAATACTGATTGCTTTTCTGTCAAACACTTTTGATATGGGAACTAGACATGTCTAGTAATGAAGAATGATATCAACTGTACAGGCGTCTCAGTGATTGTGTGGTCTGTCGTTATTGTCTGAGAAAAAAACAACCTTGGAGATACCAAACGATCTCTGTGAGAATTCCCGTCATGTTTGCAACTTGGGATAGAAGCTTCATGTTCACGCAACGTCTGTGAATCGTTCGTTCAAGGATTAAAAGTGCGTCACTACCTCACTCACGTACAACCTCAAGGCTCACATCTTTATCACTGACATTATTTTATATATTTTATTATGATTTACCTGCTACTGTATGCAGTAAACAGTACAACCATGTGGCTGCCCTGCTGTCTTGCAGGTAAGCTCGGGAGAGTAAAGGCTAGTGAGGGTACCCCGAAGTAAAAACATCCCACTGCCTTGTGGGTGAGACTTTTTAGTCAAAGGCTAGCGGAGCCAACCGTAAACAAACCGACGGAAGGCAACAGAAAACCACCGTCGTAACTTCTTTGTACAATCAATAATCGCCACAACAATGAAATAACGACAACAACGTTAGGGGGGATTCCAATGGAAAACCCTCGTTCGGTAGGGGACATCTTGTGCTACAGGTGATACCCGATCGTCATCAAGCTACTGTAAGCAAAATAAAGATAAACAAACTCTAAAGATAGGTACTTGGAATGTGAGAACACTCATGCGGAAGGGTAAACTAGAAAACATCATACAAGAAATGAAAAGAATGGGTTTACAATTACTGGGACTTTGCGAAATGAGATATACCGGATCAGGGGAGATGTATTCTGATAAACATAAAATAATCTATTCTGGAGGTACTGAACACCAAAGAGGAGTAGGTATCATCTTGGATGCAGAAAGAGCAAGAACAGTGAAAGGCTTTTACCCAATATCTGATAGAAGAGTCCTTTTAGTTAAATTGAATGGAAAGCCAATAGACATAAATCTTATACAGGTTTATGTACCAACAGCAGACAGTCTAGAGGAAACAATTGATAAATTTTACAAGTTAAATCAGGCACTTCATAAATGCGAACCACATGAAAACACCATAGTTCTAGGGGATTTTAACGCAAAAGTAGGAAAGAAAGAGTTGTAGAAGTAGTTCGTCATTATGGCTTAGGCGAGAGGAATGAAAGAGGTGAGAAACTTAATGACTGGCAAGACACACAACATGATGATAGGAAACACCTGGTTTAAGCAACATCCAAGACGTGTGTGGACATGGAAAAGCCAGGGGACAACGCACGTAACAAAATTGATTATATAATGATAAGCAATAGATTTAGAAACAGTCTGGTGTGTGTGAAAACTAGACCAGAGGCAGATTGCAATAGTGATCATGTACCAGTTGTGGGAAACTTAGAGTAAAATTAAAAACAACAAAACGAGCCTCAGTTAACATCAAGTTAATTTAGATTTACTCAAATCAGACAAGAAGATGCAAGACAAATATAAAATCACAATTCAGAACCGGTACAATGCAATAGAGAAGATACAAAGCATTGATGAACAGTGGGAAATGCTAAAAGAATCAATGCAACAAACATCAAAAGAGTTCATACCACCAGTGAGGACAAATTCAAGAAAGAAATGGATGACAGATGGCAGTTTGCAGCTAATGGATATACGAGAAGAAATAAAGAAAATAAAGATGAGTATTAAAGATTAAATAAAGAAATTGTAGTAAAATGCAATGAAGCATAAGAAGCATGGCTAAAAGAGAGATGAAAAGAGATTGAAATGCAACAAAAAGGAGATGCTAAGCTATATACAAACAAATTGAGGAATTAACAGGAAGAAAAACGCAATCAAAAACTGGATGTCTAAGATCAAAGGAAGGAGAACTGTTGATTGATCAAGAAAACATAAGGGAACGATGGACAGAATACATTAAAGATCTTTCTAATGATGAACGAATGGAAGTAAATATTAAGGATAATGGAGAAGGACCAGAAATACTCAGAGAAGAAGTGGAAGACGCCTTGCGCAATATGAAAGCAGGCAACGCTCCTGGACTAGATAATATAACTAAAGAAGAGATTGAAGACATGGGTGATTTTTTGGAATAGAAATAATAACAAACATATTGAATGATATCTACAACAGCGGAGTCATGTTTGCAACTTGGATAGAAGCTTCATGTTCACGCAACGTCTGTGAATCGTTCGTTCAAGGATTAAAAGTGCGTCACTACCTCACTCACGTACAACCCTCAAGGCTCACATCTTTATCACTGACATTATTTATATATTTTGTATTTATGATTTACCTGCTACTGTATGCAGTAAACAGTACAACCATGTGGCTGCCCTGCTGTCTTGCAGGTAAGCTCGGGAGAGTAAAGGGCTAGTGAGGGTACCCCGAAGTAAAACAATCCCACTGCCTTGTGGGTGAGACTTTTTAGTCAAAGGCTAGCGGAGCCAACCGTAAACAAACCGACGGAAGGCAATATGATGATGATGATGATGCGTTCGTCCGATGATTTGAGGTATTCTAACGGATACGAACCGTAGACTTCCTCCTCGTCATCCGCCCTTAAAAGGACGTTAAGTGGACGTAGTTACGTTGTGTTGCAGTTTGCAGTGAAACACTGTGATATCTGCGCCTTTCGGCCCAACACATCCGATTTCAGCCGACGCTTTTTTGTGTACCGGGTTCGTCTTCCCACTTCGATCCCTGCTCGCTTGGCCAGACTAGACAGGTTAGTCTGTTTCTAGAGGCACCACGAAGAGGTGTAGCAGGGTCTGGATGGTTCTGGTTCACCGATCCTGGCGCAAGCCATCAGTTATGAGTCACTGACGACTTCCAGCTCTGGTGCTGGGGGGGCGCGCCTTCGCCTCCGGAAGGCAATAGAAAACCACCGTCGTAACTTCTTTGTACAATCATGAATCGCCACAACAATAGAAATAACGACAACAATGTTAAGGGGAATTCCAATGGAAAACCCTTGTTCGGTAGGGGACATCATGTGCTACAGGTGATACCCGATCGTCATCAAGCTACTGTAAGCAAAATAAAGATAAACAAACTCTAAAGATAGGTACTTGGAATGTGAGAACACTCATGCGGAAGGGTAAACTAGAAAACATCATACAAGAAATGAAAAGAATGGGTTTACAATTACTGGGACTTTGCGAAATGAGATATACCGGATCAGGGGAGATGTATTCTGATAAACATAAAATAATCTATTCTGGAGGTACTGAACACCGAAAGGAGTAGGTATCATCTTGGATGCAGAAAGAGCAAGAACAGTGAAAGGCTTTTACCCAATATCTGACAGAGTCCTTTTAGTGAAATTGAATGGAAAGCCAATTGACATAAATCTTATACACGTTTAAGCACCAACAGCAGACAGTCTAGAGGAAACAATTGATAAATTTTACGCGAGTTAAATGAGGCACTTCATAAATGCGAACCACATGAAAACACCATAGTTCTAGGGATTTTAACGCAAAAGTAGGAAAGAAAGAGTTGTAGAAGTAGTTCGTCATTATGGCTTAGGCGAGAGGAATGAAAGAGGTGAGAAACTTATGACTGGGCAAGAACACACAACATGATGATAGGAAACACCTGGTTTAAGCAACATCCAAGACGTGTGTGGACATGGAAAAGCCCAGGGGACAACGCACGTAACAAATTGATTATATAATGATAAGCAATAGATTTAGAAACAGTCTGGTGTGTGTGAAAACTAGACCAGGGGCAGATTGCAATAGTGATCATGTACCAGTTGTGGGAAAGCTTAGAGTAAAATTAAAAACAACAAAACGAGCCTCAGTTAACATCAAGTTATGTTTAGATTTACTCAAATCAGACAAGAAGATGCAAGACAAATATAAAATCACAATTCAGAACCGGTACAATGCAATAGAGAAGATACAAAGCATTGATGAACAGTGGGAAATGCTAAAAGAATCAATGCAACAAACATCAAAAGAGTTCATACCACCAGTGAGGACAAATTCAAGAAAGAAATGGATGACAGATGACATTTTGCAGCTAATGGATATACGAAGAAGAAATAAAGAAAATAAAGATGAGTATTAAAGATTAAATAAAGAAATTGTAGTAAAATGCAATGAAGCATAAGAAGCATGGCTAAAAGAGAGATGAAAGAGATTGAAATGCAACAAAAAGGAGATGCTGAAGCTATATACAAACAAATTGAGGAATTAACAGGAAGAAAAACGCAATCAAAAACTGGATGTCTAAGATCAAAGGAAGGAGAACTGTTGATTGATCAAGAAAACATAAGGGAACGATGGACAGAATACATTAAAGATCTTTCTAATGATGAACGAATGGAAGTAAATATTAAGGATAATGGAGAAGGACCAGAAATACTCAGAGAAGAAGTGGAAGACGCCTTGCGCAATATGAAAGCAGGCAACGCTCCTGGACTAGATAATATAACTAAAGAAGAGATTGAAGACATGGGTGATTTTTTGGAATAGAAATAATAACAAACATATTGAATGATATCTACAACAGCGGAGTCATGTTTGCAACTTGGGATAGAAGCTTCATGTTCACGCAACGTCTGTGAATCGTTCGTTCAAGGATTAAAAGTGCGTCACTACCTCACTCACGTACAACCCTCAAGGCTCACATCTTTATCACTGACATTATTTATATATATTTGTATTTATGATTTACCTGCTACTGTATGCAGTAAACAGTACAACCATGTGGCTGCCCTGCTGTCTTGCAGGTAAGCTCGGGAGAGTAAAGGGCTAGTGAGGGTACCCCGAAGTAAAACAATCCCACTGCCTTGTGGGTGAGACTTTTTAGTCAAAGGCTAGCGGAGCCAACCGTAAACAAACCGACGGAAGGCAATATGATGATGATGATGATGCGTTCGTCCGATGATTTGAGGTATTCTAACGGATACGAACCGTAGACTTCCTCCTCGTCATCCGCCCTTAAAAGGACGTTAAGTGGACGTAGTTACGTTGTGTTGCAGTTTGCAGTGAAACACTGTGATATCTGCGCCTTTCGGCCCAACACATCCGATTTCAGCCGACGCTTTTTTGGTACCGGGTTCGTCTTCCCACTTCGATCCCTGCTCGCTTGGCCAGACTAGACAGGTTAGTCTGTTTCTAGAGGCACCACGAAGAGGTGTAGCAGGGTCTGGATGGTTCTGGTTCACCGATCCTGGCGCAAGCCATCAGTTATGAGTCACTGACGACTTCCAGCTCTGGTGCTGGGGGGGCGCGCCTTCGCCTCCGGAAGGCAATAGAAAACCACCGTCGTAACTTCTTTGTACAATCATGAATCGCCACAACAATAGAAATAACGACAACAATGTTAAGGGGAATTCCAATGGAAAACCCTTGTTCGGTAGGGGACATCATGTGCTACAGGTGATACCCGATCGTCATCAAGCTACTGTAAGCAAAATAAAGATAAAACAAACTCTAAAGATAGGTACTTGGAATGTGAGAACACTCATGCGGAAGGGTAAACTAGAAAACATCATACAAGAAATGAAAAGAATGGGTTTACAATTACTGGGACTTTGCGAAATGAGATATACCGGATCAGGGAGATGTATTCTGATAAACATAAAATAATCTATTCTGGAGGTACTGAACACCGAAGAGGAGTAGGTATCATCTTGGATGCAGAAAGAGCAAGAACAGTGAAAGGCTTTTACCCAATATCTGACAGAGTCCTTTTAGTGAAATTGAATGGAAAGCCAATTGACATAAATCTTATACACGTTTAAGCACCAACAGCAGACAGTCTAGAGGAAACAATTGATAAATTTTACAACGAGTTAAATGAGGCACTTCATAAATGCGAACCACATGAAAACACCATAGTTCTAGGGGATTTTAACGCAAAAGTAGGAAAGAAAGAGTTGTAGAAGTAGTTCGTCATTATGGCTTAGGCGAGAGGAATGAAAGAGGTGAGAAACTTATGACTGGGCAAGAACACACAACATGATGATAGGAAACACCTGGTTTAAGCAACATCCAAGACGTGTGTGGACATGGAAAAGCCCAGGGGACAACGCACGTAACAAATTGATTATATAATGATAAGCAATAGATTTAGAAACAGTCTGGTCTGTGTGAAAACTAGACCAGAGGCAGATTGCAATAGTGATCATGTACCAGTTGTGGGAAAGCTTAGAGTAAAATTAAAAACAACAAAACGAGCCTCAGTTAACATCAAGTTATGTTAGATTTACTCAAATCAGACAAGAAGATGCAAGACAAATATAAAATCACAATTCAGAACCGGTACAATGCAATAGAGAAGATACAAAGCATTGATGAACAGTGGGAAATGCTAAAAGAATCAATGCAACAAACATCAAAAGAGTTCATACCACCAGTGAGGACAAATTCAAGAAAGAAATGGATGACAGATGACATTTTGCAGCTAATGGATACGAAGAAGAAATAAAGAAAATAAAGATGAGTATTAAAGATTAAATAAAGAAATTGTAGTAAAATGCAATGAAGCATAAGAAGCATGGCTAAAAGAGAGATGAAAAGAGATTGAAATGCAACAAAAAGGAGATGCTGAAGCTATATACAAACAAATTGAGGAATTAACAGGAAGAAAAACGCAATCAAAAACTGGATGTCTAAGATCAAAGGAAGGAGAACTGTTGATTGATCAAGAAAACATAAGGGAACGATGGACAGAATACATTAAAGATCTTTCTAATGATGAACGAATGGAAGTAAATATTAAGGATAATGGAGAAGGACCAGAAATACTCAGAGAAGAAGTGGAAGACGCCTTGCGCAATATGAAAGCAGGCAACGCTCCTGGACTAGATAATATAACTAAAGAAGAGATTGAAGACATGGGTGATTTTTGGAATAGAAATAATAACAAAAATATTGAATGATATCTACAACAGCGGATATATACCAGACGACATGCTCAAATCAATATTCATAGCCCTACCAAAGAAATCTGGTGCGATTGAATGCGATGATCATCGCACAATAAGCCTTATGAGTCATATAACTCTCTCTCACTCTCTCTCTCTCTCTCTCTCTTTGCGATCAGGGCCCAATCAGAGTAGGATTCCAGCTCCTCACATGAACTCAGCTGTCAGGTTAGGTGTGTTACAAACAGAACATCACAATTAGAGTCTGCCAGATCCACTCTGATTGAACACCCGTTAAAAACGTTGCACTGTGTTCTGCGCCAGTGGCCCAGTGCATCCGATTTCAGCCAGCATTTTATTCGGGTTTGCTTTCCCTAGCCTTTGATTGTCCCCAATCTTCCTGCAAGGCAGCAGGTGATCTTTTCTGTAGGGGGATTCTGCCCTTAGATGGTCGGCCCTCCCAGGTTTACGAGCACCATCTGCCCGAGTCACTAGAGGTGACTAACACAGACATGCACACACAAAGATATGAGATGTGACAAACACATACATGCACATAGCGATACGAGGCATGACTACCACTGACATACATCAAGATATATGGCACATGACTAACATAAACATGCACATAAAGATATGAGATATGACTGACATAGACATGCACCCACAAAGAAATTACACATGTCTAACATGGACATGCACACAAAGAAAGATATGAGATATGACCAACATAGATAGGCACACACAATGATATGGGATGTCATATATGGATAGTCATATGACTAAGATATTACTAAGAATCATCATGCGAAGAGTGCGAAACAAAATCAGTCCAGAAATTAGCAATGAACAGTGTGGTTTTGTTGGAGATAAAGACACGAGCAATGCCATTTATATCATATGATCTTTAGTAGAAAGAGCCATAGAAGTGAAAACAGATCTATACCTATGTTTCATAGATTATGCATCAAGGAATTTGACAAAGTATAGCACCAAGAAATAATCAAAATTTTAGAAAGCATAAACGTAGACAGCAAAGATCTAAGAATAATAAAGAACATGTACTGGCAACAAACAGCTGCCATAAGAACTGGAAACAAATTGGGAATGTTTCAACAAATAAAACAGGGTGTTAGACAAGGTTGTGTGCTGTCACCAGATTTGTTTAATATTTATGGTGAGATTATTTTAAGATCCATAAGGGCATGCCGGAATAACAATTGGAGGTCATAATATAAATAATCTAAGGTATGCTGATGATTCAGTCTTAATGGCTAAGAGTGAAAATGAGTTACAAGAAATGCTGGACATTATAGTGAAAGAAAGCAAAAATAAAGGACTCAGCCTTAATAGCAAAAAGACAGAGGTAATGGTAACAACAAAGAAAAAGACATCACCACAGTGCAAAAAATAAAGACTAGTGGAACAATATTAAAACAAGGTAAATGAATTTAAATATTTGGGAACTTTGTTAACCTCAGACGGAAGATGTACAACAGAGGTGAGATGCAGAATGGACAGACAAAAGCAGCTTTAAAAATAATGAGGAAAATACTATGCAATCCATTTTTGATAATAGAAACAAGAAACAGAGTTCTTAAATGTTACGTAGAGCCAGTCTTAACATATGGATGCGAATCATGGACAATAGGACACAGACAAGTAAATCACTGGAGTCTGTAGAAATGTGGTTTTACAGAAGAATGTTGAGAGTACCATGGACAGCTAAGAAGAGTAATGAAGATGTTCTGAGAGAGGTCAAAGCAAAAAGAGAGCTAATTTCCAATATTTGGAAGAAACAATCATCATTTTTTGGCCATGTAATGAGAAGAGAACAAGTGGAATATATTGTAACTACTGGAACAATTGAGGGACGAAGAGATAGAGGGAAGCAAAGAGAAAAAAATAACAGACAGCTTTCTTAAGTGGCAGAATGGCTTGACAGAAGGTCAACAACAGAAATGATAAATAGCTGCCGAGATCGAAAGTTGTGAAGAGACATGATCACCTACGCCAGCAGGCCCGGTACTTGATGATGATAATGATTTATGATTTGCTCAGAAAAAACGAAGAGAAATACATGAAATGTTTTATTTATAATTCCAACTTATAAGAAGATATTGTAGTTCACAATGTAATAAGATTTGTTGTGGAATTTGAGCATTTTGTAGAAGAAAGTCAGAAACTGATCAAATTTGAGTGTCTTACTCTCATCATAATGGGTCTGTCTACAAAGTTACTGGAATGTTGATTCCTAGGAATTTATATCTGTGTATGATCTCACATACATGAACTATATTTTCTCATATACATGAACTACTATATTTTCTCACATACATGAACTACTATATTTTCTCACATACATGAACTACTATATTTTCTCACATACATGAACTACTATATTTTCTCACATACATGAACTTCTATATTTTCTCACATACATGAACTACTATATTTTCCCACATACATGAACTACTATATTTTCCCACATACATGAACTTCTATATTTTCTCACATACATGAACTACAATATTTTCTCACATACATGAGCTAGTCGTATATATTGTCACATACATGAACTACTATATTTTCTCCCATACATAAGCTACTCCATTATTATGTCACATACATGAGCTACTCCATTATATTGTTACATACATGAGCTACTCCTATATATTGTCACATACATGAGCTACTCCTATATTTTCTCACATACATGAGCTACTATTATATTTTCTCACATACATGAGCTACTATTATATATTGTCACATACATGAGCTACTCCTATATATTGTCACATACATGAGCTACTCCTATATTTTCTCACATACATGAACTACTATATTTTCTCACATACATGAGCTAATCGTATATATTGTCACATACATGAACTACTATATTTTCTCACATACATAAGCTACTCCTATATATTGTCACATACATGGGCTACTCCATTATATTGTTACATACATGAGCTACTATTATATATTGTCACATACATGAGCTACTCCTATATATTGTCACATACATGAGCTACTCCTATATTTTCTCACATACATGAGCTACTATTATATTTTCTCACATACATGAGCTACTATTATATATTGTCACATACATGAGCTACTCCTATATATTGTCACATACATGAGCTACTCCTATATTTTCTCACATACATGAACTACTATATTTTCTCACATACATGAGCTAATCGTATATATTGTCACATACATGAACTACTATATTTTCTCACATACATAAGCTACTCCTATATATTGTCACATACATGGGCTACTCCATTATATTGTTACATACATGAGCTACTATTATATATTGTCACATACATGAGCTACTCCTATATTTTCTCACATACATGAGCTACTATTATATATTGTCACATACATGAGCTACTCCTATATTTTCTCACATACATGAGCTACTATTATATATTGTCACATACATGAGCTACTCCTATATTTTCTCACATACATGAGCTACTATTATATATTGTCACATACATGAGCTACTCCTATATTTTCTCACATACATGAGCTACTATTATATATTGTCACATACATGAGCTACTGCTATATTTTCTCACATACATGAGCTACTCCTATATTTCTCACATACATGAACTACTCCTATATTTTCTCACATACATGAGCTACTCCTATATTTTCTCACATACATGAGCTACTCCTATATTTTCACACATACATGAGCTACTCCTGTATCAGCATTAGGTATGAGGAAATCGGAGAAACAATCCAGTAACATCACACATAAATGATGTATTATGAAATAAAGTAAAGAGTACTCTAATTGTGATGTTCTGTCTGTGGGGGCGATCAACACACTTAACCAGACAGCTGACTTCATGTGAGAGTCTGGAATCCTACTCTGATTGAGTCCTGATCGCAGAGAGAGAGAAAGAGAGAGAGAGAGATTAAAGATAAATGCTACTTAGATACAAAAACAGGCAGTTTACGAATTTATGTAAGGCATAATTTATGTAAGGCATAATTTATGTAAGGCATAATTTATGTAAGGCATAATTTATGTAAGGCATAATTTATGTAAGGCATAATTAACTCTATCAATATGAAAGGTTTTTATCAATTTAGCGGTAGAGTTTTCAGAGACAAAATGTTTCATTTTTTAAAATATCAATCTACATCTTTATATTTATCTAACACATAACTTATTATATTTGAATTTTAGAAATATGAACAAGGAATTAGATTTCACCAATGCCAAGATGATATAAATACGACATATAGAAAAAATACGGTTTGATGATAATTTACACTAATCAAATTGAGAGTGACACACTGTGCGGCTAAACGTACATAACAGAAATCGGCATGGTGCATCGAAACGTACGCAAAGAGTTAATTGTCATATGATTGTTTCTTGAAATAAAGGAAACAACAGCGAGAAACCGTGAGAGAATGACAGAAGTTCAAGCACAGAAACACGTAAGAAAGTTTCATGACAAATAAGGAACAATGTCGATCTTAGTTGAAGAATTTTTTTCTCGTGTCACAACAACGATGGTACTGAAACTCTTGATAAATTGATGATTGGCTTCTTCTCGTGTCACAACAACGATGGTACTGAAACTCTTGATAAATTGATGATTGGCTTCTTCTCGTGTCACAACAACGATGGTACTGAAACTCTTGATAAATTGATGCTTGGCTTCTTCTCGTGTCACAACAACAATGGTACTGAAACTCTTGATAAATTGATGCTTGGCTTCTTCTCGTGTCACAACAACGATGGTACTGAAACTCTTGATAAATTGATGCTTGGCTTCTTCTCGTGTCACAACAACGATGGTACTGAAACTCTTGATAAATTGATGCTTGGCTTCTTCTCGTGTCACAACAACAATGGTACTGAAACTCTTGATAAATTGATGCTTGGCTTCTTCTCGTGTCACAACAACAATGGTACTGAAACTCTTGATAAATGATGATTGGGTTCTTCTCGTGTCACAACAACGATGGTACTGAAACTCTTGATAAATTGATGCTGGCTTCTTCTCGTGTCACAACAACAATGGTACTGAAACTCTTGATAAATTGATGCTTGGCTTCTTCTCGTGTCACAACAACAATGGTACTGAAACTCTTGATAAATTGATGCTTGGCTTCTTCTCGTGTCACAACAACGATGGTACTGAAACTCTTGATAAATTGATGCTTGGCTTCTTCTCGTGTCACAACAACGATGGTACTGAAACTCTTGATAAATTGATGCTTGGCTTCTTCTCGTGTCACAACAACGATGGTACTGAAACTCTTGATAAATTGATGCTTGGCTTCTTCTCGTGTCACAACAACGATGGTACTGAAACCTTGATAAATTGATGCTTGGCTTCTTCTCGTGTCACAACAACGATGGTACTGAAACTCTTGATAAATTGATGCTTGGCTTCTTCTCGTGTCACAACAACGATGGTACTGAAACTCTTGATAAATTGATGCTTGGCTTCTTCTCTTGTCACAACAACGATGGTACTGAAACTCTTGATAAATTGATGATTGGCTTCTTCTCGTGTCACAACAACAATGGTACTGAAACTCTTGATAAATTGATGCTTGGCTTCTTCTCGTGTCACAACAACAATGGTACTGAAACTCTTGATAAATTGATGATTGGCTTCTTCTCGTGTCACAACAACAATGGTACTGAAACTCTTGATAAATTGATGCTTGGCTTCTTCTCGTGTCACAACAACAATGGTACTGAAACTCTTGATAAATTGATGCTTGGCTTCTTCTCGTGTCACAACAACAATGGTACTGAAACTCTTGATAAATTGATGATTGGCTTCTTCTCGTGTCACAACAACGATGGTACTGAAACTCTTGATAAATTGATGCTTTTCTGGCAATGTTTGATATCATTATTCATATCAATATTGCATTGTAGATCAGAGTCTAAAAGTCATCTTGTAAGGGATGTACAAGTTACAAGATGTCAGATGAGCTAGTAGTGGGGTGTACACACATGTATGGTGACAGCTTTACAAAAAAAGGGACATAAAAAAGAGAAACAACCCTGAAAGAGGTAGAGGCAAACCAAGACTGACATGGACGAGTAACATCAAAAGATGGACAAGTCAGCTTATGACAAGCTGCACTATCAAAGCAAGAGACAGAGCAGAATTGAGTTCCATGGTAGCCAACCTTCGATGTGGAGATGGACCAGTCAGCCTATGACAAGCTGCACAATTAAAGCAAGAGACAGAGCAGAATGGAGCTCCTTTATAGCCAACCTTCGATGCAAAAAAGACTCGATGATGACGATTATGATGAGATATAAGTCACATCACATTTGAAATACTTCGAAAGACTTTGCATGGACATAGGGATGTGCATTTTTTGTTAACAAACTGTATATATCTCATTGTTGTTGTTAAATCTTGTCTCAACATGTTAACGTTGAAAAACTTAGATGCATCGCACTGATCGAATTGTTTATTGCTCGATGTTTATTTTATTCTATGTTTCTTCTCTTGTTCATCTGAGGACTCTTCCGAGTGTTGTAAACATACCAGTTACCCCAAAGTTGTTCTTTATTTGTTGCCTCAGAAGTTTCCTTTCGTACTAACTATCACTGCTGTTTCGTCTTGCTATAACGCAAGTAATTCAATCCTACAGTCCGTGGCGATGCTTCTCTTTATAGGCAATACAGAGATACCATTTATTTCCGAGCTGGCGTGGCAACCTCATGCTGTAGTCACGAGTACACACGAGTGAATGACATCTCATGCGATAGCAACTTTTCTAGTTTACTTATCTGGCAGTGTGCTATACTGCAGGTCTCATGTGGCAAAGTGCTGTGTTGTGGAGTACGTTTTCGATCCTAGTTCGGGCTGTCCATTGATTTTGTGTTTTCTTTTGTTGTAAACTTGTGAATTTTTTTTCCAGGTGTCTAATATCCCTGCACTTTATCGTTTTTTTTTTTTTAAATATCTTGTCTACATCTTTCTAAGATATTTTGCTGTTGTATCATACACAAGTTGTTAAAAATATCTTATAAACATTATGTCAATTTTGAAATAAAATGGCGTAGGCGATCTTGTCTTCTCACAATTCTCTATCCACATTACATGGTATCTATTTTGTTGTGGCTGTTTTCACCATACTCAATGTATACAACATGTCGTGTCTACAGTTTCGCTGCCATTAATATTTGTTTAAACAATAATAAACAAAGAGCCCCGTCACGCCAAGTGGCGTCTAGGGAATATGGTGTTAGTGACCAGCATTTTGATAGACCTTCAGCACATGATATTTGGGGTAATGTGGTCGGTAATACGCCCGTGCCGTTTTACCTTCCCAGAAAGAAATCGGTACCTATTTAAGGCTGGAATACCCAGAAGCTGTCGATCAGGATCGAACCGGTCCTCATTATTGTCCGTGCTACATTATTATTTTGAACTACATTTTGTCAACATTATCTCAAGGTTGAAACGATCTATTATCGTACTACTGTTGATCAACAAATCCTGTCTACAGAACAGCCTGCATTACCGCCTGTATTGTATTGATTCACTTCCGTCCACGTGACTGTGGATTCTGGAAATTTACACACACACACACAAAATGGCAGCTATCAACTCCATTCACATGATCGATTATAAGTAATGTAGACATTTGGAGAGTAACTTCCCTTACAAATGAATTAATAAACAATTTTTGTAGCGTTATCTCCCTAACATTAATAAACAGCCCCCCTCCACTCCCCAGGACGGTGCCAACTCAGTAATGCATGCAAACATCATTATCTAGAGCTCACCTAATCAATAATTCAACAAATATTTATTCTAACGCAGAACAGCTCATCGGTAGGTCACTTTTCCATTACTTGCCGCTTACAATATTCAAACAGGGTTATTTTTAGTTCGGGTCCCAGACTGAGGCTCTGACAGGGATCTATTGCCGCTCTCATTTAAACAATCGATTGTCGTCAATCTATAGAGAACTGGGAGCCACGTCAGTCTGTAATCTCACTATGACAGCTTGCCTCGCGTCCTCCTCCACTTGGATGTCTATAAATATGAACTCGTAAACCGGTAGGGGAATGTGGACCGATGGTTCCCAAAGTGTGAAAGTGTGGAGATGTGTGTGTGGAGACCTGTGTGAAAAGGAGTATGTGCTAGTGTGTACGTGTGGTGTACCTGTGGGGGGGAGGGGGGAGTGGTGCACGTTAACATTATTTAAACCCTTGTAGACATATTCTTTTTTTTTTATTTGCTGATCTTCTTAAACTATCATATCTACTGATATAAATTACCATGTTTCTGTATTCTTCGTCAACTCTCAAATCTATTGATATAAGTTATCATGTTTTCTCTAACCTTCATAAACTATCATATCTACTGATATAAGTTACCATGTTTCTCTAATCTTCATAAACTATCATATCTGCTGATATAAGTTACCATGTTTCTCTAATCTTCATACGCTATCATATCTACTGATATAAGTTACCATGTTTCTCTAATCTTCATACGCTATCATATCTACTGATATAAGTTACCATGTTTCTCTAATATTCTTTAACTATCATATCTGCTGGTATGAGTGATATCAATTTTTGGTGATAAATTTACCAATTCTGCATATCACATTTTACTGTTCTATACTTTTTTGCTGTATACTATCTTGTTTCTGTGTTTTTCATTATTTCATTAAGCCTCGATTTACCCAACTGTCACTAAATGCTCCACCTCTCTCCTGGTTATTGCATTGCAAGATTGTTTTCCCACTATCAATCGACATTCAACAGTCAAGAATTCTTAACGTGTGCCAGTGGACACGGGACCTCCTGTTCTCCGAGGCGGTTGGACACCCATTATCTCACAGAAACGAGGCTAGTGCAGGTAAAGCCTGGAAGACACCAAGAAATTGAACTGAAACATTTCAATCACCTGTGCTTGGTTTCAAACTTGGATCATTTTTATACCGAGCCCGCCGTCTTACGTCTAGACCACACGTCCGTCCGTCCCCCACCCCCTTTTTCAACCCAAATGTGATGAGTTCAACGTCCAGCATATTATTAAAGTAGCCACTGTCAGTCATAGTTGAAAATGAATTTTGCACCTCTTCTTGAAATGCTGTTTGTTTCTTTCTTTCGCCCTGTATTCTCTTTTCCTATAAATCATTAACCGTCAATGAAAATACTCAAACTACAAAAAATAAATAATATAGTTTTACAACAACTATTGTCCATGTACTACAAGTAATATGTTCACCGATCTAGGGATTTCAGATGTTTTTGAATTATAGTTGACTTCATCCACATAGACCAGCAAGTACACACAGAACGTTACATACACCACAGCCCGTCTGAAATAATCTCAGTCTCTAGCCAGATCTCCCACAGAACGTTGCATTCACTACAATCTCTCTGAAGTAATCTCTGCCTCTAGCCAGATCTCAAACAGAACGTTGCATTCAGCACACTCGGTCTGAAACAATCTCTGCCTCTAGCCAGATCTTCCTCTTCTTCTATTGTCATCTTCTGGGACTCCTTGATGCCTCGAAACCACCTTCTTCTTTCTCTGCCCTTGATGCATCGCCCAGGAACCATGCCTTCCATTATTGTTCATTCCAGCCCGCTGTATCATTTGACGTGGCCGTAGTGTTTTAATTTCCACTGTAGAATGGTGTTATAAGCCAGTTCTCTTTAATGTTTACATCTTTTAATATGTCTTTATTGCTCATTTTCATTACCCAAAGTAACTTAAGGAATTTTCTGTAGCATTTTGTTTGAATAATCGATTTACGTCCTTGCTGTTTGCGAGATTGTCCATGATTCTCGACTGTATGTTGCTATCAAACAATAACTGGGGTATGCTTAACCATGAATCTAATGAACAATCAAGACAGGCAAGAATTAGCTGCAAATCGCCAATCGTGGAGAACTATCAACAATCTTGAAGCACTATGAACAATCTTGGAGAACTATCAACAATCGTGGAGAACTATCGCCAATCGTGGAGAACTATCAACAATCTTGGAAAACTATCAACAATCTTGGAGAACTATCAACAATCGTGGAGAACTATCGCCAATCGTGGAGAACTATCAACAATCTTGGAGAACTATCGCCAATCTTGGAGAACTATCAATAATCTTGGAGAACTATCGCCAATCTTCTATAGAACTATCAACAATCTTGGAGAACTATCACCAATCTTGGAGAACTATCAATAATCTTGGAGAACTATCAAGAATCTTGGAGAACTATCAAAAATCTTGGAGAACTATCAACAATCGTGGAGAATTATCAACAATCGTGGAGAATTATCAACAATCGTGGAGAATTATCAACAATCGTGGAGAACTATAAAAAATTGCGGAGAACTATCAACAATCTTGGAGAACTATCAACAATCGTGGATAATTATCAACAATCGTGGAGAATTATCAACAATCGTGGAGAACTATAAAAAATTGCGGAGAACTGTCAACAATCTTGGAGAACTATCAACAATCGTGGAGAACTATCAACAATCGTGGAGAACTATCGCCAATTGTGGAGAACTATCAACAATCGTGGAGAACTATCAACAATCTTGGAGAACTATCAACAATCTTAGAGAACTATCAACAATCGTGGAGAACTATCAACAATCGTGGAGAACTATCAACAATCGTGGAGAACTATCAATAATCGTGGAGAACTATCAACAATCGTGAAGAACTATCAACAATCTTGGAGAACTATCAACAATCGTGGAGAACTATCAACAATCGTGGAGAACTATCGCTAATCGTGGAGAACTATCAACAATCGTGGAGAATTATTGCCAATCGTGGAGAACTATCAACAATCGTGGAGAACTATAAACAGTCGTGGAGATCTATCAACAATCGTGGAGAACTATCGCCAATCTTGGAGAACTATCAACAATCGTGGAGAACTATCAACAATCTTGGATAACTATCAACAATCTTGGAGAACTTTCAACAATCTTGGAGAACTATCAACAATCGTGGAGAACTATCAAAAATCTTGGAGAACTATCACCAATCTTGGAGAACTATCAACAATCTTGGAGAACTATACCCAATAGTGGAAAACTATCAACAAACGTGGAGAACTATCAACAATCGTGGAGAACTATCGCCAATCGTGGAGAACTATCAACAATCGTGGAGAACTATCAACAATCTTGCAGAATTATCGCCAATCGTGGAGAACTATCAACAATCATGGAGAACTATCAACAATCGTGGAGAACTATTAACAATCGTGGAGAACTATCGCCAATCTTGGTGAACTATCAACAATCGTGGAGAACTATCAACAATCTTGAAGAACTATCAACAATCTTAGAGAACTATCAACAATCTTAGAGAACTATCAACAATCTTGGAGAACTATCAACAATCGTGGAGAACTATCGCCAATCGTGGAGAACTATCAACAATCTTGGAGCAGTATGAACAATCTGGAGAACTATCAACAATCGTGGAGAACTATCGCCAATAGTGGAGAACTATCAACAATTTTGGAGAACTATCAACAATCTTGGAGAACTATCAACAATCGTGGAAAAACTATCGCCAATCGTGGAGAACTATCAACAATCTTGGAGAACTATCGCCAATCTTGGAGAACTATCAATAATCTTGGAGAACTATCGCCAATCTTTTTAGAACTATCAACAATCTTGGAGAACTATCGCCAATCTTGGAGAACTATCAATAATCTTGGAGAACTATCAAGAATCTTGGAGAACTATCAAAAATCTTTGAGAACTATCAACAATCGTGGAAAATTATCAACAATCGTGGAGAACTATAAAAAATTGCGGAGAACTATCAATAATCTTGGAGAACTATCAACAATCGTGGAGAACTATCACAATCGTGGAGAACTATCGCCAATCGTGGAGAACTATCAACAATCGTGGAGAACTATCAACAATCTTGGAGAACTATCAACAATCTTAGAGAACTATCAACAATCGTGGAGAACTACCAACAATCGTGGAGAACTATCAACAATCGTGGAGAAACTATCAATAATCGTGGAGAACTATCAACAATCGTGAAGAACTATCAACAATCTTGGAGAACTATCAACAATCGTGGAGAACTATCGCCAATCGTGGAGAACTATCGCCAATCGTGGAGAACTATCAACAATAGTGGAGAACTATCAACAATCGTGGAGAACTATTGCCAATCGTGGAGAACTATCAACAATCGTGGAGAACTATCAACAGTCGTGAACAACTATCAACAATCGTGGGGAACTATCAACAATCTTGGAGAACTATCAACAATCTTGGAGAACTTTCAACAATCTTGGAGAACTATCAACAATCGTGAGAACTATCAAAAATCTTGGAGAACTATCACCAATCATGGAGAACTATCAACAATCTTGGAGAACTATCAACAATCGTGGAAAACTATCAACAATCGTTGAGAACTATCAACAATCGTGGAGAATTATCGCCAATCGTGGAGAATTATCGCCAATCGTGGAGAACTATCAACAATCGTGGAGAACTATCAACAATCTTGCAGAACTATCGCCAATCGTGGAGAACTATCAACAATCATGGAGAACTATCAACAATCGTGGAGAACTATTAACAATCGTGGAGAACTATCGCCAATCTTGGTGAACTATTAACAATCGTGGAGAACTATCAACAGTCTTGAAGAACTATCAACAATCTTAGAGAACTATCAACAATCTTGGAGAACTATCAACAATCTTGGAGAACTATCAACAATCTTGGAGAACTATCGCCAATCGTAGAGAACTATCAACTTGGAGAACTATCAACAATCTTAGAGAACTATCAACAATCGTGGAGAACTATCAACAATCGTGGAGAACTATCAATAATCGTGGAGAACTATCAACAATCGTGGAGAACTATCAACAATGGTGGAGAACTATCGCCATCGTGGAGAACTATTGCCAATCGTGGAGAACTATTGCCAATCGTGGAGAACTATCAACAATCGTGGAGAACTATCAACAGTCGTGGAGAACTATCAACAATCGTGGGGAACTATCGCCAATCTTGGAGAACTATCAACAATCGTGGAGAATTATCAACAATCTTGGAGAACTATCAACAATCTTGGAGAACTTTCAACAATCTTGGAGAACTATCAACAATCGTGGAGAACTATCAACAATCTTGGAGAACTATCACCAATCTTGGAGAACTATCAACAATCTTGGAGAACTATCAACAATCGTGGAAAACTATCAACAATCGTGGAGAACTATCAACAATCGTGGAGAACTATCGCCAATCGTGGAGAACTATCAACAATCGTGGAGAACTATCAACAATCTTGCAGAACTATCGCCAATCGTGGAGAACTATCAACAATCATGGAGAACTATCAACAATCGTGGAGAACTATTAACAATCGTGGAGAACTATCGCCAATCTTGGTGAACTATCAACAATCGTGGAGAACTATCAACAATCTTGAAGAACTATCAACAATCTTAGAGAACTAACAACAATCTTGGAGAACTATCAACAATCTTGGAGAACTATCAACAATCTGGAGAACTATCGCCAATCGTAGAGAACTATCAACAATCTTGGAGAACTATCAACAATCTTGGAGAACTATCAAAAACATGGAGAACTATCAACAGACGAGGAGAACTATCAACAATCGTGGAGAAATCGCCAATCGTGGAGAACTATCAACAATCGTGAAGAACTATCAACAATCTTGGAGAACTATTAACAATCATGGAGAACTATCGCCAATCGTGGAGAACTATCAACAATCTTGGAGAACTTTCAACAATCGTGGAGAACTATCAACAATCGTGTAGAACTATCGCCAATCGTGGAGAACTATCAACAGTCTTGGAGAACTATCAACAATCGTGGAGAACAATAACAATCTTGGAGAACTATCGCCAATCGTGGAGAACTATCAACAGTCTTGGAGAACTATCAACAGTCGTGGAGAACTATCACAATCGTTGAGAACTATCAACAATCGTGGAGAACTATCAACAGTCGTGGAGAACTATCAACAATCGTGGAGAACTATTAACAGTCGTGGAGAACTATCAACAATCGTGGAGAACTATCAACAACCTTGTAGAACTATTGCTAACGACCTGTCCTCGGCCCAAGAGGAAAATGCATTTAAAAACTGAATAGCTCCAAGACATGTTTTGATCTTTAAACATAAAGTCAGAAAGTGCGTCATCAGGTTTTAAAAAAATGACGCAATCTATCCCACGTGTCACTTTTTTTACGTGAAATTGACTATTGAAGAGCTGCAGATTTGGGAAGCGTCAGTGAGGTTTTTATTTGCCTGAGGATATTTCTAGAACATTCTGATCAAACAGACTTGGCAACTAGGAAGTGCTCAAGAGATGTAACCAAAAGGAGATAAGCGAGGTGATAACAGGGGAGCTGGATAGGTCGCGTTCCCAGATTAGACCAAGAGACAAGCACAGGAAATGTTACACAATGAACTTGAGTGGAAGTCGAAAGAGAAGCAATCCATGGCCAACTACAGGATCTATTCAGCCCTACTGGGAGATACTTGCCTTAATAGGAAAGTACAGAAATTCAATTTATTTCCGATCTGTGATCGTAACCTTATGCTACAGTCATGGGAACGCCTTCGTGTAAGACACTGCTCACAATAGCTAATTTTTTAATTAGCTGAGTGGCTGTGTACCAAGCGTTCGGCTTCTCGTGGCAAGACGCAGTGCCATGGAGTACGGGTTCGATTCTGCTTCGGACCATATATTGTTCTTTGTTTTTTTCTGTTGTTTTTTATTTGTCATTTTTTCCGAGTGCTAACACATACCTTTTCCTTCTATGATGCTCGGAGGTTTCCCTATTTAATCATATTTATTTATTATTATTGTCTCCAGTACAGAAGTAAGCCTGACGGCTGCTAGGGAATCCCCCAAAAAAACCCTAACGGAACGTTTTCAGTTTTTCGTGCAGGGTGGTTGTGTGTAGAATGACGTCAGACGTCTATATCTTGTATTGTTGATGTCATTCTAGATGGTGTTTTTTTTTTTTTTTTGAGGTTTGTAGACAAATAATGCTAAATGAATATTATTGTAGAGGGAAACTTCCGAGGTGATAGATCAGAGGATAATTTCAGGGGAAGAGCTATGTTTACCGCACTTAAACAAAATATAGCTCTCTCTATAAATGTTGTCTACCAGGCAAGTATTCAGCCCTCCGGGAGATCATTGTCTTAATAGGGAAATACAGATACATAATTTATTCCCGATTTGGGATCGTAACCCTATAGTCATGAGTATACCAGCGTGAAAGACGTCGCTAATGATAGCTACCTTTTTAGGCAGCTGAGTTGGCAGTGTGCTGTAGCATTTGGTTCTCGTGACAAGGCGCTTTGCTGAGGAGTACCGGTTCGATCCTGCTTCGGACCATATATTGTTGTTCTTTGTTAGTTTCTGTTCGTGATGTTTTTCTGATTGTTGTAAACATACATATTCCTCTGAAATGATTCGCTGTTTCGAGGTTCCTCTTTCAGCTCTCAGGCCTGCTTCTGTAGACGGTGTTGCCTCCCCCTAGAGGCAGCCTTGTGCAAAACATTAAACATGGAAGGATCATCTTTGAGCAGCAGAAAGTGGAAGAACTTCGGCGGTAACTCTCTATAAGGATGTTCCGATCATTTACCTTTTGTCAGTCTGTGAATATGGCAAGAAGAAGAAGACGACAACGAAGAGAAGGAAGATTAAGATCAAGAAGAAGATTCTTTCTAATAATATTATAGAGGTTTATTGTATACAAGAACAAGAAGAAGATTATATCTAATAATATTATTAGAGGTTTATTGTATACAAGAACAAGAAGAAGATTCTATCTAATAATATTATTAGAGGTTTATTATATACAAGAACAAGAAGAAGATTCTTTCTAATAATATTATTAGAGGTTTATTGTATACAAGAGCAAGAAGAAGATTCTTTCTAATAATATTATTAGAGGTGTATTGTATACATAAACAAGAAGATATTCTATCAAATAATAGTATTAGAAGTTTATTGTATGCAAGAACAAGAAGATGATTCTATCTAATAATATTATTTGAGGTTTATTGTATACAAGAACAAGAAGAGATTATATCTAATAATATTATTAGAGGTTTATTGTATACAAGAACAAGAAGAAGATTATATCTAATAATATTATTAGAGGTTTATTGTATACATACACAAGAGGAAGATTCTATCTAATAATATTATTAGAGGTTTATTGTATACATAAACAAGAAGAAGATTCTATCTAATAATATTATTAGAGGTTTATTGTATACATAAACAAGAAGAAGATTCTTTCTAATAATAGTATTAGAGGTTTATTGTATACAA
>JAVIAB010000106.1:80900431-81090021 GCA_032433765.1 Megaustenia siamemsis | reverse complement strand
AACCTCCTAGTCTCCAGATAACCTCCTAGTCTCCAGCATAACCTCCTAGTCTCCAGATAACCTCCTAGTCTCCAGATAACCTCCTAGTCTCCAAGATAACCTCCTAGTCTCCAACATAACCTCCTAGTCTCCAAGATAACCTCCTAGTCTCCAGATAACCTCCTAGTCTCCACCATAACCTCCTAGTCTCCAAGATAACCTCCTAGTCTCCAAGCATAACCTCCTAGTCTCCAAGATAACCTCCTAGTCTCCAAGATAACCTCCTAGTCTCAAGATAACCTCCTAGTCTCCAGATAACCTCCTAGTCTCCACCATAACCTCCTAGTCTCCAACATAACCTCCTAGTCTCCAACATAACCTCCTAGTCTCCAGCATAACCTCCTAGTCTCCAAGATAACCTCCTAGTCTCCACCATAACCTCCTAGTCTCCAAGATAACCTCCTAGTCTCCACCATAACCTCCTAGTCTCCAAGATAACCTCCTAGTCTCCAGCATAACCTCCTAGTCTCCACCATAACCTCCTAGTCTCCAGCATAACCTCCTAGTCTCCACCATAACCTCCTAGTCTCCAAGATAACCTCCTAGTCTCCACCATAACCTCCTAGTCTCCACCATAACCTCCTAGTCTCCAGATAACCTCCTAGTCTCCAACATAACTTCCTAGTCTCCAGCATAACCTCCTAGTCTCCAAGATAACATCCTAGTCTCCACCATAACCTCCTAGTCTCCAAGATAACCTCCTAGTCTCCACCATAACCTCCTAGTCTCCACCATACCTCCTAGTCTCCACCATAACCTCCTAGTCTCCAAGATAACCTCCTAGTCTCCACCATAACCTCCTAGTCTCAACCATAACCTCCTAGTCTCCAAGATAACTTCCTAGTCTCCACCATAACCTCCTAGTCTCCAAGATAACCTCCTAGTCTCCAAGATAACCTCCTAGTCTCCAGCATAACCTCCTAGTCTCACCATAACCTCCTAGTCTCCACCATAACCTCCTAGTCTCCAAGATAACCTCCTAGTCTCCAAGATAACCTCCTAGTCTACAAGATAACCTCCTAGTCTCCAAGATAACCTCCTAGTCTCCTGCATAACCTCCTAGTCTCCAGCATAACCTCCTAGTCTCCACCATAACCTCCTAGTCTCCACCATAACCTCCTAGTCTCCAAGATAACCTCCTAGTCTCCAAGATAACCTCCTAGTCTCCAAGATAACCTCCTAGTCTCCAGATAACCTCCTAGTCTCCAGCATAACCTCCTAGTCTCAAGATAACCTCCTAGTCTCCAAGATAACCTCCTAGTCTCCAGATCTCCTAGTCTCCAAGATAACCTCCTAGTCTCCACCATAACCTCCTAGTCTCCAAGATAAACTCCTAGTCTCCACCATAACCTCCTAGTCTCCACCATAACCTCCTAGTCTCCACCATAACCTCCTAGTCTCCACCATAACCTCCTAGTCTCCACATAACCTCCTAGTCCAACATAACCTCCTAGTCTCCACCATAACCTCCTAGTCTCCACCATAACCTCCTAGTCTCCACCATAACCTCCTAGTCTCCACCATAACCTCCTAGTCTCCAAGATAACCTCCTAGTCTCAAGATAACCTCCTAGTCTCCAAGATAACCTCCTAGTCTCCACCATAACCTCCTAGTCTCCAAGATAACCTCCTAGTCTCCACCATAACCTCCTAGTCTCCACCATAACCTCCTAGTCTCCAAGATAACCTCCTAGTCTCCAGCATAACCTCCTAGTCTCCAAGATAACTCCTAGTCTCCACCATAACCTCCTAGTCTCCAAGATAACCTCCTAGTCTCCAGCATAACCTCCTAGTCTCCACCATAACTCCTAGTCTCCAGCATAACCTCCTAGTCTCCAGCATAACCTCCTAGTCTCCAGCATAACCTCCTAGTCTCCAGCATAACCTCCTAGTCTCCAAGATAACCTCCTAGTCTCCAACATAACCTCCTAGTCTCCAACATAACCTCCTAGTCTCCAGCATAACCTCCTAGTCTCCAGCATAACCTCCTAGTCTCCAACATAACCTCCTAGTCTCCACCATAACCTCCTAGTCTCCAGCATAACCTCCTAGTCTCCAGCATAACCTCCTAGTCTCCACCATAACCTCCTAGTCTCCAGCATAACCTCCTAGTCTCCACATAACCTCCTAGTCTCCAGCATAACCTCCTAGTCTCCACCATAACCTCCTAGTCTCCAAGATAACCTCCTAGTCTCCACCATAACCTCCTAGTCTCCACCATAACCTCCTAGTCTCCAAGATAACCTCCTAGTCTCCAACATAACTTCCTAGTCTCCAGCATAACCTCCTAGTCTCCAAGATAACCTCCTAGTCTCCACCATAACCTCCTAGTCTCCAAGATAACCTCCTAGTCTCCACCATAACCTCCTAGTCTCCACCATAACCTCCTAGTCTCCACCATAACCTCCTAGTCTCCAAGATAACCCCTAGTCTCCACATAACCTCCTAGTCTCAACCATAACCTCCTAGTCCAAGATAACTTCCTAGTCTCCACCATAACCTCCTAGTCTCCAAGATAACCTCCTAGTCTCCAAGATAACCTCCTAGTCTCCAGATAACCTCCTAGTCTCCACCATAACCTCCTAGTCTCCACCATAAACTCCTAGTCTCCACCATAACCTCCTAGTCTCCAGATAACCTCCTAGTCTCCAAGATAACCTCCTAGTCTCCAAGATAACCTCCTAGTCTCCAAGATAACCTCCTAGTCTCCTGCATAACCTCCTAGTCTCCAGCATAACCTCCTAGTCTCCACCATAACCTCCTAGTCTCCACCATAACCTCCTAGTCTCCAAGATAACCTCCTAGTCTCCAAGATAACCTCCTAGTCTCAAGGATAACCTCCTAGTCTCCAAGATAACCTCCTAGTCTCCAGCATAACCTCCTAGTCTCCAAGATAACCTCCTAGTCTCCAGATAACCTCCTAGTCTCCAAGATAACCTCCTAGTCTCCAAGATAACCCCTAGTCTCCACCATAACCTCCTAGTCTCCAAGATACCTTCCTAGTCTCCACCATAACCTCCTAGTCTCCACCATAACCTCCTAGTCTCCACCATAACCTCCTAGTCTCCACCATAACCTCCTAGTCTCCACCATAACCTCCTAGTCTCCAACATAACCTCCTAGTCTCCACCATAACCTCCTAGTCTCCACCATAACCTCCTAGTCTCCACCATAACCTCCTAGTCTCCACCATAACCTCCTAGTCTCCAAGATAACCTCCTAGTCTCCAAGATAACCTCCTAGTCTCCAGATAACCTCCTAGTCTCCACCATAACCTCCTAGTCTCCAAGATAACCTCCTAGTCTCCACCATAACCTCCTAGTCTCCACCATAACCTCCTAGTCTCCAGATAACCTCCTAGTCTCCAGCATAACCTCCTAGTCTCCAAGATAACCTCCTAGTCTCCACCATAACCTCCTAGTCTCCAAGATAACCTCCTAGTCTCCAGCATAACCTCCTAGTCTCCACCATAACCTCCTAGTCTCCAGCATAACCTCCTAGTCTCCAGCATAACCTCCTAGTCTCCAGCATAACCTCCTAGTCTCCAGCATAACCTCCTAGTCTCCAGCATAACCTCCTAGTCTCCAGATAACCTCCTAGTCCAACATAACCTCCTAGTCTCCACATAACCTCCTAGTCTCCAGCATAACCTCCTAGTCTCCAGCATAACCTCCTAGTCTCCACATAACCTCCTAGTCTCCACCATAACCTCCTAGTCTCCAGCATAACCTCCTAGTCTCCAGCATAACCTCCTAGTCTCCACCATAACCTCCTAGTCTCCACCATAACCTC
Source organism: Megaustenia siamemsis (assembly GCA_032433765.1). Lineage (NCBI taxonomy): Eukaryota > Metazoa > Mollusca > Gastropoda > Stylommatophora > Ariophantidae > Megaustenia > Megaustenia siamemsis. The sequence continues at coordinate 81,086,191 of JAVIAB010000106.1, read as the reverse complement.
CTAGTCTCCAGCATAACCTCCTAGTCTCCAGCATAACCTCCTAGTCTCCAGCATAACCTCCTAGTCTCCAAGATAACCTCCTAGTCTCCAGCATAACCTCCTAGTCTCCAGATAACCTCCTAGTCTCCAACATAACCTCCTAGTCTCCAAGATAACCTCCTAGTCTCCAAGATAACCTCCTAGTCTCCAAGATAACCTCCTAGTCTCCAAGATAACCTCCTAGTCTCCAAGATAACCTCCTAGTCTCCACCATAACCTCCTAGTCTCCAAGATAACTCCTAGTCTCCAAGATAACCTCCTAGTCTCCAAGATAACCTCCTAGTCTCCAGATAACCTCCTAGTCTCCAAGATAACCTCCTAGTCTCCAAGATAACCTCCTAGTCTCCAGATAACCTCCTAGTCTCCACCATAACCTCCTAGTCTCCAACATAACCTCCTAGTCTCCAACATAACCTCCTAGTCTCCAGCATAACCTCCTAGTCTCCAGCATAACCTCCTAGTCTCCAAGATAACCTCCTAGTCTCCAGCATAACCTCCTAGTCTCCAAGATAACCTCCTAGTCTCCAGATAACCTCCTAGTCTCCACATAACCTCCTAGTCTCCAAGATAACCTCCTAGTCTCCAAGATAACCTCCTAGTCTCCACCATAACCTCCTAGTCTCAAGATAACCTCCTAGTCTCCAGCATAACCTCCTAGTCTCCAAGATAACCTCCTAGTCTCCAAGATAACCTCCTAGTCTCCAGCATAACCTCCTAGTCTCCAACATAACCTCCTAGTCTCCAAGATAACCTCCTAGTCTCCAGCATAACCTCCTAGTCTCCAAGATAACCTCCTAGTCTCCAGCATAACCTCCTAGTCTCCAAGATAACCTCCTAGTCTCCAAGATAACCTCCTAGTCTCCAAGATAACCTCCTAGTCTCCACCATAACCTCCTAGTCTCCAGCATAACCTCCTAGTCTCCAGCATAACCTCCTAGTCTCCAAGATACCTCCTAGTCTCCACTATAACCTCCTAGTCTCCAAGATAACCTCCTAGTCTCCAACATAACCTCCTAGTCTCCAGCAAATCCTAGTCTCAAGATAACCTCCTAGTCTCCACCATAACCTCCTAGTCTCCAAGATAACCTCCTAGTCTCCACCATAACCTCCTAGTCTCCAAGATAACCTCCTAGTCTCCAGCATAACCTCCTAGTCTCAAGATAACCTCCTAGTCTCCAGATAACCTCCTAGTCTCCAAGATAACCTCCTAGTCTCCACCATAACCTCCTAGTCTCCAAGATAACTCCTAGTCTCCACCATAACCTCCTAGTCTCCAAGATAACCTCCTAGTCTCCACCATAACCTCCTAGTCTCCAGATAACCTCCTAGTCTCCACCATAACCTCCTAGTCTCCAAGATAACCTCCTAGTCTCCCACATAACCTCCTAGTCTCCACCATAACCTCCTAGTCTCCACCATAACCTCCTAGTCTCCAGCATAACCTCCTAGTCTCCACCATAACCTCCTAGTCTCCAAGATAACCTCCTAGTCTCCACCATAACCTCCTAGTCTCCACCATAACCTCCTAGTCTCCAAGATAACCTCCTAGTCTCCACCATAACCTCCTAGTCTCCACCATAACCTCCTAGTCTCCAAGATAACCTCCTAGTCTCCACATAACCTCCTAGTCTCCACCATAACCTCCTAGTCTCCAAGATAACCTCCTAGTCTCCACCATAACCTCCTAGTCTCCAGATAACCTCCTAGTCTCCACCATAACCTCCTAGTCTCCACCATAACCTCCTAGTCTCCACCATAACCTCCTAGTCTCCAAGATAACCTCCTAGTCTCCACCATAACCTCCTAGTCTCCACATAACCTCCTAGTCTCCAAGATAACTCCTAGTCTCCACCATAACCTCCTAGTCTCCAAGATAACCTCCTAGTCTCCAAGATAACCTCCTAGTCTCCAGCATAACCTCCTAGTCTCCACCATAACCTCCTAGTCTCCACCATAACCTCCTAGTCTCCACCATAACCTCCTAGTCTCCACCATAACCTCCTAGTCTCCAAGATAACCTCCTAGTCTCCAGATAACCTCCTAGTCTCCAGCATAACCTCCTAGTCTCCAAGATAACCTCCTAGTCTCCACCATAACCTCCTAGTCTCCACCATAACCTCCTAGTCTCCAAGATAACCTCCTAGTCTCCAGATAACCTCCTAGTCTCAAGATAACCTCCTAGTCTCCAAGATAACTCCTAGTCTCCAGCATAACCTCCTAGTCTCCAAGATAACCTCCTAGTCTCCAAGATAACCTCCTAGTCTCCAAGATAACCTCCTAGTCTCCAAGATAACCTCCTAGTCTCCCATAACCTCCTAGTCTCCAAGATAACCTCCTAGTCTCCACCATAACTCCTAGTCTCCACCATAACCTCCTAGTCTCCACATAACCTAGTCTCCACCATAACCTCCTAGTCTCCACCATAACCTCCTAGTCTCCAAATAACCTCCTAGTCTCCACCATAACCTCCTAGTCTCCACCATAACCTCCTAGTCTCCACCATAACCTCCTAGTCTCCACCATAACCTCCTAGTCTCCAAGATAACCTCCTAGTCTCCAAGATAACCTCCTAGTCTCCAAGATAACCTCCTAGTCTCCACCATAACCCCTAGTCTCCAGATAACCTCCTAGTCTCCACCATAACCTCCTAGTCTCCACCATAACTCCTAGTCTCCAAGACAAACCTCCTAGTCTCCAGCATAACCTCCTAGTCTCCAAGATAACCTCCTAGTCTCCACCATAACCTCCTAGTCTCCAAGATAACCTCCTAGTCTCCAGATAACCTCCTAGTCTCCACCATAACCTCCTAGTCTCCAGCATAACCTCCTAGTCTCCAGCATAACCTCCTAGTCTCCAGCATAACCTCCTAGTCTCCAGCATAACCTCCTAGTCTCCAACATAACCTCCTAGTCTCCAACATAACCTCCTAGTCTCCAGCATAACCTCCTAGTCTCCAGCATAACCTCCTAGTCTCCAAATAAACCTCCTAGTCTCCACCATAACCTCCTAGTCTCCAGCATAACCTCCTAGTCTCCAGCATAACCTCCTAGTCTCCACCATAACCTCCTAGTCTCCAGCATAACCTCCTAGTCTCCAGCATAACCTCCTAGTCTCCAGCATAACCTCCTAGTCTCCAGCATAACCTCCTAGTCTCCAAAATAACCTCCTAGTCTCCAGCATAACCTCCTAGTCTCCAGCATAACCTCCTAGTCTCCAACATAACCTCCTAGTCTCCAAGATAACCTCCTAGTCTCCAAGATAACTCCTAGTCTCCAAGATAACCTCCTAGTCTCCAAGATAACCTCCTAGTCTCCAAGATAACCTCCTAGTCTCCAGCATAACCTCCTAGTCTCCAGCATAACCTCCTAGTCTCCAACATAACCTCCTAGTCTCCAAGATAACCTCCTAGTCTCCAGCATAACCTCCTAGTCTCCACCATAACCTCCTAGTCTCCAAGATAACCTCCTAGTCTCCAACATAACCTCCTAGTCTCCACCATAACCTCCTAGTCTCCAGCATAACCTCCTAGTCTCCACCATAACCTCCTAGTCTCCAAGATAACCTCCTAGTCTCCACATAACCTCCTAGTCTCCAACATAACCTCCTAGTCTCCAGCATAACCTCCTAGTCTCCAAGATAACCTCCTAGTCTCCAAGATAACCTCCTAGTCTCCAACATAACCTCCTAGTCTCCAAGATAACCTCCTAGTCTCCAGCATAACCTCCTAGTCTCCAACATAACCTCCTAGTCTCCAGATAACCTCCTAGTCTCCACATAACCTCCTAGTCTCCAAGCATAACCTCCTAGTCTCCACCATAACCTCCTAGTCTCCAGCATAACCTCCTAGTCTCCAACATAACCTCCTAGTCTCCAGCATAACCTCCTAGTCTCCAAGATAACCTCCTAGTCTCCAAGATAACCTCCTAGTCTCCAGATAACCTCCTAGTCTCCAACATAACCTCCTAGTCTCCACCATAACCTCCTAGTCTCCAGCATAACCTCCTAGTCTCCAACATAACCTCCTAGTCTCCAGCATAACCTCCTAGTCTCCAAGATAACCTCCTAGTCTCCAGCATAACCTCCTAGTCTCCACCATAACCTCCTAGTCTCCAGATAACCTCCTAGTCTCCAAGATAACCTCCTAGTCTCCACATAACCTCCTAGTCTCCAAGATAACCTCCTAGTCTCCAGCATAACCTCCTAGTCTCCAAGATAACCTCCTAGTCTCCAGCATAACCTCCTAGTCTCCAGATAACCTCCTAGTCTCCAACATAACCTCCTAGTCTCCAACATAACCTCCTAGTCTCCAGCATAACCTCCTAGTCTCCAAGATAACCTCCTAGTCTCCAAGATAACCTCCTAGTCTCCACCATAACCTCCTAGTCTCCAAGATAAACTCCTAGTCCCACATAACCTCCTAGTCTCCACCATAACCTCCTAGTCTCCAAGATAACCTCCTAGTCTCCAGATAACCTCCTAGTCTCCAAGATAACCTCCTAGTCTCCAAGATAACCTCCTAGTCTCCACATAACCTCCTAGTCTCCAAGATAACTCCTAGTCTCCAGCATAACCTCCTAGTCTCCAGCATAACCTCCTAGTCTCCAGCATAACCTCCTAGTCTCCAGCATAACCTCCTAGTCTCCAAGATAACCTCCTAGTCTCCAAGATAACCTCCTAGTCTCCACCATAACCTCCTAGTCTCCAGCATAACCTCCTAGTCTCCAGCATAACCTCCTAGTCTCCACCATAACCTCCTAGTCTCCAGATAACCTCCTAGTCTCCAAGATAACCTCCTAGTCTCCCATAACCTCCTAGTCTCCAAGATAACCTCCTAGTCTCCACCATAACCTCCTAGTCTCCAGAACTCCTAGTCTCCACCATAACCTCCTAGTCTCCAAGATAACCTCCTAGTCTCACCATAACCTCCTAGTCTCCAAGATAACCTCCTAGTCCCATAACCTCCTAGTCTCCACATAACCTCCTAGTCTCCACCATAACCTCCTAGTCTCCAGCATAACCTCCTAGTCTCCACCATAACCTCCTAGTCTCCAAGATAACCTCCTAGTCTCCAAGATAACCTCCTAGTCTCCACCATAACCTCCTAGTCTCCAAGATAACCTCCTAGTCTCCACCATAACCTCCTAGTCTCCAGCATAACCTCCTAGTCTCCACATAACCTCCTAGTCTCCAAGATAACTCCTAGTCTCCAAGATAACCTCCTAGTCTCCACCATAACCTCCTAGTCTCCAAGATAACCTCCTAGTCTCCACCATAACCTCCTAGTCTCCAAGATAAACTCCTAGTCTCCAGCATAACCTCCTAGTCTCCAAGATAACCTCCTAGTCTCCACCATAACCTCCTAGTCTCCACCATAACCTCCTAGTCTCCAGATAACCTCCTAGTCTCCAGATAACCTCCTAGTCTCCACCATAACCTCCTAGTCTCCAACATAACCTCCTAGTCTCCAGCATAACCTCCTAGTCTCCAAGATAACCTCCTAGTCTCCAAGATAACCTCCTAGTCTCCACATAAACCTCCTAGTCTCCAAGATAACCTCCTAGTCTCCAGCATAACCTCCTAGTCTCCAACATAACCTCCTAGTCTCCAGCATAACCTCCTAGTCTCCACCATAACCTCCTAGTCTCCAGCATAACCTCCTAGTCTCCACATAACCTCCTAGTCTCCAGATAACCTCCTAGTCTCCAACATAACCTCCTAGTCTCCAGCATAACCTCCTAGTCTCCAGCATAACCTCCTAGTCTCCAAGATAACCTCCTAGTCTCCAACATAACCTCCTAGTCTCCAACATAACCTCCTAGTCTCCAGCATAACCTCCTAGTCTCCAAGATAACCTCCTAGTCTCCAAGATAACCTCCTAGTCTCCACCATAACCTCCTAGTCTCCAGATAACCTCCTAGTCTCCACCATAACCTCCTAGTCTCCACCATAACCTCCTAGTCTCCAAGATAACCTCCTAGTCTCCACCATAACCTCCTAGTCTCCAAGATAACCTCCTAGTCTCCAAGATAACCTCCTAGTCTCCACCATAACCTCCTAGTCTCCAAGATAACCTCCTAGTCTCCACCATAACCTCCTAGTCTCCAGATAACCTCCTAGTCTCCACCATAACCTCCTAGTCTCCAAGATAACCTCCTAGTCTCCACCATAACCTCCTAGTCTCCACCATAACCTCCTAGTCTCCCATAACCTCCTAGTCTCCAGATAACCTCCTAGTCTCCACCATAACCTCCTAGTCTCCAAGATAACCTCCTAGTCTCCACCATAACCTCCTAGTCTCCAAGATAACCTCCTAGTCTCCACCATAACCTCCTAGTCTCCAAGATAACCTCCTAGTCTCCAGCATAACCTCCTAGTCTCCACCATAACCTCCTAGTCTCCAGCATAACCTCCTAGTCTCCACCATAACCTCCTAGTCTCCAAGATAACCTCCTAGTCTCCACCATAACCTCCTAGTCTCCACCATAACCTCCTAGTCTCCAAGATAACCTCCTAGTCTCCAACATAACCTCCTAGTCTCCAGCATAACCTCCTAGTCTCCAAGATAACCTCCTAGTCTCCACCATAACCTCCTAGTCTCCAAGATAACCTCCTAGTCTCCACCATAACCTCCTAGTCTCCACCATAACCTCCTAGTCTCCACATAACCTCCTAGTCTCCAAGATAACCTCCTAGTCTCCACCATAACCTCCTAGTCTCCACCATAACCTCCTAGTCTCCAAGATAACCTCCTAGTCTCCACCATAACCTCCTAGTCTCCAAGATAACCTCCTAGTCTCCAGCATAACCTCCTAGTCTCCAGCATAACCTCCTAGTCTCCACCATAACCTCCTAGTCTCCACCATAACCTCCTAGTCTCCAAGATAACCTCCTAGTCTCCAGATAACCTCCTAGTCTCCAGCATAACCTCCTAGTCTCCAGCATAACCTCCTAGTCTCCACCATAACCTCCTAGTCTCCACCATAACCTCCTAGTCTCCAGCATAACCTCCTAGTCTCCAGCATAACCTCCTAGTCTCCAAGATAACCTCCTAGTCTCCAGCATAACCTCCTAGTCTCCAGCATAACCTCCTAGTCTCCAACATAACCTCCTAGTCTCCAAGATAACCTCCTAGTCTCCAAGATAACCTCCTAGTCTCCAAGATAACCTCCTAGTCTCCAATAACCTCCTAGTCTCCAAGATAACCTCCTAGTCTCCAGATAACCTCCTAGTCTCCAGCATAACCTCCTAGTCTCCACATAACCTCCTAGTCTCCAACATAACCTCCTAGTCTCCAAGATAACCTCCTAGTCTCCAGCATAACCTCCTAGTCTCCACCATAACCTCCTAGTCTCCAAGATAACCTCCTAGTCTCCACATAACCTCCTAGTCTCCACCATAACCTCCTAGTCTCCAGCATAACCTCCTAGTCTCCACCATAACCTCCTAGTCTCCAAGATAACCTCCTAGTCTCCAACATAACCTCCTAGTCTCCAACATAACCTCCTAGTCTCCAGCATAACCTCCTAGTCTCCAAGATAACCTCCTAGTCTCCAAGATAACCTCCTAGTCTCCACCATAACCTCCTAGTCTCCAAGATAACCTCCTAGTCTCCACCATAACCTCCTAGTCTCCACCATAACCTCCTAGTCTCCAAGATAACCTCCTAGTCTCCAGCATAACCTCCTAGTCTCCAAGATAACCTCCTAGTCTCCACCATAACCTCCTAGTCTCCAAGATAACCTCCTAGTCTCCAGCATAACCTCCTAGTCTCCACCATAACCTCCTAGTCTCCACCATAACCTCCTAGTCTCCAGCATAACCTCCTAGTCTCCAGCATAACCTCCTAGTCTCCAGCATAACCTCCTAGTCTCCAGATAACCTCCTAGTCTCCAAGATAACCTCCTAGTCTCCAACATAACCTCCTAGTCTCCAGCATAACCTCCTAGTCTCCAGCATAACCTCCTAGTCTCCAACATAACCTCCTAGTCTCCACCATAACCTCCTAGTCTCCAGCATAACCTCCTAGTCTCCAGCATAACCTCCTAGTCTCCACCATAACCTCCTAGTCTCCAGCATAACCTCCTAGTCTCCAGCATAACCTCCTAGTCTCCAGATAACCTCCTAGTCTCCAGCATAACCTCCTAGTCTCCAAGATAACCTCCTAGTCTCCAGCATAACCTCCTAGTCTCCAGCATAACCTCCTAGTCTCCAACATAACCTCCTAGTCTCCAAGATAACCTCCTAGTCTCCAGCATAACCTCCTAGTCTCCAAGATAACCTCCTAGTCTCCAAGATAACCTCCTAGTCTCCAAGATAACCTCCTAGTCTCCAAGATAACCTCCTAGTCTCCAAGATAACCTCCTAGTCTCCACCATAACCTCCTAGTCTCCAAGATAACCTCCTAGTCTCCAAGATAACCTCCTAGTCTCCAAGATAACCTCCTAGTCTCCAAGATAACCTCCTAGTCTCCAAGATAACCTCCTAGTCTCCAAGATAACCTCCTAGTCTCCAGCATAACCTCCTAGTCTCCAGCATAACCTCCTAGTCTCCAACATAACCTCCTAGTCTCCACCATAACCTCCTAGTCTCCAAGATAACCTCCTAGTCTCCACCATAACCTCCTAGTCTCCACCATAACCTCCTAGTCTCCACCATAACCTCCTAGTCTCCAAGATAACCTCCTAGTCTCCACCATAACCTCCTAGTCTCCACCATAACCTCCTAGTCTCCAAGATAACCTCCTAGTCTCCACCATAACCTCCTAGTCTCCAAGATAACCTCCTAGTCTCCAAGATAACCTCCTAGTCTCCAGCATAACCTCCTAGTCTCCACCATAACCTCCTAGTCTCCAAGATAACCTCCTAGTCTCCAAGATAACCTCCTAGTCTCCAAGATAACCTCCTAGTCTCCAAGATAACCTCCTAGTCTCCAAGATAACCTCCTAGTCTCCAGCATAACCTCCTAGTCTCCAGCATAACCTCCTAGTCTCCACCATAACCTCCTAGTCTCCACCATAACCTCCTAGTCTCCAAGATAACCTCCTAGTCTCCAAGATAACCTCCTAGTCTCCAAGATAACCTCCTAGTCTCCAAGATAACCTCCTAGTCTCCAGCATAACCTCCTAGTCTCCAAGATAACCTCCTAGTCTCCAAGATAACCTCCTAGTCTCCAAGATAACCTCCTAGTCTCCAAGATAACCTCCTAGTCTCCACCATAACCTCCTAGTCTCCAAGATAACTCCTAGTCTCCACCATAACCTCCTAGTCTCCACCATAACCTCCTAGTCTCCACCATAACCTCCTAGTCTCCACCATAACCTCCTAGTCTCCACCATAACCTCCTAGTCTCCAACATAACCTCCTAGTCTCCACCATAACCTCCTAGTCTCCACCATAACCTCCTAGTCTCCACCATAACCTCCTAGTCTCCACCATAACCTCCTAGTCTCCAAGATAACCTCCTAGTCTCCAAGATAACCTCCTAGTCTCCAAGATAACCTCCTAGTCTCCACCATAACCTCCTAGTCTCCAAGATAACCTCCTAGTCTCCACCATAACCTCCTAGTCTCCACCATAACCTCCTAGTCTCCAAGATAACCTCCTAGTCTCCAGCATAACCTCCTAGTCTCCAAGATAACCTCCTAGTCTCCACCATAACCTCCTAGTCTCCAAGATAACCTCCTAGTCTCCAGCATAACCTCCTAGTCTCCACCATAACCTCCTAGTCTCCAGCATAACCTCCTAGTCTCCAGCATAACCTCCTAGTCTCCAGCATAACCTCCTAGTCTCCAGCATAACCTCCTAGTCTCCAAGATAACCTCCTAGTCTCCAACATAACCTCCTAGTCTCCAACATAACCTCCTAGTCTCCAGCATAACCTCCTAGTCTCCAGCATAACCTCCTAGTCTCCAACATAACCTCCTAGTCTCCACCATAACCTCCTAGTCTCCAGCATAACCTCCTAGTCTCCAGCATAACCTCCTAGTCTCCACCATAACCTCCTAGTCTCCAGCATAACCTCCTAGTCTCCACCATAACCTCCTAGTCTCCAGCATAACCTCCTAGTCTCCACCATAACCTCCTAGTCTCCAAGATAACCTCCTAGTCTCCACCATAACCTCCTAGTCTCCACCATAACCTCCTAGTCTCCACCATAACCTCCTAGTCTCCAACATAACCTCCTAGTCTCCAGCATAACCTCCTAGTCTCCAAGATAACCTCCTAGTCTCCACCATAACCTCCTAGTCTCCAAGATAACCTCCTAGTCTCCACCATAACCTCCTAGTCTCCACCATAACCTCCTAGTCTCCACCATAACCTCCTAGTCTCCAAGATAACCTCCTAGTCTCCACCATAACCTCCTAGTCTCAACCATAACCTCCTAGTCTCCAAGATAACCTCCTAGTCTCCACCATAACCTCCTAGTCTCCAAGATAACCTCCTAGTCTCCAAGATAACCTCCTAGTCTCCAGCATAACCTCCTAGTCTCCACCATAACCTCCTAGTCTCCACCATAACCTCCTAGTCTCCACCATAACCTCCTAGTCTCCAAGATAACCTCCTAGTCTCCAAGATAACCTCCTAGTCTCCAGCATAACCTCCTAGTCTCCAGCATAACCTCCTAGTCTCCACCATAACCTCCTAGTCTCCACCATAACCTCCTAGTCTCCAAGATAACCTCCTAGTCTCCAAGATAACCTCCTAGTCTCAAGATAACCTCCTAGTCTCCAAGATAACCTCCTAGTCTCCAGCATAACCTCCTAGTCTCCAAGATAACCTCCTAGTCTCCAAGATAACCTCCTAGTCTCCAAGATAACCTCCTAGTCTCCACCATAACCTCCTAGTCTCCAAGATAACCTCCTAGTCTCCACCATAACCTCCTAGTCTCCACCATAACCTCCTAGTCTCCACCATAACCTCCTAGTCTCCACCATAACCTCCTAGTCTCCACCATAACCTCCTAGTCTCCACATAACCTCCTAGTCTCCACCATAACCTCCTAGTCTCCACCATAACCTCCTAGTCTCCACCATAACCTCCTAGTCTCCACCATAACCTCCTAGTCTCCAAGATAACCTCCTAGTCTCCAAGATAACCTCCTAGTCTCCACCATAACCTCCTAGTCTCCAAGATAACCTCCTAGTCTCCACCATAACCTCCTAGTCTCCACCATAACCTCCTAGTCTCCAAGATAACCTCCTAGTCTCCAGCATAACCTCCTAGTCTCCAAGATAACCTCCTAGTCTCCACCATAACCTCCTAGTCTCCAAGATAACCTCCTAGTCTCCAGCATAACCTCCTAGTCTCCACCATAACCTCCTAGTCTCCAGCATAACCTCCTAGTCTCCAGCATAACCTCCTAGTCTCCAGCATAACCTCCTAGTCTCCAGCATAACCTCCTAGTCTCCAGCATAACCTCCTAGTCTCCAAGATAACCTCCTAGTCTCCAACATAACCTCCTAGTCTCCAACATAACCTCCTAGTCTCCAGCATAACCTCCTAGTCTCCAGCATAACCTCCTAGTCTCCAACATAACCTCCTAGTCTCCACCATAACCTCCTAGTCTCCAGCATAACCTCCTAGTCTCCAGCATAACCTCCTAGTCTCCACCATAACCTCCTAGTCTCCAGCATAACCTCCTAGTCTCCAGCATAACCTCCTAGTCTCCAGCATAACCTCCTAGTCTCCAGATAACCTCCTAGTCTCCAAGATAACCTCCTAGTCTCCAGCATAACCTCCTAGTCTCCAGCATAACCTCCTAGTCTCCAACATAACCTCCTAGTCTCCAAGATAACCTCCTAGTCTCCAGCATAACCTCCTAGTCTCCAAGATAACCTCCTAGTCTCCAGATAACCTCCTAGTCTCCAAGATAACCTCCTAGTCTCCAAGATAACCTCCTAGTCTCCACCATAACCTCCTAGTCTCCAAGATAACCTCCTAGTCTCCAAGATAACCTCCTAGTCTCCAAGATAACCTCCTAGTCTCCAAGATAACCTCCTAGTCTCCAAGATAACCTCCTAGTCTCCAGCATAACCTCCTAGTCTCCACCATAACCTCCTAGTCTCCAACATAACCTCCTAGTCTCCAACATAACCTCCTAGTCTCCACCATAACCTCCTAGTCTCCAAGATAACCTCCTAGTCTCCACCATAACCTCCTAGTCTCCAAGATAACCTCCTAGTCTCCACCATAACCTCCTAGTCTCCAAGATAACCTCCTAGTCTCCAACATAACCTCCTAGTCTCCACCATAACCTCCTAGTCTCCAGCATAACCTCCTAGTCTCCACCATAACCTCCTAGTCTCCAAGATAACCTCCTAGTCTCCACCATAACCTCCTAGTCTCCAGCATAACCTCCTAGTCTCCAAGATAACCTCCTAGTCTCCAACATAACCTCCTAGTCTCCAGCATAACCTCCTAGTCTCCAAGATAACCTCCTAGTCTCCACCATAACCTCCTAGTCTCCAAGATAACCTCCTAGTCTCCACCATAACCTCCTAGTCTCCACCATAACCTCCTAGTCTCCACCATAACCTCCTAGTCTCCAAGATAACCTCCTAGTCTCCACCATAACCTCCTAGTCTCCACCATAACCTCCTAGTCTCCAAGATAACCTCCTAGTCTCCACCATAACCTCCTAGTCTCCAAGATAACCTCCTAGTCTCCAAGATAACCTCCTAGTCTCCAGCATAACCTCCTAGTCTCCACCATAACCTCCTAGTCTCCACCATAACCTCCTAGTCTCCAAGATAACCTCCTAGTCTCCAAGATAACCTCCTAGTCTCCAAGATAACCTCCTAGTCTCCACCATAACCTCCTAGTCTCCAAGATAACCTCCTAGTCTCCACCATAACCTCCTAGTCTCCACCATAACCTCCTAGTCTCCACCATAACCTCCTAGTCTCCACCATAACCTCCTAGTCTCCACCATAACCTCCTAGTCTCCAACATAACCTCCTAGTCTCCACCATAACCTCCTAGTCTCCACCATAACCTCCTAGTCTCCACCATAACCTCCTAGTCTCCAAGATAACCTCCTAGTCTCCAAGATAACCTCCTAGTCTCCAAGATAACCTCCTAGTCTCCAAGATAACCTCCTAGTCTCCACCATAACCTCCTAGTCTCCACCATAACCTCCTAGTCTCCACCATAACCTCCTAGTCTCCAAGATAACCTCCTAGTCTCCAAGATAACCTCCTAGTCTCCAAGATAACCTCCTAGTCTCCAGCATAACCTCCTAGTCTCCACCATAACCTCCTAGTCTCCACCATAACCTCCTAGTCTCCAAGATAACCTCCTAGTCTCCAAGATAACCTCCTAGTCTCAAGATAACCTCCTAGTCTCCAGATAACCTCCTAGTCTCCAGCATAACCTCCTAGTCTCCAAGATAACCTCCTAGTCTCCAAGATAACCTCCTAGTCTCCAAGATAACCTCCTAGTCTCCACCATAACCTCCTAGTCTCCAAGATAACCTCCTAGTCTCCACCATAACCTCCTAGTCTCCACCATAACCTCCTAGTCTCCACCATAACCTCCTAGTCTCCACCATAACCTCCTAGTCTCCACCATAACCTCCTAGTCTCCAACATAACCTCCTAGTCTCCACCATAACCTCCTAGTCTCCACCATAACCTCCTAGTCTCCACCATAACCTCCTAGTCTCCACCATAACCTCCTAGTCTCCAGATAACCTCCTAGTCTCCAAGATAACCTCCTAGTCTCCACATAACCTCCTAGTCTCCAAGATAACCTCCTAGTCTCCACCATAACCTCCTAGTCTCCACCATAACCTCCTAGTCTCCAAGATAACCTCCTAGTCTCCAGCATAACCTCCTAGTCTCCAAGATAACCTCCTAGTCTCCACATAACCTCCTAGTCTCCAAGATAACCTCCTAGTCTCCAGCATAACCTCCTAGTCTCCACCATAACCTCCTAGTCTCCAGCATAACCTCCTAGTCTCCAGCATAACCTCCTAGTCTCCAGCATAACCTCCTAGTCTCCAGCATAACCTCCTAGTCTCCAGCATAACCTCCTAGTCTCCAAGATAACCTCCTAGTCTCCAACATAACCTCCTAGTCTCCAACATAACCTCCTAGTCTCCAGCATAACCTCCTAGTCTCCAGCATAACCTCCTAGTCTCCAACATAACCTCCTAGTCTCCACCATAACCTCCTAGTCTCCAGCATAACCTCCTAGTCTCCAGCATAACCTCCTAGTCTCCACCATAACCTCCTAGTCTCCAGCATAACCTCCTAGTCTCCAGCATAACCTCCTAGTCTCCAGCATAACCTCCTAGTCTCCAGATAACCTCCTAGTCTCCAAGATAACCTCCTAGTCTCCAGCATAACCTCCTAGTCTCCAGCATAACCTCCTAGTCTCCAACATAACCTCCTAGTCTCCAAGATAACCTCCTAGTCTCCAGCATAACCTCCTAGTCTCCAAGATAACCTCCTAGTCTCCAAGATAACCTCCTAGTCTCCAAGATAACCTCCTAGTCTCCAAGATAACCTCCTAGTCTCCACCATAACCTCCTAGTCTCCAAGATAACCTCCTAGTCTCCAAGATAACCTCCTAGTCTCCAAGATAACCTCCTAGTCTCCAAGATAACCTCCTAGTCTCCAGATAACCTCCTAGTCTCCAGATAACCTCCTAGTCTCCACCATAACCTCCTAGTCTCCAACATAACCTCCTAGTCTCCAACATAACCTCCTAGTCTCCAGCATAACCTCCTAGTCTCCAGATAACCTCCTAGTCTCCACATAACCTCCTAGTCTCCAAGATAACCTCCTAGTCTCCACCATAACCTCCTAGTCTCCAAGATAACCTCCTAGTCTCCAACATAACCTCCTAGTCTCCACCATAACCTCCTAGTCTCCAGCATAACCTCCTAACCTCCTAGTCTCCATAACCTCCTAGTCTCCAAGATAACCTCCTAGTCTCCACCATAACCTCCTAGTCTCCACATAACCTCCTAGTCTCCAAGATAACCTCCTAGTCTCCAACATAACTCCTAGTCTCCAGCATAACCTCCTAGTCTCCAAGATAACCTCCTAGTCTCCACCATAACCTCCTAGTCTCCAAGATAACCTCCTAGTCTCCACCATAACCTCCTAGTCTCCACCATAACCTCCTAGTCTCCACCATAACCTCCTAGTCTCCAAGATAACCTCCTAGTCTCCACCATAACCTCCTAGTCTCAACCATAACCTCCTAGTCTCCAAGATAACCTCCTAGTCTCCACCATAACCTCCTAGTCTCCAAGATAACTCCTAGTCTCCAAGATAACCTCCTAGTCTCCAGCATAACCTCCTAGTCTCCACCATAACCTCCTAGTCTCCACCATAACCTCCTAGTCTCCAAGATAACCTCCTAGTCTCCAGATAACCTCCTAGTCTCCAAGATAACCTCCTAGTCTCCAAGATAACCTCCTAGTCTCCAGCATAACCTCCTAGTCTCCAGCATAACCTCCTAGTCTCCACCATAACCTCCTAGTCTCCACCATAACCTCCTAGTCTCCAAGATAACCTCCTAGTCTCCAAGATAACCTCCTAGTCTCCAAGATAACCTCCTAGTCTCCAAGATAACCTCCTAGTCTCCAGCATAACCTCCTAGTCTCCAGATAACCTCCTAGTCTCCAAGATAACCTCCTAGTCTCCAAGATAACCTCCTAGTCTCCAAGATAACCTCCTAGTCTCCACCATAACCTCCTAGTCTCCAAGATAACCTCCTAGTCTCCACCATAACCTCCTAGTCTCCAAGATAACCTCCTAGTCTCCACCATAACCTCCTAGTCTCCACCATAACCTCCTAGTCTCCACCATAACCTCCTAGTCTCCAACATAACCTCCTAGTCTCCACCATAACCTCCTAGTCTCCACCATAACCTCCTAGTCTCCACCATAACCTCCTAGTCTCCACCATAACCTCCTAGTCTCCAAGATAACCTCCTAGTCTCCAGATAACCTCCTAGTCTCCAAGATAACCTCCTAGTCTCCAAGATAACCTCCTAGTCTCCACATAACCTCCTAGTCTCCACCATAACCTCCTAGTCTCCAAGATAACCTCCTAGTCTCCAGCATAACCTCCTAGTCTCCAAGATAAACTCCTAGTCTCCACCATAACCTCCTAGTCTCCAAGATAACCTCCTAGTCTCCAGCATAACCTCCTAGTCTCCACCATAACCTCCTAGTCTCCAGCATAACCTCCTAGTCTCCAGCATAACCTCCTAGTCTCCAGCATAACCTCCTAGTCTCCAGCATAACCTCCTAGTCTCCAGCATAACCTCCTAGTCTCCAAGATAACCTCCTAGTCTCCAACATAACCTCCTAGTCTCCAACATAACCTCCTAGTCTCCAGCATAACCTCCTAGTCTCCAGCATAACCTCCTAGTCTCCAACATAACCTCCTAGTCTCCACCATAACCTCCTAGTCTCCAGCATAACCTCCTAGTCTCCAGCATAACCTCCTAGTCTCCACCATAACCTCCTAGTCTCCAGCATAACCTCCTAGTCTCCACCATAACCTCCTAGTCTCCAGCATAACCTCCTAGTCTCCACCATAACCTCCTAGTCTCCAAGATAACCTCCTAGTCTCCACCATAACCTCCTAGTCTCCACCATAACCTCCTAGTCTCCAAGATAACCTCCTAGTCTCCAACATAACTCCTAGTCTCCAGCATAACCTCCTAGTCTCCAAGATAACCTCCTAGTCTCCACCATAACCTCCTAGTCTCCAAGATAACCTCCTAGTCTCCACCATAACCTCCTAGTCTCCACCATAACCTCCTAGTCTCCACCATAACCTCCTAGTCTCCAAGATAACCCCTAGTCTCCACCATAACCTCCTAGTCTCAACCATAACCTCCTAGTCTCCAAGATAACCTCCTAGTCTCCACCATAACCTCCTAGTCTCCAAGATAACCTCCTAGTCTCCAAGATAACCTCCTAGTCTCCAGCATAACCTCCTAGTCTCCACCATAACCTCCTAGTCTCCACCATAACCTCCTAGTCTCCACCATAACCTCCTAGTCTCCAAGATAACCTCCTAGTCTCCAAGATAACCTCCTAGTCTCCAAGATAACCTCCTAGTCTCCAAGATAACCTCCTAGTCTCCAGCATAACCTCCTAGTCTCCAGCATAACCTCCTAGTCTCCACATAACCTCCTAGTCTCCACCATAACCTCCTAGTCTCCAAGATAACCTCCTAGTCTCCAAGATAACCTCCTAGTCTCAAGATAACCTCCTAGTCTCCAAGATAACCTCCTAGTCTCCAGCATAACCTCCTAGTCTCCAAGATAACCTCCTAGTCTCCAGATAACCTCCTAGTCTCCAAGATAACCTCCTAGTCTCCAAGATAACCTCCTAGTCTCCACCATAACCTCCTAGTCTCCAAGATAACCTCCTAGTCTCCACCATAACCTCCTAGTCTCCACCATAACCTCCTAGTCTCCACCATAACCTCCTAGTCTCCACCATAACCTCCTAGTCTCCACCATAACCTCCTAGTCTCCAACATAACCTCCTAGTCTCCACCATAACCTCCTAGTCTCCACCATAACCTCCTAGTCTCCACCATAACCTCCTAGTCTCCACCATAACCTCCTAGTCTCCAAGATAACCTCCTAGTCTCCAAGATAACCTCCTAGTCTCCACCATAACCTCCTAGTCTCCACCATAACCTCCTAGTCTCCACCATAACCTCCTAGTCTCCACCATAACCTCCTAGTCTCCACCATAACCTCCTAGTCTCCAACATAACCTCCTAGTCTCCAGCATAACCTCCTAGTCTCCACCATAACCTCCTAGTCTCCACCATAACCTCCTAGTCTCCACCATAACCTCCTAGTCTCCAAGATAACCTCCTAGTCTCCAAGATAACCTCCTAGTCTCCAAGATAACCTCCTAGTCTCCAAGATAACTCCTAGTCTCCACCATAACCTCCTAGTCTCCACCATAACCTCCTAGTCTCCAAGATAACCTCCTAGTCTCCAGCATAACCTCCTAGTCTCCAAGATAACCTCCTAGTCTCCACCATAACCTCCTAGTCTCCAAGATAACCTCCTAGTCTCCAGCATAACCTCCTAGTCTCCACCATAACCTCCTAGTCTCCAGCATAACCTCCTAGTCTCCAGCATAACCTCCTAGTCTCCAGCATAACCTCCTAGTCTCCAGCATAACCTCCTAGTCTCCAGCATAACCTCCTAGTCTCCAAGATAACCTCCTAGTCTCCAACATAACCTCCTAGTCTCCAACATAACCTCCTAGTCTCCAGCATAACCTCCTAGTCTCCAGCATAACCTCCTAGTCTCCAACATAACCTCCTAGTCTCCACCATAACCTCCTAGTCTCCAGCATAACCTCCTAGTCTCCAGCATAACCTCCTAGTCTCCACCATAACCTCCTAGTCTCCAGCATAACCTCCTAGTCTCCACCATAACCTCCTAGTCTCCAGCATAACCTCCTAGTCTCCACCATAACCTCCTAGTCTCCAAGATAACCTCCTAGTCTCCAAGATAACCTCCTAGTCTCCAAGATAACCTCCTAGTCTCCAAGATAACCTCCTAGTCTCCACCATAACCTCCTAGTCTCCACCATAACCTCCTAGTCTCCAGATAACCTCCTAGTCTCCAGCATAACCTCCTAGTCTCCAAGATAACCTCCTAGTCTCCACCATAACCTCCTAGTCTCCAGCATAACCTCCTAGTCTCCACCATAACCTCCTAGTCTCCAAGATAACCTCCTAGTCTCCAAGATAACCTCCTAGTCTCCAGCATAACCTCCTAGTCTCCACCATAACCTCCTAGTCTCCAGATAACCTCCTAGTCTCCAGCATAACCTCCTAGTCTCCAGCATAACCTCCTAGTCTCCAGCATAACCTCCTAGTCTCCAGCATAACCTCCTAGTCTCCAAGATAACCTCCTAGTCTCCAACATAACCTCCTAGTCTCCAACATAACCTCCTAGTCTCCAGCATAACCTCCTAGTCTCCAGCATAACCTCCTAGTCTCCAACATAACCTCCTAGTCTCCACCATAACCTCCTAGTCTCCAGCATAACCTCCTAGTCTCCACCATAACCTCCTAGTCTCCACCATAACCTCCTAGTCTCCAGCATAACCTCCTAGTCTCCACCATAACCTCCTAGTCTCCAGCATAACCTCCTAGTCTCCACCATAACCTCCTAGTCTCCAAGATAACCTCCTAGTCTCCACCATAACCTCCTAGTCTCCACCATAACCTCCTAGTCTCCAAGATAACCTCCTAGTCTCCAACATAACCTCCTAGTCTCCAGCATAACCTCCTAGTCTCCAAGATAACCTCCTAGTCTCCACCATAACCTCCTAGTCTCCAAGATAACCTCCTAGTCTCCACCATAACCTCCTAGTCTCCACCATAACCTCCTAGTCTCCACCATAACCTCCTAGTCTCCAAGATAACTCCTAGTCTCCACCATAACCTCCTAGTCTCAACCATAACCTCCTAGTCTCCAAGATAACCTCCTAGTCTCCACCATAACCTCCTAGTCTCCAAGATAACCTCCTAGTCTCCAAGATAACCTCCTAGTCTCCAGCATAACCTCCTAGTCTCCACCATAACCTCCTAGTCTCCACCATAACCTCCTAGTCTCCACCATAACCTCCTAGTCTCCAAGATAACCTCCTAGTCTCCAAGATAACCTCCTAGTCTCCAAGATAACCTCCTAGTCTCCAAGATAACCTCCTAGTCTCCAGCATAACCTCCTAGTCTCCAGCATAACCTCCTAGTCTCCACCATAACCTCCTAGTCTCCACCATAACCTCCTAGTCTCCAAGATAACCTCCTAGTCTCCAAGATAACCTCCTAGTCTCCACCATAACCTCCTAGTCTCCAAGATAACCTCCTAGTCTCCAGCATAACCTCCTAGTCTCCAAGATAACCTCCTAGTCTCCAAGATAACCTCCTAGTCTCCAAGATAACCTCCTAGTCTCCAAGATAACCTCCTAGTCTCCACCATAACCTCCTAGTCTCCAAGATAACCTCCTAGTCTCCACCATAACCTCCTAGTCTCCACCATAACCTCCTAGTCTCCACCATAACCTCCTAGTCTCCACCATAACCTCCTAGTCTCCACCATAACCTCCTAGTCTCCAACATAACCTCCTAGTCTCCACCATAACCTCCTAGTCTCCACCATAACCTCCTAGTCTCCACCATAACCTCCTAGTCTCCACCATAACCTCCTAGTCTCCAAGATAACCTCCTAGTCTCCAAGATAACCTCCTAGTCTCCACCATAACCTCCTAGTCTCCACCATAACCTCCTAGTCTCCACCATAACCTCCTAGTCTCCACCATAACCTCCTAGTCTCCACCATAACCTCCTAGTCTCCAAGATAACCTCCTAGTCTCCACCATAACCTCCTAGTCTCCACCATAACCTCCTAGTCTCCACCATAACCTCCTAGTCTCCAGATAACCTCCTAGTCTCCAAGATAACCTCCTAGTCTCCAAGATAACCTCCTAGTCTCCACCATAACCTCCTAGTCTCCACCATAACCTCCTAGTCTCCAAGATAACCTCCTAGTCTCCAGCATAACCTCCTAGTCTCCAAGATAACCTCCTAGTCTCCACCATAACCTCCTAGTCTCCAAGATAACCTCCTAGTCTCCAGCATAACCTCCTAGTCTCCACCATAACCTCCTAGTCTCCAGCATAACCTCCTAGTCTCCAGCATAACCTCCTAGTCTCCAGCATAACCTCCTAGTCTCCAGCATAACCTCCTAGTCTCCAGCATAACCTCCTAGTCTCCAAGATAACCTCCTAGTCTCCAACATAACCTCCTAGTCTCCAACATAACCTCCTAGTCTCCAGCATAACCTCCTAGTCTCCAGCATAACCTCCTAGTCTCCAACATAACCTCCTAGTCTCCACCATAACCTCCTAGTCTCCAGCATAACCTCCTAGTCTCCAGCATAACCTCCTAGTCTCCACCATAACCTCCTAGTCTCCAGCATAACCTCCTAGTCTCCACCATAACCTCCTAGTCTCCAGCATAACCTCCTAGTCTCCACCATAACCTCCTAGTCTCCAAGATAACCTCCTAGTCTCCAAGATAACCTCCTAGTCTCCAAGATAACCTCCTAGTCTCCAAGATAACCTCCTAGTCTCCACCATAACCTCCTAGTCTCCACCATAACCTCCTAGTCTCCAAGATAACCTCCTAGTCTCCAGCATAACCTCCTAGTCTCCAAGATAACCTCCTAGTCTCCACCATAACCTCCTAGTCTCCAAGATAACCTCCTAGTCTCCAGCATAACCTCCTAGTCTCCACCATAACCTCCTAGTCTCCAGCATAACCTCCTAGTCTCCAGCATAACCTCCTAGTCTCCAGCATAACCTCCTAGTCTCCAGCATAACCTCCTAGTCTCCAGCATAACCTCCTAGTCTCCAAGATAACCTCCTAGTCTCCAACATAACCTCCTAGTCTCCAACATAACCTCCTAGTCTCCAGCATAACCTCCTAGTCTCCAGCATAACCTCCTAGTCTCCAACATAACCTCCTAGTCTCCACCATAACCTCCTAGTCTCCAGCATAACCTCCTAGTCTCCAGCATAACCTCCTAGTCTCCACCATAACCTCCTAGTCTCCAGCATAACCTCCTAGTCTCCACCATAACCTCCTAGTCTCCAGCATAACCTCCTAGTCTCCACCATAACCTCCTAGTCTCCAAGATAACCTCCTAGTCTCCACCATAACCTCCTAGTCTCCACCATAACCTCCTAGTCTCCAAGATAACCTCCTAGTCTCCAACATAACCTCCTAGTCTCCAGCATAACCTCCTAGTCTCCAAGATAACCTCCTAGTCTCCACCATAACCTCCTAGTCTCCAAGATAACCTCCTAGTCTCCACCATAACCTCCTAGTCTCCACCATAACCTCCTAGTCTCCACCATAACCTCCTAGTCTCCAAGATAACCTCCTAGTCTCCACCATAACCTCCTAGTCTCCAACCATAACCTCCTAGTCTCCAAGATAACCTCCTAGTCTCCACCATAACCTCCTAGTCTCCAAGATAACCTCCTAGTCTCCAAGATAACCTCCTAGTCTCCAGCATAACCTCCTAGTCTCCACCATAACCTCCTAGTCTCCACCATAACCTCCTAGTCTCCACCATAACCTCCTAGTCTCCAAGATAACCTCCTAGTCTCCAAGATAACCTCCTAGTCTCCAAGATAACCTCCTAGTCTCCAAGATAACCTCCTAGTCTCCAGCATAACCTCCTAGTCTCCAGCATAACCTCCTAGTCTCCACCATAACCTCCTAGTCTCCACCATAACCTCCTAGTCTCCAAGATAACCTCCTAGTCTCCAAGATAACCTCCTAGTCTCAAGATAACCTCCTAGTCTCCAAGATAACTCCTAGTCTCCAGCATAACCTCCTAGTCTCCAAGATAACCTCCTAGTCTCCACCATAACCTCCTAGTCTCCAGATAACCTCCTAGTCTCCACCATAACCTCCTAGTCTCCACCATAACCTCCTAGTCTCCACCATAACCTCCTAGTCTCCAAGATAACCTCCTAGTCTCCACCATAACCTCCTAGTCTCCACCATAACCTCCTAGTCTCCAAGATAACCTCCTAGTCTCCACCATAACCTCCTAGTCTCCAAGATAACCTCCTAGTCTCCAAGATAACCTCCTAGTCTCCAGCATAACCTCCTAGTCTCCACCATAACCTCCTAGTCTCCACCATAACCTCCTAGTCTCCACCATAACCTCCTAGTCTCCAAGATAACCTCCTAGTCTCCAAGATAACCTCCTAGTCTCCAAGATAACCTCCTAGTCTCCAAGATAACCTCCTAGTCTCCAGCATAACCTCCTAGTCTCCAGCATAACCTCCTAGTCTCCACCATAACCTCCTAGTCTCCACCATAACCTCCTAGTCTCCAAGATAACCTCCTAGTCTCCAAGATAACCTCCTAGTCTCAAGATAACCTCCTAGTCTCCAAGATAACCTCCTAGTCTCCAGCATAACCTCCTAGTCTCCAAGATAACCTCCTAGTCTCCAAGATAACCTCCTAGTCTCCAAGATAACCTCCTAGTCTCCAAGATAACCTCCTAGTCTCCACCATAACCTCCTAGTCTCCAAGATAACCTCCTAGTCTCCACCATAACCTCCTAGTCTCCACCATAACCTCCTAGTCTCCACCATAACCTCCTAGTCTCCACCATAACCTCCTAGTCTCCACCATAACCTCCTAGTCTCCAACATAACCTCCTAGTCTCCACCATAACCTCCTAGTCTCCACCATAACCTCCTAGTCTCCACCATAACCTCCTAGTCTCCACCATAACCTCCTAGTCTCCAAGATAACCTCCTAGTCTCCAAGATAACCTCCTAGTCTCCACCATAACCTCCTAGTCTCCACCATAACCTCCTAGTCTCCACCATAACCTCCTAGTCTCCACCATAACCTCCTAGTCTCCACCATAACCTCCTAGTCTCCAACATAACCTCCTAGTCTCCACCATAACCTCCTAGTCTCCACCATAACCTCCTAGTCTCCACCATAACCTCCTAGTCTCCAAGATAACCTCCTAGTCTCCAAGATAACCTCCTAGTCTCCAAGATAACCTCCTAGTCTCCAAGATAACCTCCTAGTCTCCACCATAACCTCCTAGTCTCCACCATAACCTCCTAGTCTCCAAGATAACCTCCTAGTCTCCAGCATAACCTCCTAGTCTCCAAGATAACCTCCTAGTCTCCACCATAACCTCCTAGTCTCCAAGATAACCTCCTAGTCTCCAGCATAACCTCCTAGTCTCCACCATAACCTCCTAGTCTCCAGCATAACCTCCTAGTCTCCAGCATAACCTCCTAGTCTCCAGCATAACCTCCTAGTCTCCAGCATAACCTCCTAGTCTCCAGCATAACCTCCTAGTCTCCAAGATAACCTCCTAGTCTCCAACATAACCTCCTAGTCTCCAACATAACCTCCTAGTCTCCAGCATAACCTCCTAGTCTCCAGCATAACCTCCTAGTCTCCAACATAACCTCCTAGTCTCCACCATAACCTCCTAGTCTCCAGCATAACCTCCTAGTCTCCAGCATAACCTCCTAGTCTCCACCATAACCTCCTAGTCTCCAGCATAACCTCCTAGTCTCCACCATAACCTCCTAGTCTCCAGCATAACCTCCTAGTCTCCACCATAACCTCCTAGTCTCCAAGATAACCTCCTAGTCTCCACCATAACCTCCTAGTCTCCACCATAACCTCCTAGTCTCCAAGATAACCTCCTAGTCTCCAACATAACCTCCTAGTCTCCAGCATAACCTCCTAGTCTCCAAGATAACCTCCTAGTCTCCACCATAACCTCCTAGTCTCCAAGATAACCTCCTAGTCTCCACCATAACCTCCTAGTCTCCACATAACCTCCTAGTCTCCACCATAACCTCCTAGTCTCCAAGATAACCTCCTAGTCTCCACCATAACCTCCTAGTCTCCACCATAACCTCCTAGTCTCCAAGATAACCTCCTAGTCTCCACCATAACCTCCTAGTCTCCAAGATAACCTCCTAGTCTCCAAGATAACCTCCTAGTCTCCAGCATAACCTCCTAGTCTCCACCATAACCTCCTAGTCTCCACCATAACCTCCTAGTCTCCACCATAACCTCCTAGTCTCCAAGATAACCTCCTAGTCTCCAAGATAACCTCCTAGTCTCCAAGATAACCTCCTAGTCTCAAGATAACCTCCTAGTCTCCAGCATAACCTCCTAGTCTCCAGCATAACCTCCTAGTCTCCACCATAACCTCCTAGTCTCCACCATAACCTCCTAGTCTCCAAGATAACCTCCTAGTCTCCAAGATAACCTCCTAGTCTCAAGATAACCTCCTAGTCTCCAAGATAACCTCCTAGTCTCCAGCATAACCTCCTAGTCTCCAAGATAACCTCCTAGTCTCCACCATAACCTCCTAGTCTCCAAGATAACCTCCTAGTCTCCACCATAACCTCCTAGTCTCCACCATAACCTCCTAGTCTCCACCATAACCTCCTAGTCTCCAAGATAACCTCCTAGTCTCCACCATAACCTCCTAGTCTCAACCATAACCTCCTAGTCTCCAAGATAACCTCCTAGTCTCCACCATAACCTCCTAGTCTCCAAGATAACCTCCTAGTCTCCAAGATAACCTCCTAGTCTCCAGCATAACCTCCTAGTCTCCACCATAACCTCCTAGTCTCCACCATAACCTCCTAGTCTCCACCATAACCTCCTAGTCTCCAAGATAACCTCCTAGTCTCCAAGATAACCTCCTAGTCTCCAGATAACCTCCTAGTCTCCAAGATAACCTCCTAGTCTCCAGCATAACCTCCTAGTCTCCAGCATAACCTCCTAGTCTCCACCATAACCTCCTAGTCTCCACCATAACCTCCTAGTCTCAAGATAACCTCCTAGTCTCCAAGATAACCTCCTAGTCTCAAGATAACCTCCTAGTCTCCAAGATAAACTCCTAGTCTCCAGCATAACCTCCTAGTCTCCAAGATAACCTCCTAGTCTCCAAGATAACCTCCTAGTCTCCAAGATAACCTCCTAGTCTCCAAGATAACCTCCTAGTCTCCACCATAACCTCCTAGTCTCCAAGATAACCTCCTAGTCTCCACCATAACCTCCTAGTCTCCACCATAACCTCCTAGTCTCCACCATAACCTCCTAGTCTCCACCATAACCTCCTAGTCTCCACCATAACCTCCTAGTCTCCAACATAACCTCCTAGTCTCCACCATAACCTCCTAGTCTCCACCATAACCTCCTAGTCTCCACCATAACCTCCTAGTCTCCACATAACCTCCTAGTCTCCAAGATAACCTCCTAGTCTCCAAGATAACCTCCTAGTCTCCACCATAACCTCCTAGTCTCCACCATAACCTCCTAGTCTCCACCATAACCTCCTAGTCTCCACCATAACCTCCTAGTCTCCACCATAACCTCCTAGTCTCCAACATAACCTCCTAGTCTCCACCATAACCTCCTAGTCTCCACCATAACCTCCTAGTCTCCACCATAACCTCCTAGTCTCCAAGATAACCTCCTAGTCTCCAAGATAACCTCCTAGTCTCCAAGATAACCTCCTAGTCTCCAAGATAACCTCCTAGTCTCCACCATAACCTCCTAGTCTCCACCATAACCTCCTAGTCTCCAAGATAACCTCCTAGTCTCCAGCATAACCTCCTAGTCTCCAAGATAACCTCCTAGTCTCCACCATAACCTCCTAGTCTCCAAGATAACCTCCTAGTCTCCAGCATAACCTCCTAGTCTCCACCATAACCTCCTAGTCTCCAGCATAACCTCCTAGTCTCCAGATAACCTCCTAGTCTCCAGCATAACCTCCTAGTCTCCAGCATAACCTCCTAGTCTCCAGCATAACCTCCTAGTCTCCAAGATAACCTCCTAGTCTCCACCATAACCTCCTAGTCTCCAAGATAACCTCCTAGTCTCCAGCATAACCTCCTAGTCTCCAGCATAACCTCCTAGTCTCCAACATAACCTCCTAGTCTCCACCATAACCTCCTAGTCTCCAGCATAACCTCCTAGTCTCCAGCATAACCTCCTAGTCTCCACCATAACCTCCTAGTCTCCAGCATAACCTCCTAGTCTCCACCATAACCTCCTAGTCTCCAGCATAACCTCCTAGTCTCCACCATAACCTCCTAGTCTCCAAGATAACCTCCTAGTCTCCAAGATAACCTCCTAGTCTCCAAGATAACCTCCTAGTCTCCAAGATAACCTCCTAGTCTCCACCATAACCTCCTAGTCTCCACCATAACCTCCTAGTCTCCAAGATAACCTCCTAGTCTCCAGCATAACCTCCTAGTCTCCAAGATAACCTCCTAGTCTCCACCATAACCTCCTAGTCTCCAAGATAACCTCCTAGTCTCCAGCATAACCTCCTAGTCTCCACCATAACCTCCTAGTCTCCAGCATAACCTCCTAGTCTCCAGCATAACCTCCTAGTCTCCAGATAACCTCCTAGTCTCCAGCATAACCTCCTAGTCTCCAGATAACCTCCTAGTCTCCAAGATAACCTCCTAGTCTCCAACATAACCTCCTAGTCTCCAACATAACCTCCTAGTCTCCAGCATAACCTCCTAGTCTCCAGCATAACCTCCTAGTCTCCAGATAACCTCCTAGTCTCCACCATAACCTCCTAGTCTCCAGCATAACCTCCTAGTCTCCAGCATAACCTCCTAGTCTCCACCATAACCTCCTAGTCTCCAAGATAACCTCCTAGTCTCCAACATAACCTCCTAGTCTCCAGCATAACCTCCTAGTCTCCAGCATAACCTCCTAGTCTCCACATAACCTCCTAGTCTCCACCATAACCTCCTAGTCTCCAGCATAACCTCCTAGTCTCCAGCATAACCTCCTAGTCTCCACCATAACCTCCTAGTCTCCAGCATAACCTCCTAGTCTCCACCATAACCTCCTAGTCTCCAGCATAACCTCCTAGTCTCCACCATAACCTCCTAGTCTCCAAGATAACCTCCTAGTCTCCAAGATAACCTCCTAGTCTCCAAGATAACCTCCTAGTCTCCAAGATAACCTCCTAGTCTCCACCATAACCTCCTAGTCTCCACCATAACCTCCTAGTCTCCAAGATAACCTCCTAGTCTCCAGCATAACCTCCTAGTCTCCAAGATAACCTCCTAGTCTCCACCATAACCTCCTAGTCTCCAAGATAACCTCCTAGTCTCCAGCATAACCTCCTAGTCTCCACCATAACCTCCTAGTCTCCAGCATAACCTCCTAGTCTCCAGCATAACCTCCTAGTCTCCAGCATAACCTCCTAGTCTCCAGCATAACCTCCTAGTCTCCAGCATAACCTCCTAGTCTCCAAGATAACCTCCTAGTCTCCAACATAACCTCCTAGTCTCCAACATAACCTCCTAGTCTCCAGCATAACCTCCTAGTCTCCAGCATAACCTCCTAGTCTCCAACATAACCTCCTAGTCTCCACCATAACCTCCTAGTCTCCAGCATAACCTCCTAGTCTCCAGCATAACCTCCTAGTCTCCACCATAACCTCCTAGTCTCCAGCATAACCTCCTAGTCTCCACCATAACCTCCTAGTCTCCAGCATAACCTCCTAGTCTCCACCATAACCTCCTAGTCTCCAAGATAACCTCCTAGTCTCCACCATAACCTCCTAGTCTCCACCATAACCTCCTAGTCTCCAAGATAACCTCCTAGTCTCCAACATAACCTCCTAGTCTCCAGCATAACCTCCTAGTCTCCAAGATAACCTCCTAGTCTCCACCATAACCTCCTAGTCTCCAAGATAACCTCCTAGTCTCCACCATAACCTCCTAGTCTCCACCATAACCTCCTAGTCTCCACCATAACCTCCTAGTCTCCAAGATAACCTCCTAGTCTCCACCATAACCTCCTAGTCTCAACCATAACCTCCTAGTCTCCAAGATAACCTCCTAGTCTCCACCATAACCTCCTAGTCTCCAAGATAACCTCCTAGTCTCCAAGATAACCTCCTAGTCTCCAGCATAACCTCCTAGTCTCCACCATAACCTCCTAGTCTCCACCATAACCTCCTAGTCTCCACCATAACCTCCTAGTCTCCAAGATAACCTCCTAGTCTCCAAGATAACCTCCTAGTCTCCAAGATAACCTCCTAGTCTCCAAGATAACCTCCTAGTCTCCAGCATAACCTCCTAGTCTCCAGCATAACCTCCTAGTCTCCACCATAACCTCCTAGTCTCCACCATAACCTCCTAGTCTCCAAGATAACCTCCTAGTCTCCAAGATAACCTCCTAGTCTCCAAGATAACCTCCTAGTCTCCAAGATAACTCCTAGTCTCCAGCATAACCTCCTAGTCTCCAAGATAACCTCCTAGTCTCCACCATAACCTCCTAGTCTCCAAGATAACCTCCTAGTCTCCACCATAACCTCCTAGTCTCCACCATAACCTCCTAGTCTCCACCATAACCTCCTAGTCTCCAAGATAACCTCCTAGTCTCCACCATAACCTCCTAGTCTCAACCATAACCTCCTAGTCTCCAAGATAACCTCCTAGTCTCCACCATAACCTCCTAGTCTCCAAGATAACCTCCTAGTCTCCAAGATAACCTCCTAGTCTCCAGCATAACCTCCTAGTCTCCACCATAACCTCCTAGTCTCCACCATAACCTCCTAGTCTCCACCATAACCTCCTAGTCTCCAAGATAACCTCCTAGTCTCCAAGATAACCTCCTAGTCTCCAAGATAACCTCCTAGTCTCCAAGATAACCTCCTAGTCTCCAGCATAACCTCCTAGTCTCCAGCATAACCTCCTAGTCTCCACCATAACCTCCTAGTCTCCACCATAACCTCCTAGTCTCCAAGATAACCTCCTAGTCTCCAAGATAACCTCCTAGTCTCAAGATAACCTCCTAGTCTCCAAGATAACCTCCTAGTCTCCAGCATAACCTCCTAGTCTCCAAGATAACCTCCTAGTCTCCAAGATAACCTCCTAGTCTCCAAGATAACCTCCTAGTCTCCAAGATAACCTCCTAGTCTCCACCATAACCTCCTAGTCTCCAAGATAACCTCCTAGTCTCCACCATAACCTCCTAGTCTCCACCATAACCTCCTAGTCTCCACATAACCTCCTAGTCTCCACCATAACCTCCTAGTCTCCACCATAACCTCCTAGTCTCCAACATAACCTCCTAGTCTCCACCATAACCTCCTAGTCTCCACCATAACCTCCTAGTCTCCACCATAACCTCCTAGTCTCCACCATAACCTCCTAGTCTCCAAGATAACCTCCTAGTCTCCAAGATAACCTCCTAGTCTCCACCATAACCTCCTAGTCTCCACCATAACCTCCTAGTCTCCACCATAACCTCCTAGTCTCCACCATAACCTCCTAGTCTCCACCATAACCTCCTAGTCTCCAACATAACCTCCTAGTCTCCACCATAACCTCCTAGTCTCCACCATAACCTCCTAGTCTCCACCATAACCTCCTAGTCTCCAAGATAACCTCCTAGTCTCCAAGATAACCTCCTAGTCTCCAAGATAACCTCCTAGTCTCCAAGATAACCTCCTAGTCTCCACCATAACCTCCTAGTCTCCACCATAACCTCCTAGTCTCCAAGATAACCTCCTAGTCTCCAGCATAACCTCCTAGTCTCCAAGATAAACTCCTAGTCTCCACCATAACCTCCTAGTCTCCAAGATAACCTCCTAGTCTCCAGCATAACCTCCTAGTCTCCACCATAACCTCCTAGTCTCCAGCATAACCTCCTAGTCTCCAGCATAACCTCCTAGTCTCCAGCATAACCTCCTAGTCTCCAGCATAACCTCCTAGTCTCCAGCATAACCTCCTAGTCTCCAAGATAACCTCCTAGTCTCCAACATAACCTCCTAGTCTCCAACATAACCTCCTAGTCTCCAGCATAACCTCCTAGTCTCCAGCATAACCTCCTAGTCTCCAACATAACCTCCTAGTCTCCACCATAACCTCCTAGTCTCCAGCATAACCTCCTAGTCTCCAGCATAACCTCCTAGTCTCCACCATAACCTCCTAGTCTCCAGCATAACCTCCTAGTCTCCACCATAACCTCCTAGTCTCCAGCATAACCTCCTAGTCTCCACCATAACCTCCTAGTCTCCAAGATAACCTCCTAGTCTCCAAGATAACCTCCTAGTCTCCACCATAACCTCCTAGTCTCCAAGATAACCTCCTAGTCTCCAACATAACCTCCTAGTCTCCAGCATAACCTCCTAGTCTCCAAGATAACCTCCTAGTCTCCACCATAACCTCCTAGTCTCCAAGATAACCTCCTAGTCTCCACCATAACCTCCTAGTCTCCACCATAACCTCCTAGTCTCCACCATAACCTCCTAGTCTCCAGATAACCTCCTAGTCTCCACATAACCTCCTAGTCTCCACCATAACCTCCTAGTCTCCAGCATAACCTCCTAGTCTCCACATAACCTCCTAGTCTCCAAGATAACCTCCTAGTCTCCAAGATAACCTCCTAGTCTCCAGCATAACCTCCTAGTCTCCACCATAACCTCCTAGTCTCCACCATAACCTCCTAGTCTCCACCATAACCTCCTAGTCTCCAAGATAACCTCCTAGTCTCCAAGATAACCTCCTAGTCTCCAAGATAACCTCCTAGTCTCCAAGATAACCTCCTAGTCTCCACCATAACCTCCTAGTCTCCAGCATAACCTCCTAGTCTCCACCATAACCTCCTAGTCTCCACCATAACCTCCTAGTCTCCAAGATAACCTCCTAGTCTCCACCATAACCTCCTAGTCTCCAAGATAACCTCCTAGTCTCCAAGATAACCTCCTAGTCTCCAGCATAACCTCCTAGTCTCCAAGATAACCTCCTAGTCTCCACCATAACCTCCTAGTCTCCAAGATAACCTCCTAGTCTCCACCATAACCTCCTAGTCTCCACCATAACCTCCTAGTCTCCACCATAACCTCCTAGTCTCCAAGATAACCTCCTAGTCTCCACCATAACCTCCTAGTCTCAACCATAACCTCCTAGTCTCCAAGATAACCTCCTAGTCTCCACCATAACCTCCTAGTCTCCAAGATAACCTCCTAGTCTCCAAGATAACCTCCTAGTCTCCAGCATAACCTCCTAGTCTCCACCATAACCTCCTAGTCTCCACCATAACCTCCTAGTCTCCACCATAACCTCCTAGTCTCCAAGATAACCTCCTAGTCTCCAAGATAACCTCCTAGTCTCCAAGATAACCTCCTAGTCTCCAAGATAACCTCCTAGTCTCCAGCATAACCTCCTAGTCTCCAGCATAACCTCCTAGTCTCCACCATAACCTCCTAGTCTCCACCATAACCTCCTAGTCTCCAAGATAACCTCCTAGTCTCCAAGATAACCTCCTAGTCTCAAGATAACCTCCTAGTCTCCAAGATAACCTCCTAGTCTCCAGCATAACCTCCTAGTCTCCAAGATAACCTCCTAGTCTCCAAGATAACCTCCTAGTCTCCAAGATAACCTCCTAGTCTCCAAGATAACCTCCTAGTCTCCACCATAACCTCCTAGTCTCCAAGATAACCTCCTAGTCTCCACCATAACCTCCTAGTCTCCACCATAACCTCCTAGTCTCCACCATAACCTCCTAGTCTCCACCATAACCTCCTAGTCTCCACCATAACCTCCTAGTCTCCAACATAACCTCCTAGTCTCCACCATAACCTCCTAGTCTCCACCATAACCTCCTAGTCTCCACCATAACCTCCTAGTCTCCACCATAACCTCCTAGTCTCCAAGATAACCTCCTAGTCTCCAAGATAACCTCCTAGTCTCCACCATAACCTCCTAGTCTCCACCATAACCTCCTAGTCTCCACCATAACCTCCTAGTCTCCACCATAACCTCCTAGTCTCCACCATAACCTCCTAGTCTCCAAGATAACCTCCTAGTCTCCACCATAACCTCCTAGTCTCCACCATAACCTCCTAGTCTCCACCATAACCTCCTAGTCTCCAAGATAACCTCCTAGTCTCCAAGATAACCTCCTAGTCTCCAAGATAACCTCCTAGTCTCCAAGATAACCTCCTAGTCTCCACCATAACCTCCTAGTCTCCACCATAACCTCCTAGTCTCCAAGATAACCTCCTAGTCTCCAGCATAACCTCCTAGTCTCCAAGATAACCTCCTAGTCTCCACCATAACCTCCTAGTCTCCAAGATAACCTCCTAGTCTCCACCATAACCTCCTAGTCTCCACCATAACCTCCTAGTCTCCACCATAACCTCCTAGTCTCCAGATAACCTCCTAGTCTCCAGCATAACCTCCTAGTCTCCAGCATAACCTCCTAGTCTCCAGCATAACCTCCTAGTCTCCAAGATAACCTCCTAGTCTCCAAGATAACCTCCTAGTCTCCAAGATAACCTCCTAGTCTCCAGCATAACCTCCTAGTCTCCACCATAACCTCCTAGTCTCCAACATAACCTCCTAGTCTCCACCATAACCTCCTAGTCTCCAGATAACCTCCTAGTCTCCAAGATAACCTCCTAGTCTCCACCATAACCTCCTAGTCTCCAGCATAACCTCCTAGTCTCCACCATAACCTCCTAGTCTCCACATAACCTCCTAGTCTCCACCATAACCTCCTAGTCTCCAAGATAACCTCCTAGTCTCCAAGATAACCTCCTAGTCTCCAAGATAACCTCCTAGTCTCCAAGATAACCTCCTAGTCTCCACCATAACCTCCTAGTCTCCAAGATAACCTCCTAGTCTCCAAGATAACCTCCTAGTCTCCAGATAACCTCCTAGTCTCCAAGATAACCTCCTAGTCTCCACCATAACCTCCTAGTCTCCAAGATAACCTCCTAGTCTCCACCATAACCTCCTAGTCTCCACCATAACCTCCTAGTCTCCACCATAACCTCCTAGTCTCCACCATAACCTCCTAGTCTCCACCATAACCTCCTAGTCTCCAGCATAACCTCCTAGTCTCCAGCATAACCTCCTAGTCTCCAAGATAACCTCCTAGTCTCCACCATAACCTCCTAGTCTCCAACATAACCTCCTAGTCTCCAGATAACCTCCTAGTCTCCAAGATAACCTCCTAGTCTCCAAGATAACCTCCTAGTCTCCACCATAACCTCCTAGTCTCCACCATAACCTCCTAGTCTCCAGATAACCTCCTAGTCTCCACCATAACCTCCTAGTCTCCAGATAACCTCCTAGTCTCCACCATAACCTCCTAGTCTCCAGATAACCTCCTAGTCTCCACCATAACCTCCTAGTCTCCACCATAACCTCCTAGTCTCCACCATAACCTCCTAGTCTCCACCATAACCTCCTAGTCTCCAGCATAACCTCCTAGTCTCCAGCATAACCTCCTAGTCTCCAGCATAACCTCCTAGTCTCCAAGATAACCTCCTAGTCTCCACCATAACCTCCTAGTCTCCAACATAACCTCCTAGTCTCCAGCATAACCTCCTAGTCTCCACCATAACCTCCTAGTCTCCACCATAACCTCCTAGTCTCCAAGATAACCTCCTAGTCTCCACCATAACCTCCTAGTCTCCACCATAACCTCCTAGTCTCCACCATAACCTCCTAGTCTCCACCATAACCTCCTAGTCTCCACCATAACCTCCTAGTCTCCACCATAACCTCCTAGTCTCCACCATAACCTCCTAGTCTCCACCATAACCTCCTAGTCTCCACCATAACCTCCTAGTCTCCACCATAACCTCCTAGTCTCCAAGATAACCTCCTAGTCTCCAAGATAACCTCCTAGTCTCCAAGATAACCTCCTAGTCTCCACCATAACCTCCTAGTCTCCACCATAACCTCCTAGTCTCCAGATAACCTCCTAGTCTCCAGCATAACCTCCTAGTCTCCACCATAACCTCCTAGTCTCCAAGATAACCTCCTAGTCTCCAAGATAACCTCCTAGTCTCCAGCATAACCTCCTAGTCTCCACCATAACCTCCTAGTCTCCAGCATAACCTCCTAGTCTCCAGCATAACCTCCTAGTCTCCAGCATAACCTCCTAGTCTCCAGCATAACCTCCTAGTCTCCAAGATAACCTCCTAGTCTCCAAGATAACCTCCTAGTCTCCAACATAACCTCCTAGTCTCCAACATAACCTCCTAGTCTCCACCATAACCTCCTAGTCTCCAGCATAACCTCCTAGTCTCCAACATAACCTCCTAGTCTCCACCATAACCTCCTAGTCTCCACCATAACCTCCTAGTCTCCAGCATAACCTCCTAGTCTCCACCATAACCTCCTAGTCTCCAGCATAACCTCCTAGTCTCCACCATAACCTCCTAGTCTCCAGCATAACCTCCTAGTCTCCACCATAACCTCCTAGTCTCCAAGATAACCTCCTAGTCTCCAAGATAACCTCCTAGTCTCCAAGATAACCTCCTAGTCTCCAGATAACCTCCTAGTCTCCAAGATAACCTCCTAGTCTCCACCATAACCTCCTAGTCTCCAAGATAACCTCCTAGTCTCCAGCATAACCTCCTAGTCTCCAAGATAACCTCCTAGTCTCCAACATAACCTCCTAGTCTCCACCATAACCTCCTAGTCTCCAGCATAACCTCCTAGTCTCCACCATAACCTCCTAGTCTCCAGCATAACCTCCTAGTCTCCACCATAACCTCCTAGTCTCCAGCATAACCTCCTAAGATAACCTCCTAGTCTCCAAGATAACCTCCTAGTCTCCAACATAACCTCCTAGTCTCCAGCATAACCTCCTAGTCTCCAAGATAACCTCCTAGTCTCCACCATAACCTCCTAGTCTCCAGCATAACCTCCTAGTCTCCACCATAACCTCCTAGTCTCCACCATAACCTCCTAGTCTCCACCATAACCTCCTAGTCTCCAGCATAACCTCCTAGTCTCCACCATAACCTCCTAGTCTCCACCATAACCTCCTAGTCTCCAAGATAACCTCCTAGTCTCCACCATAACCTCCTAGTCTCCACCATAACCTCCTAGTCTCCAAGATAACCTCCTAGTCTCCACCATAACCTCCTAGTCTCCACCATAACCTCCTAGTCTCCAACATAACCTCCTAGTCTCCAAGATAACCTCCTAGTCTCCAAGATAACCTCCTAGTCTCCAAGATAACCTCCTAGTCTCCACCATAACCTCCTAGTCTCCACCATAACCTCCTAGTCTCCACCATAACCTCCTAGTCTCCACCATAACCTCCTAGTCTCCACCATAACCTCCTAGTCTCCAAGATAACCTCCTAGTCTCCAAGATAACCTCCTAGTCTCCAAGATAACCTCCTAGTCTCCAAGATAACCTCCTAGTCTCCAGATAACCTCCTAGTCTCCAAGATAACCTCCTAGTCTCCACCATAACCTCCTAGTCTCCACCATAACCTCCTAGTCTCCAAGATAACCTCCTAGTCTCCACCATAACCTCCTAGTCTCCAAGATAACCTCCTAGTCTCCAAGATAACCTCCTAGTCTCCAAGATAACCTCCTAGTCTCCAGCATAACCTCCTAGTCTCCAGCATAACCTCCTAGTCTCCACCATAACCTCCTAGTCTCCACCATAACCTCCTAGTCTCCACCATAACCTCCTAGTCTCCAAGATAACCTCCTAGTCTCCAAGATAACCTCCTAGTCTCCAAGATAACCTCCTAGTCTCCAAGATAACCTCCTAGTCTCCAGATAACCTCCTAGTCTCCAAGATAACCTCCTAGTCTCCAAGATAACCTCCTAGTCTCCAAGATAACCTCCTAGTCTCCAAGATAACCTCCTAGTCTCCACCATAACCTCCTAGTCTCCAAGATAACCTCCTAGTCTCCACCATAACCTCCTAGTCTCCACCATAACCTCCTAGTCTCCACCATAACCTCCTAGTCTCCACCATAACCTCCTAGTCTCCACATAACCTCCTAGTCTCCACCATAACCTCCTAGTCTCCACCATAACCTCCTAGTCTCCACCATAACCTCCTAGTCTCCAC
The DNA here is from genome assembly GCA_032433765.1 of Megaustenia siamemsis. Classification (NCBI taxonomy): domain Eukaryota; kingdom Metazoa; phylum Mollusca; class Gastropoda; order Stylommatophora; family Ariophantidae; genus Megaustenia; species Megaustenia siamemsis. The sequence continues at coordinate 81,049,689 of JAVIAB010000106.1, read as the reverse complement.
CATAACCTCCTAGTCTCCAAGATAACCTCCTAGTCTCCAAGATAACCTCCTAGTCTCCAACATAACCTCCTAGTCTCCAACATAACCTCCTAGTCTCCAGCATAACCTCCTAGTCTCCAAGATAACCTCCTAGTCTCCACCATAACCTCCTAGTCTCCAAGATAACCTCCTAGTCTCCACCATAACCTCCTAGTCTCCAAGATAACCTCCTAGTCTCCAACATAACCTCCTAGTCTCCACCATAACCTCCTAGTCTCCAGCATAACCTCCTAGTCTCCACCATAACCTCCTAGTCTCCAAGATAACCTCCTAGTCTCCACCATAACCTCCTAGTCTCCACCATAACCTCCTAGTCTCCAAGATAACCTCCTAGTCTCCAACATAACCTCCTAGTCTCCAGCATAACCTCCTAGTCTCCAAGATAACCTCCTAGTCTCCACCATAACCTCCTAGTCTCCAAGATAACCTCCTAGTCTCCACCATAACCTCCTAGTCTCCACCATAACCTCCTAGTCTCCACCATAACCTCCTAGTCTCCAAGATAACCTCCTAGTCTCCACCATAACCTCCTAGTCTCAACCATAACCTCCTAGTCTCCAAGATAACCTCCTAGTCTCCACCATAACCTCCTAGTCTCCAAGATAACCTCCTAGTCTCCAAGATAACCTCCTAGTCTCCAGCATAACCTCCTAGTCTCCACCATAACCTCCTAGTCTCCACCATAACCTCCTAGTCTCCAAGATAACCTCCTAGTCTCCAAGATAACCTCCTAGTCTCCAAGATAACCTCCTAGTCTCCAAGATAACCTCCTAGTCTCCAGCATAACCTCCTAGTCTCCAGCATAACCTCCTAGTCTCCACCATAACCTCCTAGTCTCCACCATAACCTCCTAGTCTCCAAGATAACTCCTAGTCTCCAAGATAACCTCCTAGTCTCCAAGATAACCTCCTAGTCTCCAAGATAACCTCCTAGTCTCCAGCATAACCTCCTAGTCTCCAAGATAACCTCCTAGTCTCCAAGATAACCTCCTAGTCTCCAAGATAACCTCCTAGTCTCCAAGATAACCTCCTAGTCTCCACCATAACCTCCTAGTCTCCAAGATAACCTCCTAGTCTCCACCATAACCTCCTAGTCTCCACCATAACCTCCTAGTCTCCACCATAACCTCCTAGTCTCCACCATAACCTCCTAGTCTCCACCATAACCTCCTAGTCTCCAACATAACCTCCTAGTCTCCACCATAACCTCCTAGTCTCCACCATAACCTCCTAGTCTCCACCATAACCTCCTAGTCTCCAAGATAACCTCCTAGTCTCCAAGATAACCTCCTAGTCTCCAAGATAACCTCCTAGTCTCCAAGATAACCTCCTAGTCTCCACCATAACCTCCTAGTCTCCACCATAACCTCCTAGTCTCCAAGATAACCTCCTAGTCTCCAGCATAACCTCCTAGTCTCCAAGATAACCTCCTAGTCTCCACCATAACCTCCTAGTCTCCAAGATAACCTCCTAGTCTCCAGCATAACCTCCTAGTCTCCACCATAACCTCCTAGTCTCCAGCATAACCTCCTAGTCTCCAGCATAACCTCCTAGTCTCCAGCATAACCTCCTAGTCTCCAGCATAACCTCCTAGTCTCCAGCATAACCTCCTAGTCTCCAAGATAACCTCCTAGTCTCCAACATAACCTCCTAGTCTCCAACATAACCTCCTAGTCTCCAGCATAACCTCCTAGTCTCCAGCATAACCTCCTAGTCTCCAACATAACCTCCTAGTCTCCACCATAACCTCCTAGTCTCCAGCATAACCTCCTAGTCTCCAGCATAACCTCCTAGTCTCCACCATAACCTCCTAGTCTCCAGCATAACCTCCTAGTCTCCACCATAACCTCCTAGTCTCCAGCATAACCTCCTAGTCTCCACCATAACCTCCTAGTCTCCAAGATAACCTCCTAGTCTCCACCATAACCTCCTAGTCTCCACCATAACCTCCTAGTCTCCAAGATAACCTCCTAGTCTCCAACATAACCTCCTAGTCTCCAGCATAACCTCCTAGTCTCCAAGATAACCTCCTAGTCTCCACCATAACCTCCTAGTCTCCAAGATAACCTCCTAGTCTCCACCATAACCTCCTAGTCTCCACCATAACCTCCTAGTCTCCACCATAACCTCCTAGTCTCCAAGATAACCTCCTAGTCTCCACCATAACCTCCTAGTCTCAACCATAACCTCCTAGTCTCCAAGATAACCTCCTAGTCTCCACCATAACCTCCTAGTCTCCAAGATAACCTCCTAGTCTCCAAGATAACCTCCTAGTCTCCAGCATAACCTCCTAGTCTCCACCATAACCTCCTAGTCTCCACCATAACCTCCTAGTCTCCACCATAACCTCCTAGTCTCCAAGATAACCTCCTAGTCTCCAAGATAACCTCCTAGTCTCCAAGATAACCTCCTAGTCTCCAAGATAACCTCCTAGTCTCCAGCATAACCTCCTAGTCTCCAGCATAACCTCCTAGTCTCCACCATAACCTCCTAGTCTCCACCATAACCTCCTAGTCTCCAAGATAACCTCCTAGTCTCCAAGATAACCTCCTAGTCTCAAGATAACCTCCTAGTCTCCAAGATAACTTCCTAGTCTCCAGCATAACCTCCTAGTCTCCAAGATAACCTCCTAGTCTCCAAGATAACCTCCTAGTCTCCAAGATAACCTCCTAGTCTCCAAGATAACCTCCTAGTCTCCACCATAACCTCCTAGTCTCCAAGATAACCTCCTAGTCTCCACCATAACCTCCTAGTCTCCACCATAACCTCCTAGTCTCCACCATAACCTCCTAGTCTCCACCATAACCTCCTAGTCTCCACCATAACCTCCTAGTCTCCAACATAACCTCCTAGTCTCCACCATAACCTCCTAGTCTCCACCATAACCTCCTAGTCTCCACCATAACCTCCTAGTCTCCACCATAACCTCCTAGTCTCCAAGATAACCTCCTAGTCTCCAAGATAACCTCCTAGTCTCCACCATAACCTCCTAGTCTCCACCATAACCTCCTAGTCTCCACCATAACCTCCTAGTCTCCACCATAACCTCCTAGTCTCCACCATAACCTCCTAGTCTCCAACATAACCTCCTAGTCTCCACCATAACCTCCTAGTCTCCACCATAACCTCCTAGTCTCCACCATAACCTCCTAGTCTCCACAATAACCTCCTAGTCTCCAAGATAACCTCCTAGTCTCCAAGATAACCTCCTAGTCTCCAAGATAACCTCCTAGTCTCCAAGATAACCTCCTAGTCTCCACCATAACCTCCTAGTCTCCACCATAACCTCCTAGTCTCCAAGATAACCTCCTAGTCTCCAGCATAACCTCCTAGTCTCCAAGATAACCTCCTAGTCTCCACCATAACCTCCTAGTCTCCAAGATAACCTCCTAGTCTCCAGCATAACCTCCTAGTCTCCACCATAACCTCCTAGTCTCCAGCATAACCTCCTAGTCTCCAGCATAACCTCCTAGTCTCCAGCATAACCTCCTAGTCTCCAGCATAACCTCCTAGTCTCCAGCATAACCTCCTAGTCTCCAAGATAACCTCCTAGTCTCCAACATAACCTCCTAGTCTCCAACATAACCTCCTAGTCTCCAGCATAACCTCCTAGTCTCCAGCATAACCTCCTAGTCTCCAACATAACCTCCTAGTCTCCACCATAACCTCCTAGTCTCCAGCATAACCTCCTAGTCTCCAGCATAACCTCCTAGTCTCCACCATAACCTCCTAGTCTCCACATAACCTCCTAGTCTCCACCATAACCTCCTAGTCTCCAGCATAACCTCCTAGTCTCCACCATAACCTCCTAGTCTCCAAGATAACCTCCTAGTCTCCACCATAACCTCCTAGTCTCCACCATAACCTCCTAGTCTCCAAGATAACCTCCTAGTCTCCAACATAACCTCCTAGTCTCCAAGATAACCTCCTAGTCTCCAAGATAACCTCCTAGTCTCCAAGATAACCTCCTAGTCTCCAGAATAACCTCCTAGTCTCCACCATAACCTCCTAGTCTCCAACATAACCTCCTAGTCTCCAAGATAACCTCCTAGTCTCCAAGATAACCTCCTAGTCTCCAAGATAACCTCCTAGTCTCCACCATAACCTCCTAGTCTCCAGCATAACCTCCTAGTCTCCAGCATAACCTCCTAGTCTCCAAGATAACCTCCTAGTCTCCACATAACCTCCTAGTCTCCAAGATAACCTCCTAGTCTCCAACATAACCTCCTAGTCTCCAGCATAACCTCCTAGTCTCCAAGATAACCTCCTAGTCTCCACCATAACCTCCTAGTCTCCAAGATAACCTCCTAGTCTCCACCATAACCTCCTAGTCTCCACCATAACCTCCTAGTCTCCAGCATAACCTCCTAGTCTCCAAGATAACCTCCTAGTCTCCACCATAACCTCCTAGTCTCCAAGATAACCTCCTAGTCTCCACCATAACCTCCTAGTCTCCAAGATAACCTCCTAGTCTCCACCATAACCTCCTAGTCTCCAAGATAACCTCCTAGTCTCCACCATAACCTCCTAGTCTCCAAGATAACCTCCTAGTCTCCACCATAACCTCCTAGTCTCCACCATAACCTCCTAGTCTCCACCATAACCTCCTAGTCTCCAGCATAACCTCCTAGTCTCCACCATAACCTCCTAGTCTCCAAGATAACCTCCTAGTCTCCAAGATAACCTCCTAGTCTCCACCATAACCTCCTAGTCTCCAAGATAACCTCCTAGTCTCCACCATAACCTCCTAGTCTCCAAGATAACCTCCTAGTCTCCACCATAACCTCCTAGTCTCCAAGATAACCTCCTAGTCTCCACCATAACCTCCTAGTCTCCAAGATAACCTCCTAGTCTCCACCATAACCTCCTAGTCTCCACCATAACCTCCTAGTCTCCACCATAACCTCCTAGTCTCCAGCATAACCTCCTAGTCTCCACCATAACCTCCTAGTCTCCAAGATAACCTCCTAGTCTCCACCATAACCTCCTAGTCTCCAAGATAACCTCCTAGTCTCCACCATAACCTCCTAGTCTCCAAGATAACCTCCTAGTCTCCAGCATAACCTCCTAGTCTCCACCATAACCTCCTAGTCTCCAGCATAACCTCCTAGTCTCCACCATAACCTCCTAGTCTCCAAGATAACCTCCTAGTCTCCACCATAACCTCCTAGTCTCCACCATAACCTCCTAGTCTCCAAGATAACCTCCTAGTCTCCAACATAACCTCCTAGTCTCCAGCATAACCTCCTAGTCTCCAAGATAACCTCCTAGTCTCCACCATAACCTCCTAGTCTCCAAGATAACCTCCTAGTCTCCACCATAACCTCCTAGTCTCCACCATAACCTCCTAGTCTCCACCATAACCTCCTAGTCTCCAAGATAACCTCCTAGTCTCCACCATATCTCCACCATAACCTCCTAGTCTCCAAGATAACCTCCTAGTCTCCACCATAACCTCCTAGTCTCCAAGATAACCTCCTAGTCTCCAAGATAACCTCCTAGTCTCCAGCATAACCTCCTAGTCTCCACCATAACCTCCTAGTCTCCACCATAACCTCCTAGTCTCCACCATAACCTCCTAGTCTCCACCATAACCTCCTAGTCTCCAAGATAACCTCCTAGTCTCCAAGATAACCTCCTAGTCTCCAGCATAACCTCCTAGTCTCCAAGATAACCTCCTAGTCTCCACCATAACCTCCTAGTCTCCACCATAACCTCCTAGTCTCCAAGATAACTTCCTAGTCTCCAAGATAACCTCCTAGTCTCAAAGATAACCTCCTAGTCTCCAAGATAACTTCCTAGTCTCCAGCATAACCTCCTAGTCTCCAAGATAACCTCCTAGTCTCCAAGATAACCTCCTAGTCTCCAAGATAACCTCCTAGTCTCCAAGATAACCTCCTAGTCTCCACCATAACCTCCTAGTCTCCAAGATAACCTCCTAGTCTCCACCATAACCTCCTAGTCTCCACCATAACCTCCTAGTCTCCACCATAACCTCCTAGTCTCCACCATAACCTCCTAGTCTCCACCATAACCTCCTAGTCTCCAACATAACCTCCTAGTCTCCACCATAACCTCCTAGTCTCCACCATAACCTCCTAGTCTCCACCATAACCTCCTAGTCTCCAAGATAACCTCCTAGTCTCCAAGATAACCTCCTAGTCTCCACCATAACCTCCTAGTCTCCAAGATAACCTCCTAGTCTCCACCATAACCTCCTAGTCTCCACCATAACCTCCTAGTCTCCAAGATAACCTCCTAGTCTCCAGCATAACCTCCTAGTCTCCAAGATAACCTCCTAGTCTCCACCATAACCTCCTAGTCTCCAAGATAACCTCCTAGTCTCCAGCATAACCTCCTAGTCTCCACCATAACCTCCTAGTCTCCAGCATAACCTCCTAGTCTCCAGCATAACCTCCTAGTCTCCAGCATAACCTCCTAGTCTCCAAGATAACCTCCTAGTCTCCAACATAACCTCCTAGTCTCCAACATAACCTCCTAGTCTCCAGCATAACCTCCTAGTCTCCAGCATAACCTCCTAGTCTCCAACATAACCTCCTAGTCTCCACCATAACCTCCTAGTCTCCAGCATAACCTCCTAGTCTCCAGCATAACCTCCTAGTCTCCACCATAACCTCCTAGTCTCCAGCATAACCTCCTAGTCTCCAGCATAACCTCCTAGTCTCCAGCATAACCTCCTAGTCTCCAAGATAACCTCCTAGTCTCCAGCATAACCTCCTAGTCTCCAGCATAACCTCCTAGTCTCCAACATAACCTCCTAGTCTCCAAGATAACCTCCTAGTCTCCAAGATAACCTCCTAGTCTCCAAGATAACCTCCTAGTCTCCAAGATAACCTCCTAGTCTCCAAGATAACCTCCTAGTCTCCAGCATAACCTCCTAGTCTCCAGCATAACCTCCTAGTCTCCAACATAACCTCCTAGTCTCCAAGATAACCTCCTAGTCTCCAGCATAACCTCCTAGTCTCCACCATAACCTCCTAGTCTCCAAGATAACCTCCTAGTCTCCAGCATAACCTCCTAGTCTCCACCATAACCTCCTAGTCTCCAGCATAACCTCCTAGTCTCCACCATAACCTCCTAGTCTCCAAGATAACCTCCTAGTCTCCACCATAACCTCCTAGTCTCCAACATAACCTCCTAGTCTCCAGCATAACCTCCTAGTCTCCAAGATAACCTCCTAGTCTCCAAGATAACCTCCTAGTCTCCAACATAACCTCCTAGTCTCCAAGATAACCTCCTAGTCTCCAGCATAACCTCCTAGTCTCCAACATAACCTCCTAGTCTCCAGCATAACCTCCTAGTCTCCACCATAACCTCCTAGTCTCCAGCATAACCTCCTAGTCTCCACCATAACCTCCTAGTCTCCAGCATAACCTCCTAGTCTCCAACATAACCTCCTAGTCTCCAGCATAACCTCCTAGTCTCCAAGATAACCTCCTAGTCTCCAACATAACCTCCTAGTCTCCAAGATAACCTCCTAGTCTCCAACATAACCTCCTAGTCTCCACCATAACCTCCTAGTCTCCAGCATAACCTCCTAGTCTCCAACATAACCTCCTAGTCTCCAGCATAACCTCCTAGTCTCCAGCATAACCTCCTAGTCTCCAGCATAACCTCCTAGTCTCCAAGATAACCTCCTAGTCTCCACCATAACCTCCTAGTCTCCACCATAACCTCCTAGTCTCCAGCATAACCTCCTAGTCTCCAGCATAACCTCCTAGTCTCCACCATAACCTCCTAGTCTCCAAGATAACCTCCTAGTCTCCAAGATAACCTCCTAGTCTCCACCATAACCTCCTAGTCTCCAAGATAACCTCCTAGTCTCCACCATAACCTCCTAGTCTCCAAGATAACCTCCTAGTCTCCACCATAACCTCCTAGTCTCCAAGATAACCTCCTAGTCTCCACCATAACCTCCTAGTCTCCAAGATAACCTCCTAGTCTCCACCATAACCTCCTAGTCTCCACCATAACCTCCTAGTCTCCACCATAACCTCCTAGTCTCCAGCATAACCTCCTAGTCTCCACCATAACCTCCTAGTCTCCAAGATAACCTCCTAGTCTCCAAGATAACCTCCTAGTCTCCACCATAACCTCCTAGTCTCCAAGATAACCTCCTAGTCTCCACCATAACCTCCTAGTCTCCAAGATAACCTCCTAGTCTCCACCATAACCTCCTAGTCTCCAAGATAACCTCCTAGTCTCCACCATAACCTCCTAGTCTCCACCATAACCTCCTAGTCTCCACCATAACCTCCTAGTCTCCAGCATAACCTCCTAGTCTCCACCATAACCTCCTAGTCTCCAAGATAACCTCCTAGTCTCCACCATAACCTCCTAGTCTCCAAGATAACCTCCTAGTCTCCACCATAACCTCCTAGTCTCCAAGATAACCTCCTAGTCTCCAGCATAACCTCCTAGTCTCCACCATAACCTCCTAGTCTCCAGCATAACCTCCTAGTCTCCACCATAACCTCCTAGTCTCCAAGATAACCTCCTAGTCTCCACCATAACCTCCTAGTCTCCACCATAACCTCCTAGTCTCCAAGATAACCTCCTAGTCTCCAAAATAACCTCCTAGTCTCCAGCATAACCTCCTAGTCTCCAAGATAACCTCCTAGTCTCCACCATAACCTCCTAGTCTCCAAGATAACCTCCTAGTCTCCACCATAACCTCCTAGTCTCCACCATAACCTCCTAGTCTCCACCATAACCTCCTAGTCTCCAAGATAACCTCCTAGTCTCCACCATAACCTCCTAGTCTCCACCATAACCTCCTAGTCTCCAAGATAACCTCCTAGTCTCCACCATAACCTCCTAGTCTCCAAGATAACCTCCTAGTCTCCAGCATAACCTCCTAGTCTCCAGCATAACCTCCTAGTCTCCACCATAACCTCCTAGTCTCCACCATAACCTCCTAGTCTCCAAGATAACCTCCTAGTCTCCAAGATAACCTCCTAGTCTCCAGCATAACCTCCTAGTCTCCAGCATAACCTCCTAGTCTCCACCATAACCTCCTAGTCTCCAGCATAACCTCCTAGTCTCCAGCATAACCTCCTAGTCTCCAGCATAACCTCCTAGTCTCCAGATAACCTCCTAGTCTCCAGCATAACCTCCTAGTCTCCAGCATAACCTCCTAGTCTCCAACATAACCTCCTAGTCTCCAAGATAACCTCCTAGTCTCCAAGATAACCTCCTAGTCTCCAAGATAACCTCCTAGTCTCCAAGATAACCTCCTAGTCTCCAAGATAACCTCCTAGTCTCCAGATAACCTCCTAGTCTCCAGCATAACCTCCTAGTCTCCAGCATAACCTCCTAGTCTCCAACATAACCTCCTAGTCTCCAAGATAACCTCCTAGTCTCCAGCATAACCTCCTAGTCTCCACCATAACCTCCTAGTCTCCAAGATAACCTCCTAGTCTCCAGCATAACCTCCTAGTCTCCACCATAACCTCCTAGTCTCCAGCATAACCTCCTAGTCTCCACCATAACCTCCTAGTCTCCAAGATAACCTCCTAGTCTCCACCATAACCTCCTAGTCTCCAACATAACCTCCTAGTCTCCAGCATAACCTCCTAGTCTCCAAGATAACCTCCTAGTCTCCAAGATAACCTCCTAGTCTCCAACATAACCTCCTAGTCTCCAAGATAACCTCCTAGTCTCCAGCATAACCTCCTAGTCTCCAACATAACCTCCTAGTCTCCAGCATAACCTCCTAGTCTCCACCATAACCTCCTAGTCTCCACCATAACCTCCTAGTCTCCACCATAACCTCCTAGTCTCCAGCATAACCTCCTAGTCTCCAACATAACCTCCTAGTCTCCAGCATAACCTCCTAGTCTCCAAGATAACCTCCTAGTCTCCACCATAACCTCCTAGTCTCCAAGATAACCTCCTAGTCTCCAACATAACCTCCTAGTCTCCACCATAACCTCCTAGTCTCCAGCATAACCTCCTAGTCTCCACCATAACCTCCTAGTCTCCAGCATAACCTCCTAGTCTCCACCATAACCTCCTAGTCTCCAGCATAACCTCCTAGTCTCCAACATAACCTCCTAGTCTCCAGCATAACCTCCTAGTCTCCAAGATAACCTCCTAGTCTCCAACATAACCTCCTAGTCTCCAGCATAACCTCCTAGTCTCCAGCATAACCTCCTAGTCTCCAAGATAACCTCCTAGTCTCCAACATAACCTCCTAGTCTCCAACATAACCTCCTAGTCTCCAGCATAACCTCCTAGTCTCCAAGATAACCTCCTAGTCTCCAAGATAACCTCCTAGTCTCCACCATAACCTCCTAGTCTCCAAGATAACCTCCTAGTCTCCACCATAACCTCCTAGTCTCCACCATAACCTCCTAGTCTCCAAGATAACCTCCTAGTCTCCAGCATAACCTCCTAGTCTCCAAGATAACCTCCTAGTCTCCACCATAACCTCCTAGTCTCCAAGATAACCTCCTAGTCTCCAGCATAACCTCCTAGTCTCCACCATAACCTCCTAGTCTCCACCATAACCTCCTAGTCTCCAGCATAACCTCCTAGTCTCCAGCATAACCTCCTAGTCTCCAGCATAACCTCCTAGTCTCCAAGATAACCTCCTAGTCTCCAACATAACCTCCTAGTCTCCAACATAACCTCCTAGTCTCCAGCATAACCTCCTAGTCTCCACATAACCTCCTAGTCTCCAACATAACCTCCTAGTCTCCACCATAACCTCCTAGTCTCCAGCATAACCTCCTAGTCTCCAGCATAACCTCCTAGTCTCCACCATAACCTCCTAGTCTCCAGCATAACCTCCTAGTCTCCAGCATAACCTCCTAGTCTCCAGCATAACCTCCTAGTCTCCAGCATAACCTCCTAGTCTCCAAGATAACCTCCTAGTCTCCAGCATAACCTCCTAGTCTCCAGCATAACCTCCTAGTCTCCAACATAACCTCCTAGTCTCCAAGATAACCTCCTAGTCTCCAGCATAACCTCCTAGTCTCCAAGATAACCTCCTAGTCTCCAAGATAACCTCCTAGTCTCCAAGATAACCTCCTAGTCTCCAAGATAACCTCCTAGTCTCCAAGATAACCTCCTAGTCTCCACCATAACCTCCTAGTCTCCAAGATAACCTCCTAGTCTCCAAGATAACCTCCTATCTCCTCCAAGATAACCTCCTAGTCTCCAAGATAACCTCCTAGTCTCCAAGATAACCTCCTAGTCTCCAAGATAACCTCCTAGTCTCCAAGATAACCTCCTAGTCTCCAAGATAACCTCCTAGTCTCCAAGATAACCTCCTAGTCTCCAGCATAACCTCCTAGTCTCCAGCATAACCTCCTAGTCTCCACATAACCTCCTAGTCTCCAAGATAACCTCCTAGTCTCCAGCATAACCTCCTAGTCTCCACCATAACCTCCTAGTCTCCAAGATAACCTCCTAGTCTCCACATAACCTCCTAGTCTCCACCATAACCTCCTAGTCTCCAGCATAACCTCCTAGTCTCCACCATAACCTCCTAGTCTCCAAGATAACCTCCTAGTCTCCACCATAACCTCCTAGTCTCCAACATAACCTCCTAGTCTCCAGCATAACCTCCTAGTCTCCAAGATAACCTCCTAGTCTCCAAGATAACCTCCTAGTCTCCAACATAACCTCCTAGTCTCCAAGATAACCTCCTAGTCTCCAGCATAACCTCCTAGTCTCCAACATAACCTCCTAGTCTCCAACATAACCTCCTAGTCTCCACCATAACCTCCTAGTCTCCAGCATAACCTCCTAGTCTCCACCATAACCTCCTAGTCTCCAGCATAACCTCCTAGTCTCCAACATAACCTCCTAGTCTCCAGCATAACCTCCTAGTCTCCAAGATAACCTCCTAGTCTCCAACATAACCTCCTAGTCTCCAAGATAACCTCCTAGTCTCCAACATAACCTCCTAGTCTCCACCATAACCTCCTAGTCTCCACCATAACCTCCTAGTCTCCAGCATAACCTCCTAGTCTCCACCATAACCTCCTAGTCTCCAGCATAACCTCCTAGTCTCCAACATAACCTCCTAGTCTCCAGCATAACCTCCTAGTCTCCAAGATAACCTCCTAGTCTCCAACATAACCTCCTAGTCTCCAGCATAACCTCCTAGTCTCCAGCATAACCTCCTAGTCTCCAAGATAACCTCCTAGTCTCCAAGATAACCTCCTAGTCTCCAACATAACCTCCTAGTCTCCAAGATAACCTCCTAGTCTCCAGCATAACCTCCTAGTCTCCAAGATAACCTCCTAGTCTCCAAGATAACCTCCTAGTCTCCAAGATAACCTCCTAGTCTCCAAGATAACCTCCTAGTCTCCAAGATAACCTCCTAGTCTCCAGATAACCTCCTAGTCTCCAGCATAACCTCCTAGTCTCCAGCATAACCTCCTAGTCTCCAACATAACCTCCTAGTCTCCAAGATAACCTCCTAGTCTCCAGCATAACCTCCTAGTCTCCACCATAACCTCCTAGTCTCCAAGATAACCTCCTAGTCTCCAGCATAACCTCCTAGTCTCCACCATAACCTCCTAGTCTCCAGCATAACCTCCTAGTCTCCACCATAACCTCCTAGTCTCCAAGATAACCTCCTAGTCTCCACCATAACCTCCTAGTCTCCAACATAACCTCCTAGTCTCCAGCATAACCTCCTAGTCTCCAAGATAACCTCCTAGTCTCCAAGATAACCTCCTAGTCTCCAACATAACCTCCTAGTCTCCAAGATAACCTCCTAGTCTCCAGCATAACCTCCTAGTCTCCAACATAACCTCCTAGTCTCCAGCATAACCTCCTAGTCTCCACCATAACCTCCTAGTCTCCAGCATAACCTCCTAGTCTCCACCATAACCTCCTAGTCTCCAGCATAACCTCCTAGTCTCCAACATAACCTCCTAGTCTCCAGCATAACCTCCTAGTCTCCAAGATAACCTCCTAGTCTCCAACATAACCTCCTAGTCTCCAAGATAACCTCCTAGTCTCCAACATAACCTCCTAGTCTCCACCATAACCTCCTAGTCTCCAGCATAACCTCCTAGTCTCCAACATAACCTCCTAGTCTCCAGCATAACCTCCTAGTCTCCACCATAACCTCCTAGTCTCCAGCATAACCTCCTAGTCTCCACCATAACCTCCTAGTCTCCAGCATAACCTCCTAGTCTCCAACATAACCTCCTAGTCTCCAGCATAACCTCCTAGTCTCCAAGATAACCTCCTAGTCTCCAACATAACCTCCTAGTCTCCAGCATAACCTCCTAGTCTCCAGCATAACCTCCTAGTCTCCAAGATAACCTCCTAGTCTCCAACATAACCTCCTAGTCTCCAACATAACCTCCTAGTCTCCAGCATAACCTCCTAGTCTCCAGCATAACCTCCTAGTCTCCACCATAACCTCCTAGTCTCCACCATAACCTCCTAGTCTCCAGCATAACCTCCTAGTCTCCAGCATAACCTCCTAGTCTCCAAGATAACCTCCTAGTCTCCAGCATAACCTCCTAGTCTCCAGCATAACCTCCTAGTCTCCAACATAACCTCCTAGTCTCCAAGATAACCTCCTAGTCTCCAGCATAACCTCCTAGTCTCCAAGATAACCTCCTAGTCTCCAAGATAACCTCCTAGTCTCCAAGATAACCTCCTAGTCTCCAAGATAACCTCCTAGTCTCCAAGATAACCTCCTAGTCTCCACCATAACCTCCTAGTCTCCAAGATAACCTCCTAGTCTCCAAGATAACCTCCTAGTCTCCAAGATAACCTCCTAGTCTCCAAGATAACCTCCTAGTCTCCAAGATAACCTCCTAGTCTCCAAGATAACCTCCTAGTCTCCAGCATAACCTCCTAGTCTCCAGCATAACCTCCTAGTCTCCAACATAACCTCCTAGTCTCCAAGATAACCTCCTAGTCTCCAGCATAACCTCCTAGTCTCCACCATAACCTCCTAGTCTCCAAGATAACCTCCTAGTCTCCAGCATAACCTCCTAGTCTCCACCATAACCTCCTAGTCTCCAGCATAACCTCCTAGTCTCCACCATAACCTCCTAGTCTCCAAGATAACCTCCTAGTCTCCACCATAACCTCCTAGTCTCCAACATAACCTCCTAGTCTCCAGCATAACCTCCTAGTCTCCAAGATAACCTCCTAGTCTCCAAGATAACCTCCTAGTCTCCAACATAACCTCCTAGTCTCCAAGATAACCTCCTAGTCTCCAACATAACCTCCTAGTCTCCAACATAACCTCCTAGTCTCCAGCATAACCTCCTAGTCTCCAAGATAACCTCCTAGTCTCCAAGATAACCTCCTAGTCTCCACCATAACCTCCTAGTCTCCAAGATAACTTCCTAGTCTCCACCATAACCTCCTAGTCTCCACCATAACCTCCTAGTCTCCAAGATAACCTCCTAGTCTCCAGCATAACCTCCTAGTCTCCAAGATAACCTCCTAGTCTCCACCATAACCTCCTAGTCTCCAAGATAACCTCCTAGTCTCCAGCATAACCTCCTAGTCTCCACCATAACCTCCTAGTCTCCACCATAACCTCCTAGTCTCCAGCATAACCTCCTAGTCTCCAGCATAACCTCCTAGTCTCCAGCATAACCTCCTAGTCTCCAAGATAACCTCCTAGTCTCCAACATAACCTCCTAGTCTCCAACATAACCTCCTAGTCTCCAGCATAACCTCCTAGTCTCCAGCATAACCTCCTAGTCTCCAACATAAATCCTAGTCTCCACCATAACCTCCTAGTCTCCAGCATAACCTCCTAGTCTCCAGCATAACCTCCTAGTCTCCAAGATAACCTCCTAGTCTCCAGCATAACCTCCTAGTCTCCAGCATAACCTCCTAGTCTCCAGCATAACCTCCTAGTCTCCAAGATAACCTCCTAGTCTCCAGCATAACCTCCTAGTCTCCAGCATAACCTCCTAGTCTCCAACATAACCTCCTAGTCTCCAAGATAACCTCCTAGTCTCCAGCATAACCTCCTAGTCTCCAAGATAACCTCCTAGTCTCCAAGATAACCTCCTAGTCTCCAAGATAACCTCCTAGTCTCCAAGATAACCTCCTAGTCTCCAAGATAACCTCCTAGTCTCCACCATAACCTCCTAGTCTCCAAGATAACCTCTTAGTCTCCAAGATAACCTCCTAGTCTCCAAGATAACTCCTAGTCTCCAAGATAACCTCCTAGTCTCCAAGATAACCTCCTAGTCTCCAAGATAACCTCCTAGTCTCCAGCATAACCTCCTAGTCTCCAGCATAACCTCCTAGTCTCCAACATAACCTCCTAGTCTCCAAGATAACCTCCTAGTCTCCAGCATAACCTCCTAGTCTCCACCATAACCTCCTAGTCTCCAAGATAACCTCCTAGTCTCCAGCATAACCTCCTAGTCTCCACCATAACCTCCTAGTCTCCAGCATAACCTCCTAGTCTCCACCATAACCTCCTAGTCTCCAAGATAACCTCCTAGTCTCCACCATAACCTCCTAGTCTCCAACATAACCTCCTAGTCTCCAGCATAACCTCCTAGTCTCCAAGATAACCTCCTAGTCTCCAAGATAACCTCCTAGTCTCCAACATAACCTCCTAGTCTCCAAGATAACCTCCTAGTCTCCAGCATAACCTCCTAGTCTCCAACATAACCTCCTAGTCTCCAACATAACCTCCTAGTCTCCACCATAACCTCCTAGTCTCCAGCATAACCTCCTAGTCTCCACCATAACCTCCTAGTCTCCAGCATAACCTCCTAGTCTCCAACATAACCTCCTAGTCTCCAGCATAACCTCCTAGTCTCCAAGATAACCTCCTAGTCTCCAACATAACCTCCTAGTCTCCAAGATAACCTCCTAGTCTCCAACATAACCTCCTAGTCTCCACCATAACCTCCTAGTCTCCACCATAACCTCCTAGTCTCCAGCATAACCTCCTAGTCTCCACCATAACTCCTAGTCTCCAGCATAACCTCCTAGTCTCCAACATAACCTCCTAGTCTCCAGCATAACCTCCTAGTCTCCAAGATAACCTCCTAGTCTCCAACATAACCTCCTAGTCTCCAGCATAACCTCCTAGTCTCCAGCATAACCTCCTAGTCTCCAAGATAACCTCCTAGTCTCCAAGATAACCTCCTAGTCTCCAACATAACCTCCTAGTCTCCAAGATAACCTCCTAGTCTCCAGCATAACCTCCTAGTCTCCAACATAACCTCCTAGTCTCCAAGATAACCTCCTAGTCTCCAAGATAACCTCCTAGTCTCCAAGATAACTTCCTAGTCTCCAAGATAACCTCCTAGTCTCCAAGATAACCTCCTAGTCTCCAGATAACCTCCTAGTCTCCAGCATAACCTCCTAGTCTCCAGCATAACCTCCTAGTCTCCAACATAACCTCCTAGTCTCCAAGATAACCTCCTAGTCTCCAGCATAACCTCCTAGTCTCCACCATAACCTCCTAGTCTCCAAGATAACCTCCTAGTCTCCAGCATAACCTCCTAGTCTCCACCATAACCTCCTAGTCTCCAGCATAACCTCCTAGTCTCCACCATAACCTCCTAGTCTCCAAGATAACCTCCTAGTCTCCACCATAACCTCCTAGTCTCCAACATAACCTCCTAGTCTCCAGCATAACCTCCTAGTCTCCAAGATAACCTCCTAGTCTCCAAGATAACCTCCTAGTCTCCAAGATAACCTCCTAGTCTCCAAGATAACCTCCTAGTCTCCAACATAACCTCCTAGTCTCCAAGATAACCTCCTAGTCTCCAACATAACCTCCTAGTCTCCAACATAACCTCCTAGTCTCCAAGATAACCTCCTAGTCTCCAAGATAACCTCCTAGTCTCCAAGATAACCTCCTAGTCTCCACCATAACCTCCTAGTCTCCAACATAACCTCCTAGTCTCCAAGATAACCTCCTAGTCTCCAACATAACCTCCTAGTCTCCAACATAACCTCCTAGTCTCCAAGATAACCTCCTAGTCTCCAACATAACCTCCTAGTCTCCAAGATAAC
This sequence comes from Megaustenia siamemsis, assembly GCA_032433765.1. Lineage (NCBI taxonomy): Eukaryota > Metazoa > Mollusca > Gastropoda > Stylommatophora > Ariophantidae > Megaustenia > Megaustenia siamemsis. The sequence goes on along the minus strand of JAVIAB010000106.1, from coordinate 81,032,644 downwards.
CTCCTAGTCTCCAACATAACCTCCTAGTCTCCAAGATAACCTCCTAGTCTCCAACATAACCTCCTAGTCTCCACCATAACCTCCTAGTCTCCAACATAACCTCCTAGTCTCCAAGATAACCTCCTAGTCTCCAGCATAACCTCCTAGTCTCCAGCATAACCTCCTAGTCTCCAGCATAACCTCCTAGTCTCCAAGATAACCTCCTAGTCTCCAGCATAACCTCCTAGTCTCCACCATAACCTCCTAGTCTCCAACATAACCTCCTAGTCTCCAACATAACCTCCTAGTCTCCAGCATAACCTCCTAGTCTCCACCATAACCTCCTAGTCTCCAGCATAACCTCCTAGTCTCCAGCATAACCTCCTAGTCTCCAAGATAACCTCCTAGTCTCCAACATAACCTCCTAGTCTCCAAGATAACCTCCTAGTCTCCAACATAACCTCCTAGTCTCCAAGATAACCTCCTAGTCTCCAAGATAACCTCCTAGTCTCCAACATAACCTCCTAGTCTCCAACATAACCTCCTAGTCTCCAACATAACCTCCTAGTCTCCAAGATAACCTCCTAGTCTCCAAGATAACCTCCTAGTCTCCAAGATAACCTCCTAGTCTCCAAGATAACCTCCTAGTCTCCAACATAACCTCCTATTCTCCAAGATAACCTCCTAGTCTCCAACATAACCTCCTAGTCTCCAACATAACCTCCTAGTCTCCAAGATAACCTCCTAGTCTCCAACATAACCTCCTAGTCTCCAAGATAACCTCCTAGTCTCCAACATAACCTCCTAGTCTCCAAGATAACCTCCTAGTCTCCAACATAACCTCCTAGTCTCCACCATAACCTCCTAGTCTCCAACATAACCTCCTAGTCTCCAAGATAACCTCCTAGTCTCCAACATAACCTCCTAGTCTCCAGCATAACCTCCTAGTCTCCAGCATAACCTCCTAGTCTCCAAGATAACCTCCTAGTCTCCAGCATAACCTCCTAGTCTCCACCATAACCTCCTAGTCTCCAACATAACCTCCTAGTCTCCAAAATAACCTCCTAGTCTCCAGCATAACCTCCTAGTCTCCACCATAACCTCCTAGTCTCCAGCATAACCTCCTAGTCTCCAGCATAACCTCCTAGTCTCCAAGATAACCTCCTAGTCTCCAACATAACCTCCTAGTCTCCAAGATAACCTCCTAGTCTCCAACATAACCTCCTAGTCTCCAAGATAACCTCCTAGTCTCCAAGATAACCTCCTAGTCTCCAACATAACCTCCTAGTCTCCACCATAACTCCTAGTCTCCACCATAACCTCCTAGTCTCCAAGATAACCTCCTAGTCTCCACCATAACCTCCTAGTCTCCAAGATAACCTCCTAGTCTCCACCATAACCTCCTAGTCTCCAAGATAACCTCCTAGTCTCCACCATAACCTCCTAGTCTCCAAGATAACCTCCTAGTCTCCAAGATAACCTCCTAGTCTCCAAGATAACCTCCTAGTCTCCACCATAACCTCCTAGTCTCCAAGATAACCTCCTAGTCTCCACCATAACCTCCTAGTCTCCAACATAACCTCCTAGTCTCCAAGATAACCTCCTAGTCTCCAGCATAACCTCCTAGTCTCCAACATAACCTCCTAGTCTCCAAGATAACCTCCTAGTCTCCACCATAACCTCCTAGTCTCCAACATAACCTCCTAGTCTCCAACATAACCTCCTAGTCTCCAACATAACCTCCTAGTCTCCAGCATAACCTCCTAGTCTCCAGCATAACCTCCTAGTCTCCAACATAACCTCCTAGTCTCCAGCATAACCTCCTAGTCTCCAGCATAACCTCCTAGTCTCCAACATAACCTCCTAGTCTCCAGCATAACCTCCTAGTCTCCAGCATAACCTCCTAGTCTCCAGCATAACCTCCTAGTCTCCAAGATAACCTCCTAGTCTCCAACATAACCTCCTAGTCTCCAACATAACCTCCTAGTCTCCACCATAACCTCCTAGTCTATAAGATAACCTCCTAGTCTCCACCATAACCTCCTAGTCTCCAACATAACCTCCTAGTCTCCAAGATAACCTCCTAGTCTCCAGCATAACCTCCTAGTCTCCAACATAACCTCCTAGTCTCCAGCATAACCTCCTAGTCTCCAACATAACCTCCTAGTCTCCAAGTTAACCTCCTAGTCTCCAAGTTAACCTCCTAGTCTCCAACATAACCTCCTAGTCTACAGCATAACCTCCTAGTCTCCAACATAACCTCCTAGTCTCCAAGATAACCTCCTAGTCTCCACCATAACCTCCTAGTCTCCAAGATAACCTCCTAGTCTCCAGCATAACCTCCTAGTCTCCAGCATAACCTCCTAGTCTCCAGCATAACCTCCTAGTCTCCAGCATAACCTCCTAGTCTCCAGCATAACCTCCTAGTCTCCAAGATAACCTCCTAGTCTCCACCATAACCTCCTAGTCTCCAAGATAACCTCCTAGTCTCCACCATAACCTCCTAGTCTCCAACATAACCTCCTAGTCTCCACCATAACCTCCTAGTCTCCAGCATAACCTCCTAGTCTCCAGCATAACCTCCTAGTCTCCAGCATAACCTCCTAGTCTCTAGCATAACCTCCTAGTCTCCAGCATAACCTCCTAGTCTCCAAGATAACCTCCTAGTCTCCAAGATAACCTCCTAGTCTCCAGCATAACCTCCTAGTCTCCAGCATAACCTCCTAGTCTCCACCATAACCTCCTAGTCTCCAAGATAACCTCCTAGTCTCCACCATAACCTCCTAGTCTCCAACATAACCTCCTAGTTTCCAGCATAACCTCCTAGTCTCCAGCATAACCTCCTAGTCTCCAGCATAACCTCCTAGTCTCCAGCATAACCTCCTAGTCTCCAGCATAACCTCCTAGTCTCCAGCATAACCTCCTAGTCTCCAACATAACCTCCTAGTCTCCAACATAACCTCCTAGTCTCCAAGATAACCTCCTAGTCTCCACCATAACCTCCTAGTCTCCAACATAACCTCCTAGTCTCCAGCATAACCTCCTAGTCTCCAGCATAACCTCCTAGTCTCCAAGATAACCTCCTAGTCTCCAAGATAACCTCCTAGTCTCCAACATAACCTCCTAGTCTCCACCATAACCTCCTAGTCTCCACCATAACCTCCTAGTCTCCAAGATAACCTCCTAGTCTCCACCATAACCTCTTAGTCTCCAAGATAACCTCCTAGTCTCCACCATAACCTCCTAGTCTCCAAGATAACCTCCTAGTCTCCACCATAACCTCCTAGTCTCCAAGATAACCTCCTAGTCTCCAAGATAACCTCCTAGTCTCCAAGATAACCTCCTAGTCTCCACCATAACCTCCTAGTCTATAAGATAACCTCCTAGTCTCCACCATAACCTCCTAGTCTCCAACATAACCTCCTAGTCTCCAGCATAACCTCCTAGTCTCCAGCATAACCTCCTAGTCTCCAGCATAACCTCCTAGTCTCCAGCATAACCTCCTAGTCTCCAACATAACCTCCTAGTCTCCAGCATAACCTCCTAGTCTCCAGCATAACCTCCTAGTCTCCAGCATAACCTCCTATTCTCCAGCATAACCTCCTAGTCTCCAGCATAACCTCCTAGTCTCCAGCATAACCTCCTAGTCTCCAGCATAACCTCCTAGTCTCCAGCATAACCTCCTAGTCTCCAACATAACCTCCTAGTCTCCAACATAACCTCCTAGTCTCCAAGATAACCTCCTAGTCTCCACCATAACCTCCTAGTCTCCAACATAACCTCCTAGTTTCCAGCATAACCTCCTAGTCTCCAGCATAACCTCCTAGTCTCCAGCATAACCTCCTAGTCTCCACCATAACCTCCTAGTCTCCAACATAACCTCCTAGTCTCCAAAATAACCTCCTAGTCTCCAAGATAACCTCCTAGTCTCCAAGATAACCTCCTAGTCTCCAACATAACCTCCTAGTCTCCAACATAACCTCCTAGTCTCCAAGATAACCTCCTAGTCTCCAACATAACCTCCTAGTCTCCAACATAACCTCCTAGTCTCCAAGATAACCTCCTAGTCTCCACCATAACCTCCTAGTCTCCAAGATAACCTCCTAGTCTCCAAGATAACCTCCTAGTCTCCAACATAACCTCCTATTCTCCAAGATAACCTCCTAGTCTCCAACATAACCTCCTAGTCTCCAATATAACCTCCTAGTCTCCAAGATAACCTCCTAGTCTCCAACATAACCTCCTAGTCTCTAAGATAACCTCCTAGTCTCCAACATAACCTCCTAGTCTCCAAGATAACCTCCTAGTCTCCAACATAACCTCCTAGTCTCCACCATAACCTCCTAGTCTCCAACATAACCTCCTAGTCTCCAACATAACCTCCTAGTCTCCAGCATAACCTCCTAGTCTCCAGCATAACCTCCTAGTCTCCAGCATAACCTCCTAGTCTCCAAGATAACCTCCTAGTCTCCAGCATAACCTCCTAGTCTCCACCATAACCTCCTAGTCTCCAACATAACCTCCTAGTCTCCACCATAACCTCCTAGTCTCCAACATAACCTCCTAGTCTCCAGCATAACCTCCTAGTCTCCACCATAACCTCCTAGTCTCCAGCATAACCTCCTAGTCTCCAACATAACCTCTTAGTCTCCAAGATAACCTCCTAGTCTCCAACATAACCTCCTAGTCTCCAAGATAACCTCCTAGTCTCCAACATAACCTCCTAGTCTCCAAGATAACCTCCTAGTCTCCAAGATAACCTCCTAGTCTCCAACATAACCTCCTAGTCTCCACCATAACCTCCTAGTCTCCAACATAACCTCCTAGTCTCCAAGATAACCTCCTAGTCTCCACCATAACCTCCTAGTCTCCAAGATAACCTCCTAGTCTCCAACATAACCTCCTAGTCTCCACCATAACCTCCTAGTCTCCACCATAACCTCCTAGTCTCCAAGATAACCTCCTAGTCTCCAAGATAACCTCCTAGTCTCCAACATAACCTCCTAGTCTCCACCATAACCTCCTAGTCTCCACCATAACCTCCTAGTCTCCAAGATAACCTCCTAGTCTCCACCATAACCTCCTAGTCTCCAGCATAACCTCCTAGTCTCCAAGATAATCTCCTAGTCTCCACCATAACCTCCTAGTCTCCAGCATAACCTCCTAGTCTCCAACATAACCTCCTAGTCTCCAACATAACCTCCTAGTCTCCAGCATAACCTCTAAGGATAACCTCCTAGACTTCAGGATAATCTGAAAATAATTGGTTAACCACCCGTGTCAGTTGAATCATCCGAATTATAACTCATCGCTTTGAAGGATCCAGACAAAGAAAGACAGCTGCAGTCCCCATCATAGCAGCCACACCACAAATCAAAAGACATAAGGCCAAGCGGCACCGAAGGAACGCAGCTGAACTGTCCATCGTCAAACATTTATCATTCATCATAAGAAATCGATAGCGATCCGAATGAAAAATACAGCTTAAAGTGTGCACAGAGCACTAAACTCTGAAGCACCGACAGCAAGACGGGCTTGGAATATCAGGAGACTGCTGCAAAGAACACTTTTCAGACTGAGCCTCAATAGTCCCTGCCGCCTATCCGCCATATTGACCGGAAGTTCGGTCACCTGACATTTGGTTACTAAATTTATTCAGGGAGAGACATCTGTGTCGTTGCTTCCTTCAACTATGAACTGGCCAGGTGATAGCACCATTCCACATCAAAATAGCGCTCATAAACCCAAATATTGTTCTGTATTTTATCTCATCTCAGCACATCTAATACTGACATTATGATTGCCTACAGGTACACGGAGACTTTGCCCAATATATGGTCAACATGTATGGTCTACTGCCATGTCCTCCTGATCCCTGCACAATTAACGAGTTTGGCCTTCACAATGCCGATTGTATTTCCTGCTTGCTATCGCAACTGGCCACTAACGAGCAGGAACATAAAAATCTACAAATTCTTCTCAACAGTCTCAAGTATTTATCTAAATGCGACGGGCGCCCTCTGTTTGTTTGGTGATTTTTGAATATTTTTTTCTTTCAGTTTTTATCCTCATCATCTTCGTGTATCGGGTCGGTCAAGCCATTAACAATCTTGTCTATTATTATGTATGAAACTGTTTCAGTGTGTGCTTTGCTTTCCCGGCAACTTTGTCACAGATACCTGGCAACTTTGTCACATATCCCTGGCAACTGTGTCACACATCACTGACAACTTTGTCACATATCCCTGACAACTTTGTCACATATCCCTGACAACTTTGTCACATATCCCTGACAACTTTGTCACATATCACTGACAACTTTGTCACATATCCCTGACAACTGTGTCACATATCCCTGGCAAAATTGTCACATATCCGTGGCAACTTTGCCACATATCCCTGGCAACTGTGTTACACATCACTGACAACTTTGCCACATATCCCTGGCAACTGTGTTACACATCACTGACAACTTTGTCACATATCCCTGGCAAAATTGTCACATATCCCTGGCAACTGTGTTACACATCACTGACAACTTTGTCACATATCCCTGGCAACTGTGTTACACATCACTGACAACTTTGTCACATATCCCTGGCAAAATTGTCACATATTCCTGGCAACTGTGTCACAAATCCCTGGCAACGTTGTCATATATCCCTGACAACTTTGTCACATATCCCTGACAACTTTGTCACATATCCCTGACAACTTTGTCACATATCACTGACAACTTTGTCACATATCCCTGACAACTGTGTCACATATCCCTGGCAAAATTGTCACATATCCGTGGCAACTTTGCCACATATCCCTGGCAACTGTGTTACACATCACTGACAACTTTGCCACATATCCATGGCAACTGTGTTACACATCACTGACAACTTTGTCACATATCCCTGGCAAAATTGTCACATATCCCTGGCAACTGTGTTACACATCACTGACAACTTTGTCACATATCCCTGGCAACTGTGTTACACATCACTGACAACTTTGTCACATATCCCTGGCAAAATTGTCACATATTCCTGGCAACTGTGTCACAAATCCCTGGCAACGTTGTCATATATTACTGACAACTTTGTCACATATCCCTGGCAACTTTGTCACATATTCCTGGCAACATTGTCACATATTCCTGGCAACATTGTCACATATCCCTGGCAACATTGTCACATATCCCTGGCAACCTTGTCACATATTCCTGGCAACTGTGTCACATATCCCTGGCAACCTTGTCACATATTCCTGGCAACATTGTCACATATCCCTGGCAACATTGTCACATATTCCTTACAACCTTGCCACATATCCCTGGCAACATTGTCACATATCCCTGGCAACATTGTCACATAGCCCTGGCAACATTGTCTCATATTCCTGGCCGTTCTCTCTTCTCTCTTCCGTTCATCTTAATACATATATATATATATATATATATATATATATATTCAGCATTAATTATGAGATATATATTCAGCATTAATTATGAGATATATATTCAGCATTAATTATGAGATATATATTCAGCATTAATTATATGTGTGTGTCTGATGAATTCTGCCATTTCTATGGTTTTTCTTTCATTTCGTAATGTTTTCTTGCTGTTTTTTTCATGTTGTAATGTTTTCTTGCTGTTTTTTTTCCATTCAATATTTTTGCATACTTATTTGTTTGAACAAAATAAAATAATATAAGTAAATGTATATATATAAAAGTATATGGTCTTGGCAGATGTTTGGTAGCAAGCAGTCTTGATAAGTTTGGTAAAATATTAGTGTCTTATGTTGGATGTGTTATTGGAGAACATCTTCTCACGTGGCTGAATCTGTAAATATTAGACAGATTTGACTGCAGAATGAACAAGGTGTATTTGTGGTACCTGGCCTCGTCTCCTTTCGCCTGCGCCTTTTGTCTTCTGAATTTGATGCCAACGTTGCCTCGAAAGTTGATGTGTGGTTTGTTTTTTGTTCTCAGTGTGCTACGATCTGCAGTAAGATTTTCCCACATTCTTTCACTGATAGTGCATTCCCTCAAGGAAGCCCTGCAAACATCCTTATATCTCAGCACTGGTCTGTCCTTTGGTCTCTTTCCGTCCCTATATTCGTCATACAATATCTTTTTGGGAATATGATAGTTTGCCATTCTTCTTACATGACGCAGCCACCTTAGTCTAGGACCCCCTTCTTACATGATGCAGCCACCTTAGTCTAGGACTCCCTTCTTACATGACGCAGCCACCTTAGTCTATGACTCCCATGTTGACAGGATGGATGTGAAGTTAGCGTATAACGTGGCTAAATAAGACTCCAACCTCAAGGGTAACAACTCTACTAATTTATCTGGCAGTTGATTACCTTTACATATTATCTCCCTTGTTTAGACATTCTTATTTTGCTCTCCCCCTCAAAAAAAAAAAAAAAGAAAGAAATTTTCCAATTAAAATCTCTACAACGTTACGGTTGATGACTACACTTGCAGGGGCGTTTCCGTCTTGTCCTGTAGAGAACAATACATTTAAAAAGCTTTATAAGAAGGTATTGTAGTAAGAGTTTTCGGGTGTGAAAGGAAATCACTAAAGATAGTATTCATGTTGTAGCCAACGCTCGATTTATGGAAAGAAAAACGGCACAAACTAAAACAATACTCGAGACGATTATAATAAAGAGACGTTAATGTCGTATTCTGTGAACTTATTTCACAAATTGTAATCGTGTAGAAGTATTGTTCTCCCATATAATTGAGAAGACACCCAGAATTATTTAAACTTCTTTTCATACTACAGCGATGTTACATTTTACTGTTACAAGATTTCTTTTTCTTTTCAGAAGTTACAATCTATTTGGGACATTTACTGCACCCGAAAGCGTCCAGTTGGGCATGTTCTCATAACAACGATCTATCCATAAACATTATTCTGCTGAAGCTACTATTCTCATGAACAACAGCAGCAGAAATAAGCTAGGACCTGATACAATGTTAACATCTGTGTCTTCTTCTTTTCTCTTTTCACTGATACCTCTAAGGTGTCGTGGTTATATCATTTGTCGTTCTTGAGCTGCTCGAACTGTCTGAATTAGTGATTTTCCTTTGTTGTTACATGTCTCTGTCACTGCATCTATCCATCTTCTTCTGGGTCTTCCTCTTGGTCTTTTTCCATGCATTCTCGAGAAGAACGCCCTTGATGGTGATTGGTAAGGATTCATTCTGACCAGGTGGCCCAACCATTTAAGTTGTTGTTGTTCTATATATTCTTGGCAGGGTTTTGTTCCTACCATTTTTCTTATGGTAACATTCGTGTGGTGTCACAATATAGAGTCGCGCCTAGAAAACATCACCCCCCCTCCCACCCCCCTTCCTATTCTTCAACTCCGCCACTGATTTCTTATCCTTGTATGTCCAGTTTTCCGTGCACAGATGGCTGTACAGAGTTGTCCCTATGGATCTCATTATCAGTTAGAAGTCGTTGTGGTTGTTTCAACATTTATTGTGGATATGTGTATCTTAACGTCAGTGTTTATTGTGGATATGTATATCTTAGGGTCAGTGTTTATTGTGGATATGTGTATCTTAACGTCAGTGTTTATTGTAGATATGTGTATCTTAGGGTCAGTGTTTATTGTGGATATGTGTATCTTAGGGTCAGTGTTTATTTGTGGATATGTGTATCTTAGGGTCAGTGTTTATTGTGGATATGTGTATCTTAGGGTCAGTGTTTATTTGTGGATATGTGTATCTTAGCGTCAGTGTTTATTGTAGATATGTGTATCTTAGGGTCAGTGTTTATTGTGGATATGTGTATCTTAGGGTCAGTGTTTATTTGTGGATATGTGTATCTTAGGGTCAGTGTTTATTGTGGATATGTGTATCTTAGGGTCAGTGTTTATTGTGGATATGTGTATCTTAGGGTCAGTGTTTATTGTGGATATGTGTATCTTAGGGTCAGTGTTAATTGTAGATACGTGTATCTTAGGGTCAGTGTTTATTGTAGATATGTGTATCTTAGGGTCAGTGTTTATTGTGGATACGTTTATCTTAGGGTTAGTGTTTATTGTGGATACGTTTATCTTAGGGTCAGTGTTTATTGTGGATATGTGTATCTTTGGGTCAGTGTTTATTGTGGATATGTGTATCTTAGGGTCAGTGTTTATTGTGGATATGTGTATCTTAGGGTCAGTGTTTATTGTGGATATGTGTATCTTTGGGTCAGTGTTTATTGTAGATGTGTGTATCTTAGGGTCAATGTTTATTGTGGATATGTGTATCTTAGGGTCAGTGTTTATTGTGGATATGTGTATCTTAGGGTTAGTGCTTATTGTGGATACGTTTATTTTAGGGTTAGTGTTTATTGTGGATACGTTTATCTTAGGGTCAGTGTTTATTGTGGATATGTGTATCTTTGGGTCAGTGTTTATTGTGGATATGTGTATCTTAGGGTCAGTGTTTATTGTGGATATGTGTATCTTAGGGTCAGTGTTTATTGTGGATATGTGTATCTTTGGGTCAGTGTTTATTGTAGATGTGTGTATCTTAGGGTCAATGTTTATTGTGGATATGTGTATCTTAGGGTCAGTGTTTATTGTGGATATGTGTATCTTTGGGTCAGTGTTTATTGTAGATGTGTGTATCTTAGGGTCAATGTTTATTGTGGATATGTGTATCTTAGGGTCAGTGTTTATTGTGGATATGTAAATCTTAGGGTCAGTGTTTATTGTGGATATGTGTATCTTAGGGTCAGTGTTTATTGTGGATATGTAAATCTTAGGGTCAGTGTTTATTGTGGATATGTAAATCTTAGGGTCAGTATTTATTGTCGATATGTGTAACATAGGATCAGTGTTTATTGTGGATATGTATATCTTAGGGTCAGTGTTTATTGTGATATGTGTATCTTAGGGTCAGTGTTTATGTGTATCTTAGGGTCAGTGTTTCTTGTGGATATGTGTAACATAGGATCAGTGTTTCTTGTAGATATGTTTATCTTAGGGCCAATGTTTATTGTTTATATGTTTATCTTAGGGCCAATGTTTATTGTTTTTATGTTTATCTTAGGGCCAATGTTTATTGTTTATATGTTTATCTTAGGGCCAATGTTTATTGTTTATATGTTTATCTTAGTCATCCTCATCATTGAGTGCAGTCTCCACATCGAAGGTTGGCTACCACGTACGTCATTTCTCTTGCTTTGATAGTGCAGGCTGTACATATGCTGACTAAGATTAGTTTTAGTAGATACTGTGTCTTTTAACATGCCCCAAAAATCTCATTTGTCTTGTTTGAATTGTGTTTAGTAGTTCTCTTTAAGCGGGGCCGCGAGTAAAGATACATAGAACATTAAATACTAAGCGGGGCCGCGAGTAAAGCTACAAAGAACATTAAATACTAATCAGGGCTGAGATTAAAGCTACATAGAACATTAAATACTAATCAGGGCTGAGAGTAAAGCTACATAGAACATTAAATACTAAGCGGGGCCGCGAGTAAAGCTACAAAGAACATTAAATACTAATCAGGGCTGAGAGTAAAGCTACATAGAACATTAAATACTAAGCGGGGCCGCGAGTAAAGCTACATAGAACATTAAATACTAAGCGGGGCCGCGAGTAAAGCTACATAGAACATATTAAATAAATATAAAATGGTATGGAGCAAATAAACTAATAGACAAGACAAACTATAACGTTTCGGCAAAAGCCTTCATCGGGTGCCGTGATGTGTTATACCTGATGAAGGCCAGTGCCGAAACGTCGTAGTTTGTCTTGTCTTTTTAATTTCTTAGTGGATTTTACTACTAAACACAGGTTCCGCTAGAGCATATTTTCCAGCTGCGAACTGACATGTCCTGCACACTAAAGCTACGAACAACACACGCATTGCGTAGGCGCGTTCACCCAAATGACACAGATCAGCAGAGAGGCGCGTCAGACAGGATGCGCTACTCAGTGTTGCTACAATTAAGCGACACATACACAAACACATGCTCCACGCACACATTTCTTATCATCTCACGCGCAATGAACGTGCTTCTGCCCATATTTCGTTGAAATAACTTCATCGGTGTAAGAAGTATTGATGATATGCTGGGTTGGATAGCCACTGACTTACCGTTTAGAATGTGACGTCCTTGTTAATAATCAGCAAACGAGTCAACGACACTGTCGTATACACGGGCCCTCATATTTCTAAAGCTAGAACTAAACAGCCACTTTAAAGGTCAATACAAGCAGTTGGTGCTTCCAGAAAAAAAAAATGAAGTGAAGAAATGAAGAAAAACTACAAATATTTGCTGCAAGTGCCTTTCTTCGTCAATGTAAAGATATGTTCTGAGTCTTATATTTAATTAATTTGGACTTATATTTCCTTGGCCATTTTTGTTCACGTGATGATATAACATGCATATGTGATATGTTTCTAATAAATTATGTATTTGATACAATTATTCATACAAATTAATTTGCATATACAATAAAATGAATTGAATGTATTTTCACACACATGTTGTATTTTACGTTCATTATTTAATGTTTGCAAGACATCGCGGAGATCTTCATCGTGATAACAGAAGAAGTGGAAGATCTGGCTAGAGACAGAGATTCTTTCAGATGGGCTGTAGTGAATATAACGTTCTGTGGGGGATCTGGCTAGAGACAGAGATTCTTTCAGATGGGCTGTGGTGAGAGCAACGTTCTGTGAGAGATCTGGCTAGAGGCAGAGATTCTTTCAGATGGGCTGTGGTGAGAGCAACGTTCTGTGGGAGATTTGGCTAGAGACAGAGATTCTTTCAGACACGCTGTGGTGGAAGTAACGTTCTGTGGGAGATCTGGCTAGAGACAGAGATTATTTCAGACGGGTTGTGGTGGAAGCAACGTTCTGTGGGAGATCTGACTAGAGACAGAGATTATTTCAGACGGGCTGTGGTGAATGCAACGTTCTGTGGGTGATCTGACTAGAGACAGAGATTCTTTCAGACGGGCTGTGGTGAATGCAACGTTCTGTGGGAGATCTGGCTAGAGACAGAGATTCTTTCAGACGGGCTGTGGTGAATGCAACGTTCTGTGGGAGATCTGGCTAGAGACATAGATTCTTTCAGACACGCTGTGGTGGAAGTAACGTTCTGTGGGAGATCTGGCTAGAAACAGAGATTATTTCGGACGGGTTGTGGTGGAAGTAACGTTCTGTGGGAGATCTGGCTAGAGACAGAGATTATTTCAGACGGGTTGTGGTGGAAGTAACGTTCTGTGGGAGATCTGGCTAGAGACAGATTATTTCAGACGGGTTGTGGTGGAAGCAACGTTCTGTTGGAGATCTGGCTAGAGACAGAGATTATTTCAGACGGGTTGTGGTGGAAGTAACGTTCTGTGGTGAGATCTGGCTAGGGACAGAGATTATTTCAGACGGGCTGTGGTTAATGCAACGTCTGCAAAGGGCATGCGACCTGATGATATTTAATTATTTATTTTAATGTATTTTTTTTCTCTTTCGCTTAACGTGGAGATAATTAATTTAGACAAGAGGTTTTAAGTCTTCTGTGCTCGTATAGCTTCGGGCGTTAAAGTGACATTTTATGTGGCTGGAGATGGGGTTGAAGTTTTAAACTTCATCGTACAAGATCACATCATTTCAATGTGAGGAGGCCAGTGCTATCTATCCCTCGCTGTTACTTATCGTCTACAACTCAATGAGTCAGGAAAAAGTTATGCTGTGAGAAAAGCTGTGTTCACTTTATCCCTCGGATATTGTTAAATCTGTGATCAATATTTGTTCTGTCTTTGTTATATCTTTTGGATGATTGTATTGGTGTTTCTGTCCTCAAATTGATTTTTTTGTTGTATTTGGTGTAAGGAGATTTTATTTAATCTCTAAGGTTGGTATGTATGTCATAACAACTTCCAATGAGTTAGTTCCTTTTATGAGATCACTGATTCATTTATTGGGTGCTGTCTCCACATCAAAGGTTGGCTACCACAGAGCGCTATTTTACGCTGACTTGTCTTGATGGCGCATGCTGTCATAGGTTCACCTGCCCATCTTTTGATGTTATCAGTCTACTTTAGTCTTGGTCTGTCTCTGCCTTGTCTACCTCGTACCTTTCCTTCCAAGATGATTTTTAGTAGAGTATTGTATCTCTTTCCATATCTATTTCAGTTGTCTTTTCCGAACTGTGTTAAGTTGTTTTATTTCTTATCATTTTCAGCTGATTCAGAACTTCCTTGTTTGTCTTCTTTTCTTTCCAAACCCCTTTCTCCCCATTTGACAAGAGTTCCACATTTTAAAGGCTTCAATTATCTGCAATTTTCTTATTTAATGTACATGTCCACTGATTGAAAGGTGTCTACAGAGAGGAGGCTTATCATAGGCAACATCTATTTGGTTTATCAATGACAAAATCTTCCTAACACGGTTTCAAGCTTCACTCAGTCTCTGAAAATTGTTACCAGACCTTTGTTCTTTGAAAGTACGGCAGCTGGTTTTGGTAGCAACCACATCACCAACAAACTGTGATGTTGATTATTGAACACTGTAGGCAATGACCAAAACGACGAGAGCAACAAGACCAGTGGGAAAATTCTCAAAGAGGCCAGCACAAAAGGGTTGCTCCTGGGAAATAGAAAGACAAAAACAATCACAATTTTTCATTCAGGCACATCATGAGGGAGGAAAGTTGCAATAATTAGTTACAACCGGCAAAATACAGGGAAAGAGATATCATGGACGACAAAGAGAAGATACGGGATAGTTTGGTGTCATGGCATGGAAAACAGTCAACAACAGAATTGATACTTTGCACTGTGGATAGAAGATTGTGGAAGGACAAGATTGCTTACGCCAACCAGTATGGCACATGATGATGATGATGATAATAGGCACAAACAAAATCATTTGCTCACACTCTTACCTTTATTTTGTCATATAAATGAATAGCATCACAACTTATGAGACAACATCATGAATGTTGAACATTTTATTTATCAATTATAATCAGATTTCAAACAGGCAATCTATATTCTGAAACTGGCAATGAGTTCTTTGCAAATATTAACAATGACAAAAGTGTCAGTACTACATGAGAGTAGTGTAGGGTTGAGGGCTAGCCAATGGCACGACATTCATTCTCTGACTAGCTCACTCACCCACAAGTACAACAAGACATGACTCACACAGTAATGGAGAGAGAAAGAAAGATAGAAGAAAGAATAAGAGACTTACAACTGTTTATCCTCAAAACTTTGATGTCTCAAATACTCTCATCATATGAAATGCTAAAAAATGAGTCAGTCTCAAGTTACACATCAACATAACCCTTACCATGGCCATTCAGTTTTGTTCTATTCTCTCCCATCACAAAATGTCATTACAATCACAAAGAGAAACCCAATTTACCAAGTTAACAAACTTTGTGGCTCCATCGAGACATCACAACTGACTAAAGTATGTATCCTACACCGTAGCTCCATATTGATGTCACAACTCACTAAAGTATGTATCCTACACCGTTCCTCCATATTGATGTCACAACTCACTAAAGTATGTATCCTACACTGTAGCTCCATATTGATGTCACAACTCACTAAAGTATGTATCCTACACTGTAGCTCCATCGAGACATCACAACTGACTAAAGTATGTATCCTACACTGTAGCTCCATCGAGACATCACAACTGACTAAAGTATGTATCCTACACCGTAGCTCTATGTAGACATCACAACTGACTAAAGTATGTTTCCTACACCGTAGCTCTATCTAGACATCACAACTGACTAAAGTAGGTTTCCTACACCGTAGCTCTATCTAGACATCACAACTGACTAAAGTATGTTTCCTACACCGTAGCTCCATCGAGACATCACAACTGATTAAAGTGTGTATCCTACACCATAGCTCCATGTAGACATCACAACTGACTAAATTATGTATCCTACACCGCAGCTCCATCTAGACATCACAACCGACTAAAGTATGTATCCTACACTGTAGCTCCATCGAGACATCACAACTGACTAAAGTATGTATCCTACACCGCAGCTCCATCTAGACATCACAACTGACTAAAGTATGTATCCTACACCGCAGCTCCATCTAGACATCACAACTGACTAAAGTATGTATCCTACACCGCAGCTCCATCTAGACATCACAACTGACTAAAGTATGTATCCTACACCGCAGCTCCATCTAGACATCACAACTGACTAAAGTATGTATCCTACACCGCAGCTCCATCTAGACATCACAACTGACTAAAGTATGTATCCTACACCGCAGCTCCATCTAGACATCACAACTGACTAAAGTATGTATCCTACACCGCAGCTCCATCTAGACATCACAACTGACTAAAGTATGTATCCTACACCGCAGCTCCATCTAGACATCACAACTGACTAAAGTATGTATCCTACACCGTAGCTCCATCGAGACATCACAACTGACTAAAGTATGTATCCTACACCGTAGCTCCATCGAGACATCACAACTGACTAAATTATGTATCCTACACCGTAGCTCCATCGAGACATCACAACTGACTAAATTATGTATCCTACACCGTAGCTCCATCGAGACATCGCAACTGACTAAAGTATGTATCCTACACCATAGCTCCATCGAGACATCACAACTGACTAAATTATGTATCCTACACCATAGCTCCATCGAGACATCACAACTGACTAAATTATGTATCCTACACCATAGCTCCATCGAGACATCACAACTGACTAAATTATGTATCCTACACCATAGCTCCATCGAGACATCACAACTGACTAAATTATGTATCCTACACCATAGCTCCATCGAGACATCACAACTGACTAAATTATGTATCCTACACCATAGCTCCATCGAGACATCACAACTGACTAAATTATGTATCCTATACCGCAGCTCCATCGAGACATCACAACTGACTAAATTATGTATCCTACACCGTAGCTCCATGTAGACATCACAACTGACTAAATTATGTATCCTACACCGTAGCTCCATGTAGACATCACAACTGACTAAATTATGTATCCTACACCGCAGCTCCATCGAGACATCACAACTGACTAAATTATGTATCCTACACCGCAGCTCCATCTAGACATCACAACTGACTAAAGTATGTATCCTACACCGTAGCTCTATCTAGACATCACAACTGACTAAAGTATGTATCCTACACCGTAGCTCCATGTAGACGTCACAACTAACTACATTATATGTCCACTCTGCAGCTGTCATCTCAATACAAGAACACAATATAGTCTGATATAGCTTTGAAGACAAAAGAAGTCAACATTTCTGTACAAGAATGACCTTGTTTGTGAATGTCAGAATACCCTTGTATGCGGTGATATTAACCTTTCATCAACTACAACATATGTAACCAGCTAGGTACCTGCAATTATAAAATCACATTTCCAAGGACATCCAGAACCTGCAACATTATGGATCCCAAGCCGTGCTACAGAGTTCGTGCACACAGGCCAGAGTTCTCCAGGGGAATATTGCAGCACCTATGGATTCATGCATTGATGATGGTCCTAACAATAACAAACAAAACTACAATAAATCTTACAATTCACATTTCAACACGGTTATCGCTTTCGTTATTAAATAAGGAAGATAAATAAAAACTAGCAGTAATGGATAAGAACCTAAATTTTTTTAATAAACATTTCCTCTGCTTCCCATGTAAGTGATGAAGTCCATCACTGATGTTGTCCAAGGACCAAAATGCACTTGTGAGCTTACAAAATAAATACTGAATTCTGATGTGCATACAAATCAATCACAAGAGATAGTTCTTGTTCATATCTATTTGAATAAAAGTGAGCACTATTACATATAGGTTTGTCTACTCACTAGAGAACCTAAAATATCGGGCAAGCAGGGTGGCCAAAGTTCATTTAGAATGACGCTGTTGTTTTGGCCATGCTGGCATGTGAAGTATATTGGGCCATGCTGGCATGTGAAGTATATTTGGTCATGCCGGCATGTCACTTCATCCTGCACACCAATACACAATCTATGCTAGAGTTGTATTCGCAGCCCTATGCTATAGTCATGAGAACACCTGCGTGAAAGACATCGCCAATGATGGCTAATTTTTTAGTTAGCCGAGTTGGCAATGTTCCCTAGCATTTGGCTTTTCATGGCAAGGCGCTGTGCCAAGCAGTACATGTTCGATCCTGCTCCGGACCATATATTGTTCTTTTTTTTTTTCTTCTGTTATTGATTATTTGTCATTTTTTCCGAGTGCTGTTAACATACCTCTTCCTCTGAGCTGATTCACTCATTCGAATAGAGTTTAGATTAGTAGGGTTAAAAACAAAGGGACAATAACCTTGTAGATTGTGTGATATAGAAATAGTTATCAGTGGTCAATTGAAAGTTATCTTGTGAAAATCATGTGTCCATTGTTGTTGGTCATATAACGATTTGAATGATTATCCTTTTGGGCTGAATACGGCACATAGGACAAAAGTCATAGTTGTCCATGTCTGACGGTCAGCTGTGACCTGTTTTAGTTCTTGGTTGTTTCTGAGACCCATAGCTTCACTCACACTGATGATGGTTCTATGCTGGGTCTCTTTCAGCCTTCCTCATTTTCTTTTACTTTCTGGTCTACATATAAGGGCCTGGTGAGGTAGCCTTCTAACGTCCATTCTGAGAATATGACCAAGGATGAATACTAAAAGCCAAATGTTTGGTTAGATATTTGATTGAGTCCCAACCAGCCATCAGAAAGAGGAAGTTCGCATTAGAGTAGATATAAGGAATTACTGGCAAATTTGGGTACTATGTAAAAGAATGAAAAGATCCAGATCAAATAGGGACAGGTTAGACAGATAGTCTCAAGTATAGTTTAGCAGCCATGAAAGCAGAGAAGATTTAGTTAGGATAGATTAAGAATAGTAAAACTGATTGGTCCATCTTGGACAATGTTAATAACCTCAGAGGGTTGTTAGACATAAGAAGTAGAAACCGATTAGCAGTTGTAGAGATAGGAATTGATAAGTATGAGAGTAAAAGTTGTGCCTGAGTGCAGAGATCTTGAAATTGCTCTTGTTATGCTGTTACATTAATAAACTCAGGAAGAACTGGACGTGTTTGAGGCAGTCTCCTGACATTTTATTCCTGGCATATTTGATGTCTCCATATTACAACATGTTTGTTCATTGTCTCAATCCACACAATGTCCATGCCAATCAAGAAAATGCCAGATTTACAATTCATTCTTTGAAATGTCAGAACATTCACCACTGCAGTTATAACATCATTCTGTATAATGGTACAATAAATCACAAGCATATAATATGGCCTCATTATTTCAAATGGACTTTGGCCACCCCGCTTGCAAGAAACTACAGATTCTCTAGTTAGACATATTCTATTCATATGTGTATGTGTGAAATAAATGCAATGAAAAATATGACTGCAGATTACACGTTCAACGTTTCTTGGATTTGTCAAAAATGCACTAAGCAATTGACAACATAACACAAATCACAGTGCAAAAGTCATAAACTGGTGATTGCATGTACTTGCATGAAAATACGCAAGCAAAAAACAAAACATATTAACATACACAGTGCAGAGGGTTAATATACAATGAAACTTAAAAAATCATAACTTACTATATTGCACTGGTAACTATGAATCAGGCAAATGTGTGGGGTATCTCAAACTGCCTGTTGACAATGTGATGACATTTATTGATGACATTATCTAGCAACTACATTTTACAGTCAGTTATACTTTACAGACAAGATGATGAAACTTGATGATGAACCAGCTGGGTAACTCTAGAAGCTTGATGGAGAAACTTAAAATAATAAATGTGATCAACCATGCACAACTAACTATATATTATAACAATGCGCAACATTACACCTTTTGGCATCACAAATGAAAATGTTTTCCTGGATAACAAAACCAGTTTCTTTTCAATTACTTTGTTCACTGCTGAGACGTATTATTAATTATGAATAAAACAGCAGTCATCTTCTCATATTCATTCACTCATTTTCCTTTCAGGCCGAAAACAGCACATAGGGTAGAAGTCATAGTTCTCCACGATTGACTATTTGCTGCTAGTTCTTGTAGCTCTTGCTTGTTTCTCTTGGTCTACCTTGTTTTCTTTTACCAGATGGCTTTCACATGAATGCCTGACGGAGAAGTTTTCTTCATTCACTTCTCATATTACCAAACATTTCTTGTGCAATTATGCATTTGTGACATACCTCTAGATGTGAGGTAAACAGTACCTTGCCTTAGGACGAGAAAGGGAAGCCAACAGAAGAGAAAAACAAAAGCAACAACTACAAATTAAGCTTGAAATATTCATTACTTAACCAATGTTTATTTAGTTGCCAGTTTGGGTACCAAGCTCGACAAAACAGACCAAATCCAAAACTATATATATCCTGTAACAGCAACTCATGGTCTCAACAAAAAATGCTTGATGTGGGTCCCATGTGCTAAATAAAGACTGAGGCCACAAAACTAATAAAACATGGAAGACATTCCTGGAAATGGCACAAACATTCACAAACTGTTTGGGCTCTTGCAGGTTAAATGGTGACCAAAAAAAAAAAAGAAAAAATGCCAAATTTTAATTTCAAACATACTAGCAAGCTTAACCCTGACAGCAGCTAGCAGGTCAAACAAGACTGCCACTTGAAAATGGCAGAAGTTTGTTCAAGGGTTGTGCCTGGGAGACAGAAGCAAATATCACAGCCTGAATATAAATTGTGGCACACTGTAATTTACCTCAAAAGAATTAACAGTCACAACAAAAATGTCATCAGATCTATTAATAGATAATGACCTTCAGACTGACATAGTATTTAGTCACCTTGAGAATATTGTCAACACTCTCAACACTGGCCAATCAATGAGGAGATGTCTCAAACTGTCACTTGTATCATGCCATACACAATTTACAAAATAAAAATTACTGATATAAAGAACATATAACAAAATGACATCATGTACTATAAAGATAAACATAGTTATCTAAACACAATGATCTATTCCATCTGAGCTCAGTTGCAAACTTTGACCAGACTAAACCTGCTGATCAGCATATCATTCACTGTTTCCCAAAATTCAAACTAAAAATGATTTTTTGGAACCTGTCATAAAAATCCAATATTTTAATCAATAAAAAAGATATTTAAATCTTTATATATTCAGTGGTTAGAGTTTGAAACCATTTAGCTTCCTTGTAAAAAAAAAAAGTAAAGTATACGCAAATGGCGTATAGGGAATATGGTGTTAGTGACCATAAATTTTACAGACCTTCGGCACATGATTTTTGGGGTAATGTGGTCGGTATTACGCCCGTGCTGCTTTACTTTCCCAGAAAAAAATCAGGTACCCATTAAAGGCTGGGTGAACCCGGAAGCCGCCGGTTGGGATCAAACCCTCCCTCTTGTCCTTTGTAGTCCAGTTCACTAACCACTGAGCTATCGCGGCTCCCTCATTTAGCTTCCTTGGGTGTGTGTATATTTGTCTTTCTTTAGAAGGATATGATAACTGTTTGCCACATCACCACAGTCATGCCAATTCACAAAATGTGACATTCACATCAACTGACAGAATATGACATCCACATCAATTGACAAAATATGACAAACTCTATATTTTATAAATATAGCATGCACACTATTTTACAAAATAAAACAGTCACACACAAGTTCACATCTCATTAATTTGCAAACTGTGATATTCACATTAACTTAAAAAATATGACATGCAATCGATGCAGGAAAACACAAATGAACTATCATCAATAGCCAGCAAAATTGGGCTTGAGGTCAATCATGAAAAGACTAAAGTCATGAAAAGTTTAATTCCAACAAGTGACAAAATATACATGGAAAACAAACCAGTAGAAGAGATCGATCACTTTATCTATCTTGGAAGTCACATTGATCGAGAAGGGGATACGAGCAAAGAAATTAGAATCAGACTGGCTAAAGCAGCAATGTCTTTCAGAAGCCTTGAAAAGTTGTGGAAATCAAAACTCATTAGCACAAACACAAAACTTAGGCTATTCAAATCAAATGTACTATCAACCCTTACGTATGCGTGTGAAAGCTGGAAAACAACAAGAGATATAGAAACAAAGTTGAACGCATTCGAAAATAAATGTCTAAGGAAAATACTTGGTATAGAATGGAACGAATTCAAAACAAACGAGGAAATTAGAGAAATCGCCAATCAACCACTAATATCTTCAGTAATAAAGAAAAGACGATGGTCATACGTTGGACATGTGATGAGAAGAGATAATAATCGAATAGCAAAGCAAGCCCTCATATGGGAAACAACAGGTAAAAGAAAAAGAGGAAGACCCAGGGAGACACTGAGAAGAACATTGATGAGAGAGGCAAGAGCAGCAGGAATCGGCTCCCTCAATGAGATAGAACTGCTTGCACAGAACAGAGACAGATGGCGAGATTTGATAAAATATCTTTAAAAGAAAACTGCTAGAACAAAAATTCATATAGGAGAAGGTGTATCTTGGTCTACGCCCTATGGGCCGGTTACGGCTCGAAAGGTCAATAGAATCAAATGTAACAAATACAAGTTTGTAACGCGATGCCAAATCTTCATAGACAGTTGTCCAATATTGAGGTTAAATATTTCTAGTTCTTGGAGCAACAATCACAGTTCAGTAATGCTAGATTAAGTTCATGCATCAATTCTGTGTTTGTATTTTGGCAATGAGACTACAACATGTTTACAGAATGTATATTTCAGCTACAGTTCTGCTCTATAAGATCTTCATGGATATATATTACGTATAAGGGCAAGACTGTAGAATGTACATTCCTATTTTGTCAGGCATTGGGCTGTTGTGTCCCAGACTTCAGTCAGGAAAGAATAAAGCCATGTCACCTGCCACACATGTTGTAAGAGGTGACTAAGGAAGTTGGGGCCAAGGTCTTAGTGCTACAGAGATTGTGCCTGGAGCCATCTTCTAGTGTGTGGCAGGCACATTTTTAATGGTGAATGATCTGTGGAGGGGATCTGAGCACTATGAAGTTGGCTGTTGTGCAATGAAGATGACCTGTCAACTAATGTAAACAATGAAGATGACCTGTCAACTAATGTAAACAATGAAGATGACCTGTCAACTAATCTAAACAATGAAGATGACCTGTCAACTAATCTAAACAATGAAGATGACCTGTCAACTAATCTAAACAATGAAGATGACCTGTCAACTAATCTAAACAATGAAGATGACCTGTCAACTAATGTAAACAATGAAGATTACCTGTCAACTAATCTAAACAATTAAGATGACCTGTCAACTAATCTTAATAATGAAGATGACCTGTCAACTAATGTAAACAATGAAGATGACCTGTCAACTAATGTAAACAATGAAGATGACCTGTCAACTAATCTAAACAATGAAGATGACCTGTCAACTAATGTAAACAATGAAGATGACCTGTCAACTAATCTAAACAATTAAGATGACCTGTCAACTAATCTTAATAATGAAGATGACCTGTCAACTAATCTTAACAATGAAGATGACCTGTCAACTAATGTCAACAATGAAGATGACCTGTCAACTAATGTAAACAATGAAGATGACCTGTCAACTAATGTAAACAATGAAGATGACCTGTCAACTAATCTAAACAATGAAGATGACCTGTCAACTAATGTAAACAATGAAGATGACCTGTCAACTAATCTAAACAAATAAGATGACCTGTCAACTAATCTTAATAATGAAGATGACCTGTCAACTAATCTTAACAATGAAGATGACCTGTCAACTAATGTAAACAATGAAGATGACCTGTCAACTAATCTAAACAATGAAGATGACCTGTCAACTAATGTAAACAATGAAGATGACCTGTCAACTAATGTAAACAAGGATGATGACCTGTCAACTAATGTAAACAATGAAGATGACCTGTCAACTAATCTTAACAATGAAGATGACCTGTCAACTAATGTAAACAATGAAGATGACCTGTCAACTAATGTAAACAATGAAGATGACCTGTCAACTAATGTAAACAATGAAGATGACCTGTCAACTAATCTTAACAATGAAGATGACCTGTCAACTAATGAATCAATGAAGATGACCTGTCAACTAATCTTAACAATGAAGATGACCTGTCAACTAATCTTAACAATGAAGATGACCTGTCAACTATTGTAAACAATGAAGATGACCTGTCAACTAATCTTAACAATGAAGAAGACCTGTCAACTAATGTAAACAATGAAGATGACCTGTCAACTAATCTAAACAATGAAGATGACCTGTCAACTAATCTTAACAATGAAGATGACCTGTCAACTAATGTAAACAATGAAGATGACCTGTCAACTAATGTAAACAATGAAGATGACCTGTCAACTAATGTAAACAAGGATGATGACCTGTCAACTAATGTAAACAATGAAGATGACCTGTCAACTAATCTTAACAATGAAGATGACCTGTCAACTAATGTAAACAATGAAGATGACCTGTCAACTAATGTAAACAATTAAGATGACCTGTCAACTAATCTTAACAATGAAGATGACCTGTCAACTAATGAATCAATGAAGATGACCTGTCAACTAATCTTAACAATGAAGATGACCTGTCAACTAATCTTAACAATGAAGATGACCTGTCAACTAATGTAAACAATGAAGATGACCTGTCAACTAATCTTAACAATGAAGAAGACCTGTCAACTAATGTAAACAATGAAGATGACCTGTCAACTAATCTAAACAATTAAGATGACCTGTCAACTAATCTTAACAATGAAGATGACCTGTCAACTAATCTTAACAATGAAGATGACCTGTCAACTAATGTAAACAATGAAGATGACCTGTCAACTAATCTAAACAATTAAGATGACCTGTCAACTAATGTAAACAATGAAGATGACCTGTCAACTAATGTAAACAATGAAGATGACCTGTCAACTAATGTAAACAATGAAGATGACCTGTCAACTAATCTTAACAATGAAGATGACCTGTCAACTAATGAATCAATGAAGATGACCTGTCAACTAATCTTAACAATGAAGATGACCTGTCAACTAATCTTAACAATGAAGATGACCTGTCAACTAATGTAAACAATGAAGATGACCTGTCAACTAATGTAAACATGGATGATGACCTGTCAACTAATGTAAACAATGAAGATGACCTGTCAACTAATGTAAACAATGAAGATGACCTGTTAACTAATCTAAACAATGAATATGACCTGTCAACTAATGTAAACAATGAAGATTACCTGTCAACTAATCTAAACAATTAAGATGACCTGTCAACTAATCTTAATAATGAAGATGACCTGTCAACTAATCTTAACAATGAAGATGACCTGTCAACTAATGTAAACAATGAAGATGACCTGTCAACTAATCTAAACAATGAAGATGACCTGTCAACTAATGTAAACAATGAAGATGACCTGTCAACTAATCTAAACAAGGATGATGACCTGTCAACTAATGTAAACAATGAAGATGACCTGTCAACTAATCTTAACAATGAAGATGACCTGTCAACTAATGAATCAATGAAGATGACCTGTCAACTAATCTTAACAATGAAGATGACCTGTCAACTAATCTTAACAATGAAGATGACCTGTCAACTAATGTAAACAATGAAGATGACCTGTCAACTAATGTAAACAAGGATGATGACCTGTCAACTAATGTAAACAATGAAGATGACCTGTCAACTAATCGTAACAATGAAGATGACCTGTCAACTAATGTAAACAATGAAGATGACCTGTCAACTAATGTAAACAATTAAGATGACCTGTCAACTAATCTTAACAATGAAGATGACCTGTCAACTAATGAATCAATGAAGATGACCTGTCAACTAATCTTAACAATGAAGATGACCTGTCAACTAATCTTAACAATGATGTTGACCTGTCAACTATTGTAAACAATGAAGATGACCTGTCAACTAATCTTAACAATGAAGAAGACCTGTCAACTAATGTAAACAATGAAGATGACCTGTCAACTAATCTAAACAATGAAGATGACCTGTCAACTAATCTTAACAATGAAGATGACCTGTCAACTAATGTAAACAATGAAGATGACCTGTCAACTAATGTAAACAATGAAGATGACCTGTCAACTAATGTAAACAAGGATGATGACCTGTCAACTAATGTAAACAATGAAGATGACCTGTCAACTAATGTAAACAATGAAGATGACCTGTCAACTAATGTAAACAATTAAGATGACCTGTCAACTAATCTTAACAATGAAGATGACCTGTCAACTAATCTTAACAATGAAGATGACCTGTCAACTAATGAATCAATGAAGATGACCTGTCAACTAATCTTAACAATGAAGATGACCTGTCAACTAATCTTAACAATGATGTTGACCTGTCAACTATTGTAAACAATGAAGATGACCTGTCAACTAATCTTAACAATGAAGAAGACCTGTCAACTAATGTAAATAAACAATGAAGATGACCTGTCAACTAATCTAAACAATGAAGATGACCTGTCAACTAATGTAAACAAGGATGATGACCTGTCAACTAATGTAAACAATGAAGATGACCTGTCAACTAATCTAAACAATTAAGATGACCTGTCAACTAATCTAAACAATGAAGATGACCTGTCAACTAATCTAAACAATTAAGATGACCTGTCAACTAATGTAAACAATGAAGATGACCTGTCAACTAATGTAAACAATTAAGATGACCTGTCAACTAATCTTAACAATGAAGATGACCTGTCAACTAATCTTAACAATGAAGATGACCTGTCAACTAATGAATCAATGAAGATGACCTGTCAACTAATCTTAACAATGAAGATGACCTGTCAACTAATCTTAACAATGAAGATGACCTGTCAACTAATGTAAACAATGAAGATGACCTGTCAACTAATCTTAACAATGAAGATGACCTGTCAACTAATGTAAACAATGAAGATGACCTGTCAACTAATCTTAACAATGAAGAAGACCTGTCAACTAATGTAAACAATGAAGAAGACCTGTCAACTAATGTAAACAATGAAGATGACCTGTCAACTAATCTTAACAATGAAGATGACCTGTCAACTAATGTAAACAATGAAGATGACCTGTCAACTAATGTAAACAAGGATGATGACCTGTCAACTAATGTAAACAATGAAGATGACCTGTCAACTAATCTTAACAATGAAGATGACCTGTCAACTAATGTAAACAATGAAGATGACCTGTCAACTAATCTAAACAATGAAGATGACCTGTCAACTAATGTAAACAATGAAGATGACCTGTCAACTAATGTAAACAAGGATGATGACCTGTCAACTAATCTAAACAATGAAGATGACCTGTCAACTAATCTTAACAATGAAGATGACCTGTCAACTAATGTAAACAATGAAGATGACCTGTCAACTAATGTAAACAATTAAGATGACCTGTCAACTAATCTTAACAATGAAGATGACCTGTCAACTAATGAATCAATGAAGATGACCTGTCAACTAATCTTAACAATGAAGATGACCTGTCAACTAATCTTAACAATGAAGATGACCTGTCAACTAATGTAAACAATGAAGATGACCTGTCAACTAATCTTAACAATGAAGAAGACCTGTCAACTAATGTAAACAATGAAGATGACCTGTCAACTAATCTAAACAATTAAGATGACCTGTCAACTAATCTTAACAATGAAGATGACCTGTCAACTAATCTTAACAATGAAGATGACCTGTCAACTAATGTAAACAATGAAGATGACCTGTCAACTAATCTAAACAATTAAGATGACCTGTCAACTAATGTAAACAATGAAGATGACCTGTCAACTAATGTAAACAATGAAGATGACCTGTCAACTAATGTAAACAATGAAGATGACCTGTCAACTAATCTTAACAATGAAGATGACCTGTCAACTAATGAATCAATGAAGATGACCTGTCAACTAATCTTAACAATGAAGATGACCTGTCAACTAATCTTAACAATGAAGATGACCTGTCAACTAATCTAAACAATTAAGATGACCTGTCAACTAATCTTAACAATGAAGATGACCTGTCAACTAATCTTAACAATGAAGATGACCTGTCAACTAATGTAAACAATGAAGATGACCTGTCAACTAATCTAAACAATTAAGATGACCTGTCAACTAATGTAAACAATGAAGATGACCTGTCAACTAATCTAAACAATGAAGATGACCTGTCAACTAATCTAAACAATTAAGATGACCTGTCAACTAATCTAAACAATTAAGATGACCTGTCTATAAAACTAAATGTATTTTGTATACAGGCCAAAGAAAATAAACACTTGCTCTCAATTGTTCAGCATGAAGATGTGTCAAAGAGAATCATTCTATTCCTTGTCTCAGCATAGAATATCACTAGCCACAAAAATAGCAGATAACTTGTGTTCTAGAAATTTCTTCCTCCCATATACTCAAAAAGGTATAAAAGAAATTGAAGAAGTTGACTAACATTCAACTTTTATCCATACAAGTGAAGTAAGTAAGTCCCCCCCCCTACCAACCTCTCCCCATGCCGAAAGGCCGATGGGGGATATGGCATAGAGCCCATTTGTTTGAATGGCATGGTTGTAAGTCAACAACAGAATAGATAAATAAATATTGAAAGTTTTGTTGTGACATGATCACCTAGGCCAAGTAGGATATGAGCTTGTTGATTTTATTCTTCTCGTAAGACAATAGATCATAAGTAGTTAAATAAAAAAATAAAAAAAAGTAAAGGGCCCCTTCATGCCATGTTGCATATAGGGAATATAGTGTTTGTACCAATATTTTTTAACAGACCTTCGGCACATGATTTTTGGGGTAATATTGTCGGTGTAACGCCAGTGCTGCTTTACTTTCCTAGAAAAAAATCAGGTCCCCATTTAAGGCTGGATTAATCTGGAAGCCGTCGATCAGGATTGAACCCGACATCTTGTCCTTAGTAATCCACTTCACTAACCACTGAGCTATCACTGCCCCCATGTGAGATCATACTTGACTTGAATTGTGACAATCTGACATTGAAAAGAACAAAACAAAAAGCCACCTCATTTTGTAGAAGCAACTAATTGGAAGGACATGGCAAAACCCGCCCCAAAAAATGTCACAGAATAGTTTGATTACAATTCTTGGGTTGTTTTTTTTTTCATCCGTTTCTGTCTGAACATGCAGGCAAAAGTAGGATTGTGTGATGTTTGACTCAGAATTTTGGTCGACTGGAGTGTGTCCATTAGAGAACCAATTAAATCTCATTAAAAAATTAAGTGACTATAGCAACAGAACAATGTCAACCCAGTCAAAGCAATATAAACTAAACATATAAACTTAATCAAGCAATATAAACTAAACATATAAACTTAACCTAGCAATATAAACTAAACATATAAACTTAAACTAGTAATATAACTAAAAATATATGCTAAAAATATAAACTAAAACTGATAACATAAACTAATAATATAATCTTAAACTAGCAACACAAACTATCAAAAAGTAACTTTGCTGCACAAAAAAATGTATATCTTGTCAAATAACTGTCCAAGAAAAATAGCAAACTACTCAAAAAGAACAAATCAAGAAGGTAGAATAGTAACCCATGATGTAAAAAAAAAAAATCTGTGTCAAATAACAAACTGTCCCTGAAAATAAACCACTCACAAAAAGAAAAAATCATGCCTGTGAGACAGAAAGCCAAACTAAAAAAAAAAAAATATTCATGACAAAGATTAAGCCACTCCAGAAGAAGGATAAAAAAAGAACAAACAATTTAACTAAATAGCCACCTTCGGTGATGGAACAAACCACCTAACTAAATAACCACCTTCTGTGATGGAACAAACCAAATAGCTAAATAGCCGCCTTCTGTGGTGGAATAAACTAACTAAATAGCCACCTTCTGTGGTGGAATAAACTAACTAAATAGCCACTTTCTGTGATGGAACAAACCACCTAACTAAATAGCCACCTTCTGTGGTGAAACAAACTAACTAAATTGCCACCTTCTGTGGTAGAACAAACTAACTAAATAGCCACATTCTGTGGTGGAACAAACTAATTAAATAGAACCACCTTCTATGGTAGAACAAACTAACTAAATAGCCACATTCTGTGATGGAACAAATCATTTAACTAAATAACCACCTTCTGTGGTGGAACAAACTAATTAGAGCCACCTTCTGTGGTGAAACAAACAACCTAACTAAATAGCCACCTTCTGTGGTGGAACAAACCACCTAACTAAATAGCCACCTTCTGTGGTGGAACAAACCACCAAACTAAATAGCCACCTTCTGTGGTGGAACAAACAATCTAACTAAATAACCACCTTCTGTGATGGAACAAACAATCTAACTAAATAACCACCTTCTGTGATGGAACAAACAATCTAACTAAATAACCACCTTCTGTGATGGAACAAACCACCTAACTAAATAACCACCTTCTGTGATGGAACAAACTATCTAACTAAATAACCACCTTCTGTGATGGAACAAACTATCTAACTAAATAACTATCTTCACAGATCACATCTGCTAACAAGCCCCTCATTTCCAACTCCTTGCCAGGATCACATCTGCTAACAAGCCCCTCATTTCCAACTCCTTGCCAGGATCACATCTGTTGACAAGCCCCTCATTTCCATCTCCTTGCCAGGATCACATCTGCTAACAAGCCCCTCATTTCCAACTCCTTGCCAGGATCACATCTGCTAACAAGCCCCTCATTTCCATCTCCTTGCCAGGATCACATCTGCTAACAAGCCCCTCATTTCCATCTCCTTGCCAGGATCACATCTGCTAACAAGCCCCTCATTTCCATCTCCTTGCCAGGATCACATCTGTTAACAAGCCCCTCATTTCCAACTCCTTGCCAGGATCACATCTGCTAACAAGCCCCTCACTTCCAACTCCTTGCCAGGATCACATCTGCTAACAAGCCCCTCATTTCCATCTCCTTGCCAGGATCACATCTGCTAACAAGCCCCTCATTTCCATCTCCTTGCCAGGATCACATCTGTTAACAAGCCCCACATTTCCATCTCCTTGCCATGATCACATCTGCTAACAAGCCCCTCATTTCCAACTCCTTGCCACTAGTTGTATCTACCAGTTATATTTTTGTCTTGTTTCATGTCACAATGTTAAAGATTTTCTTTCTCACTCACCGTCACCTCTCCCTGTCTCTTGTCAGAAGTCTATGAAAACAAAAGTCTTGGCAGAATACCAAGTCAACAAAAATCTACACAGAAAAAATTTCACTAAAGACACCACAACAGAGGTCCAAAAGAGATGATAGCTCTAGATAGCCATTGACAGTTATACTGAGTTTGCTGGACTCCAATGGCAAGATAACAAAGAGAGATTTGGTTGAAGAAAGAGTTGTTACTGAACTGAAGGGAGATGACTTCATGTGGGCTGGCTCAGGTACTAGTGGTCTCATGTGTCAGATGCTGTAATGAAGGCTGAGTTTGCCTCATGTCACAATGAATTCTAAGCCCGCCCGGCAGGTGTTTTAAATAACAACCAAATTTGTTTACGACTCTTTATTATATTATTCTCAAATCATTTTTAAACACTCTCAACTCAGAAAAAAAATATTGTTTTTGGTATCCATAGAAATATCAACATTATTCTTCAAAACTCCATCTCTATGAGCCTATGTCATCTAATAACTTTGTGTCTTGTTTATTACTGTCCATGGTTGGCATCCATGTCATGATATACCAAACAAAGAACTCTCTTTCACTTATTGCCTGAAGCACTTAATGGTTCAATCAACAAAGATCATCATCATCATCGAGTGCCTTCTCCGCAACGAAGGTTGGCTACCATGGATCGCCATTCTACTCTGTTTCTTGCTTTGATGGTGCAGGCTGTCATAGATTGACTTGTCTATCTTTTGATGCCACTCATCCATGTTAGTCTTGGTCTGCCTCTGCTTCTTTTACCATGTATTTTCCCTTCCAATATTACTTTTTGTAGGCTGTTGTGTCTTTTAACATGCCCCAAACATTTCATTTGTCTTGTCTTAATTGTATTTAGTAGTTCTCTTTTTATTTTCAGTTGTTTTAAAACTTCATTTGTTTTCTTTTCTTTCCATCCAATTCTACCTATTCTTCTATAAATCCACATTTCAAAGGCTTCAATTTTCTGTTTTCTTGTCTAATGTCCATGTTTCTGCACCATACAGGAATATTGAGAAGATGTAACATTTTGCCATTTTAAGTTTCAGCCCTGCTTATATTTGTTTTGTTGTTAGTATATTTTTCATAGCATTAAAATTACTTTTTGCCATACCTATTCTTATGTTTATTTCAATTTTACATTTTCCATCATTGGTTATAGTATGTCCCAGGTAGTTGTAGCTCTGGACTGTCTCCAGATGTATTCCCTCAACTGTGATATTTAATTGTAGGTCTTGAGAATTTTCTTTGTTTATGATCATAGTTTTAGTCTTTTTGACATTCATATCTAGTCCATATTTTTTGCTAGTTATGTTTATCACATTAAGCAATTGTTGTAGGTCTTTAGGATTTTCTTCTAGTAGAACAGTATCATCAGAATATCTCAGGTTATTGATTATCTTTCTATTAATGTTTAGGCCTGGCATCTCTGAGATGTTTTTAAAGATTTGCTCAGTGTATAGATTGAACAAGCTTGGTGATAGGATGCATCCTTGTCTTACTCCTCTTTTTATGTCCATGGGTGTAGAGTTCTCCTTGTTATTTATGCAACAAAGATATTAGTGTTTTATTCTGACATCCCAAGTACAGGAACATCAAATAGTAAAAACGTATTTGTTTATAATTCTTTGTTAGCTTACTCATCAAATGTGTTAGACCTTGTGGTTCAGTAAGATTCAACATCAGCCTGTATGTATTCTAGGCTGCTTACCTCACCTTTAGATTTCCTTGAATTTTTGAGGGCACCAGTTGTTTGTGATCATGGCTATGTTTGCTTACCTCTGTGCAGGTGTCAAGTGTTAGTCAACAGGCAGATGAAGCAAGCACATTTCATCACTTCTATGGGCTTAGCCTGTGGTCCAGCGTGATGGACAAGTTCCAACTTCTTCAGTAAATATGAATTAGGAAACCAAGAAAGTCCATACTGCAAACACTCCATATCATAGTGTTCAAGAACTCAAGACTCAAGCACATTAAATTAATAATGATCAACTATTCAAGAAATCATTTAAATTATGTTGCATTCACTTATTTGCTCTGATGACTTCTGTCAATAAGATACAATAGATGTTTTATTACAAAGTGATGTTTTATGTATTAAAAACATATTTACAAATCTTTGTCTTGTGTGATGCACTCGTCAGGAATGA
The DNA here is from genome assembly GCA_032433765.1 of Megaustenia siamemsis. Taxonomy (NCBI): domain Eukaryota; kingdom Metazoa; phylum Mollusca; class Gastropoda; order Stylommatophora; family Ariophantidae; genus Megaustenia; species Megaustenia siamemsis. The sequence goes on along the minus strand of JAVIAB010000106.1, from coordinate 80,999,255 downwards.
ACTGAAAATGTTTTACACACAAAGCTGAAACTGGAGTGCAATCTTGTCAACGAATTCCACCTTGGGGCACAATGGCACATGAAATCTCTTAGCCTTACAGTTATGGTAAAATGCTTGAGCCTTAGAAAAGTTCAATGCAACCTGTAGTAGGCAAATGGTGACAGAAACCCTGTCTTAATTACAGTATCTTGGGGCACAACCTAGTTATGTTTCACACTGGATATGACAGTCCTTTTTCTGGCTCAATGCCTGGGATGGGCAGAAAATCCAGACATCTCAGCTTTAAAATACAGTCGAACCTGGTCTTAGGACCACCTGTTTAAAGCGTTTCCCTGGTTATAGGACCGGGTCTACAATTTCCCCGAGTTTTTTACTATATGCTAACACTGATTACGGCGCTCACCGTATGACGCGACCAGAGACCAGGCTAATTAACCGCCGCCAATGTTATTTATCCCGTTTACGACGACCAGCCAGTCCTTCGTCTCGCTGGGAGCTATAAACGATCGACACAGGTGTCTACAGGTGTTGATGTTTTCCCGTATTTAGTGAGTCCCAGATTACAGTGGGACGTGTTACGTTTATCAGTCAATACTGGTGCAGACACAGATCTATGATTCGTGAAGTGACATCACTTCGCGGTTCCGTCTAGACCAGAGTAGACCATTGCGTGGCCCGTATAAATTACAGGAATTAATTAAAGAATTAGTCATTGCCCGCTTAGAGTGTATTCATGTACATGTACAGTATCTCAGTGAATTATTTTTGTGGATTTTAAAAGTGTTACACACAATATAGGAAATGGCCAGTGTCAAAAGCGTAAAACCAAAAGCATTAACGCTGGAAGAACGAATATCAGTGATTCGACAAAATCAGCAAGGTAAAAGTTCGCGATTATTGGCAGAACAGTTTGGAGTGGGAAAGACACAGATTTTACGTACGTTAAAGAGAAAAGCCGAGTATATGAATGACTTTGAAAATAATGCACCAAGTATGAAAAGAAGGAATAGCAGGAAAACGGGAAATGAAGACATAAATACACTTTGTTGGAAATGGTGTCAATCAGCACTTGCACGAAAAATTCCGTTATCTGGGCCGATGATCAAAGAACGAGCTTTACAGTTTGCAAAAGAATTGGAAAACTCAGTCTTTAAAGCATCGAACGGCTGGTTAGAGGCCTTCATTAAAAGACACAATCTTGTGTTTGGTAAGCAATGTGGCGAAGTCGGTGATTCAGATATGAGTGCTGCGGCTGACTGGACTTCTAAATTATCCGAGATATGCTATGGTTACGCTGCTCAAGACATTTTTAATTTAGATGAAACCGGGTTATTTTTCAAAGCGACTACGGACAAAACATTTTTTGTCAAAGGAGAAAAATGCGCTGGGGGTAAAAAAAGCAAAGAGCGAATAACAGTGATGCTATGCACTAACATGTTGGGGGAACGAGAACCGGCTTTAGTGATTGGGAAAGCAGCTAACCCTAGGATTTTTAAAAACATCAACATAAACACACTGCCAGTGATTTACAGAAACAACAAAAAGGCATGGATGACTGCAGCTATATTTGAAGATTGGCTGAAAAGTTTTGACCGTAAGATGCAGAAAAAAAAGCGCCACATTATTTATTTGTTGACAACGCTACCTGTCATCCCAAGATCGAACTACAGAATGTTAAGCTGCAGTTTCTGCCACCCAACACAACTGCATTAGTTCAACCCCTAGACCAGGGTGTCATTCAGACATTTAAATTAAAAAAAAGTAAGTAAAGTACCCCCGTCACGCCAAGTGGCGTATAGGGAAATATGGTGTTAGTGACCCTATATTTTACAGACCTTCAGCACATGATTTTTGGGGTAATGTGGTCGGTATTACGCCCTTGCTGCTTTACTTTCCCAGAAAAAATCCGGTACCCATTTTAAGGCTGGGTGAACCCGGAGCCGTCGGTTGGGATCGAACCCTACCCCTTGTCCGTAGTAGTCCAGTTCACTAACCACTGAGCTATCGCGGCTCCCACTAATTTTTAGGGAATTAGTAAAACCCAGGTGTCCTCGCCAGGGTACGAACCCCGGCTGTTGCCGTGGTAAGCCAACCGCCTATCGATTGCGCTAACCGGACACCCCATTTAAATTAAAGTTTAGACAAAAACAGCTTCTACATCTTATCACAGTCATGGAATCAAACAAGGATGCTTCCGGAACCGAACTCATGAAACAGGTCAATTTACTGGATGTAGTCTACTGGATTGCTGCAGCATGGAAAGAAGTGGACAACTCAACCATCCTTAAGTGTTTCTGTAAAGCAGGTTTTCATTGTCCTGCTGAAACACACGCATATTCTCTGACGCACATGGAATCTGCATCAAAGACCGACGTGCAAATTGTTTCTACTGCAATTTCTACTGCTTTGGATAACCTTTCAAAAGAATTGTTTGGATACCAATTGACAGACATCTCCATGATTGATTCAGGGCTCCAAACTTGCAACACAATAGAAACAAACTGGGATCTTCCTGCCACTGCAATTTTAGCTGCTGAGGATGTGAATAGTGAATCAGACAACGAACAAGATTCTACTGACATTGAGAAAACATACACTATCGCAGATGCACATAATGCTTTGGAGCTTCTGCGCACCTATTCAATAACAAACGGGAGATCTGACATACTAGACGTTATCATGGACTTGAGAGAAAAATTGAACTTATCGTTTATTTCATCTGTCAAACAACAGACTACCATATTGGATTTTTTTTCAAGTCAAAAGTGATACATGTACAGTATAAGTGGAATCTGTGTATGTGTGTTTTATTTTTGTGTGTTTAACTATCGTGTTTTATGAAAAGTGTCCAACCAGTGGCTATTGTAGACCGACATGTGCACTATGTTCTACTCATGGATTACGCTGATTTGCAGGTTAGTTTTCATAGTGCTTAGGATAAAATTTTTTTTATCGCTCTATTTATTATGTGAAACCTGTGAGGCAGGACCACCTGTCCTATGGGACCAGTTTTTGAAAGTCCCGTGAATGGTCGCCTTAGACAGGTTCGACTGTATAAAGAGTAGGGACTCATGCACTGGTAGATCAACAACCAAGCTCTCCTCTACAAGCATTATCTCATTATGTACGCCTTAAGTTGATACAAAAATAAAGTATGTAAGTAGTTTTCATTTCAATCAGTAATTGATTCCACATGAACTGGTAAACAAATTGTAAACTAACTCCAGAGGTAAAGAATTAACATTGACAAATGTGTAAACATGTTCAGGGAAAGCTCACTCTTGACTAATAACGATCACACAAACATCAAATATAATATTAGGGTGAGGGCTATGAGTTATCTCCCTCACACAAGAAATGGATAACCTTCTGTGGGAGCGGTAAGGCTGACAGTTGATGCTGTGGGGTTGTCTGAAGAATCAAATCTCTGCACGCATTCTGTAGAGAGCTCACTGTTTAAGAAAAGAAAAAAAATATGTTTATTTGTGTCCAATTACATAATACAAAGAATTACAAAATTAAGATCTTTTCCTTGCCCTATAATTACTATTGGGAGCCGCGATAGCTCAGTGGTTAGTGAACTGAACTACAAAGGACAAGGGGTAGGGTTCGATCCCAACCGACGGCTTCCTGGTTCACCCAGCCTTAAATGGGTACCAGATTTTTTTCTTGGAAAGTAAAGCAGCACGGGCGTAATACCGACCACATTACCCCAAAAATCATGTGGCGAAGGTCTGTAAAATTTATGGTCACTAACACCATATTCCCTATACGCCACTTGGCGTGACGGGGGGTACTTTACTTACTTTTTTTACTATAATTACAATTATAATGCATCCACTCTGTTTCCACTCTTTTCACAAGAAGGCATTGGCATACCTGTTTGGGACACGTTCTTTAGCTGAAATGACCTACGTCATGATGGCACAATGAGACCCTAATATGATGCAAATGAAGCCCTTCCCCTGACAAAAATTCTGATGTTTGTAACTTACATTCAGGATTGCTGTCTACGCAGCTTTCATTATCTTTTCCCGCCTTTCCGTTATAAAATAGTTATTGTTTATGTAACACCGCCAACATTGCGGTGTCTGTTGTTTCAGTTCATCTTGCAAATTTGCTAAAATAACAATTGCCGTCCTAATAGCCCAGTGTTTATGACTGTCACTTTTACCAGCGCTGTGAGAACAAAATGAGGCCAAAGCAAAAAAAAGAGCTAATTTCCAATATTAGGAAGAAACAATTATCATTTTTTGGCCATGTAATGAGAAGGAAACAACTGGAATATATTGTCATAACTGGAAAAATTGAGGGACAAAGAGATAGAGGAAAGCAAAAAGAAAAGATACCAGACAGCTTAAGAGAATGGCGTGGCAGAAGGTCAACAACAGAAATGATAAATAACTGTCGAGATCAAAAGTTGTGGAGAGACAAGACCACTTATGCCAGCAGGCATGGTACTTGGTGATGATGATGAAGGGAGCACAAAAATATAGTTCAACTTCCAAGACAAATTTTTACAAATGTAACCTGTCAAAAAAATAATTACTTTCACTTTTACTCACAGAAATGATAACATTTATATTATATTGTACAAACAAATATAGGTGTTCACTGTTAATATGAGAGATTAAGTGCTGTGAATGAAGCAGATCGTCAAACATATTCAATTCTGGGAGCGGCAGTCAGACTTCGCAGGAGGGAATTCTGTATTTGATGCCACAACTGCATAAAACTAAGGTAGATGTTTTAAAGAGCAAGTGTTCGGATGTGTTGGAAATACATCGGTCATGTGCTGAGAATAACTGAAGAAAGACTGAATGAAGAAAGACAGAAATTCATGTGGAAAGCATCTGATAAAAAAAAAAATAAGGCAGACCAAGAGAATCGCTATCTATCTATTGACCTTTCGAGCCGTAACCGGCCCATAGGGCGTAGACCAAGATACACCTTCTCCTATATGAATTTTTGTTCTAGCAGTTTTCTTTTAAAGATATTTTATTAAATCTCGCCATCTGTCTCTGTTCTGTGCAAGCAGTTCTATCTCATTGAGGGAGCCGATTCCTGCTGCTCTTGTCTCTCTCATCAATGTTCTTCTCAGTGTCTCCCTGGGTCTTCCTCTTTTTCTTTTACCTGTTGTTTCCCATATGAGGGCTTGCTTTGCTATTCGATTATTATCTCTTCTCATCACATGTCCAACGTATGACCATCGTCTTTTCTTTATTACTGAAGATATTAGTGGTTGATTGGCGATTTCTCTAATTTCCTCGTTTGTTTTGAATTCGTTCCATTCTATACCAAGTATTTTCCTTAGACATTTATTTTCGAATGCGTTCAACTTTGTTTCTATATCTCTTGTTGTTTTCCAGCTTTCACACGCATACGTAAGGGTTGATAGTACATTTGATTTGAATAGCCTAAGTTTTGTGTTTGTGCTAATGAGTTTTGATTTCCACAACTTTTCAAGGCTTCTGAAAGACATTGCTGCTTTAGCCAGTCTGATTCTAATTTCTTTGCTCGTATCCCCTTCTCGATCAATGTGACTTCCAAGATAGATAAAGTGATCGATCTCTTCTACTGGTTTGTTTTCCATGTATATTTTGTCACTTGTTGGAATTAAACTTTTCATGACTTTAGTCTTTTCATGATTGACCTCAAGCCCAATTTTGCTGGCTATTGATGATAGTTCATTTGTGTTTTCCTGCATCGTTTTTATCTGACTGCTGATGAGAACTATGTCATCAGCAAAGTCGAGGTCCTCCAAATGGTCTCCTTGTATCCATTCGATGCCTTTATTACCAGTGCAGCATTTCTTCATTATGAAGTCCATAACAATTCCAAATAACAAGGGCGATAAAATACATCCTTGTTTAACCCCAGTTTCTATTGGGAAACATTCGCTCAGTCCTTCCTCTGTTCGAACTGCACATGTGTAACCATCATACATGTCTTTGATAATATTTATGATTTTTGATGGTAAACCATATTGCTTCAGAATTTTCCACAAAGAATCTCTATGAATACTATCAAATGCTTTTTTGAAGTCGATGAAGTTAAGTACAAAAGGTTTTTGCTTTTCAATATGTTCCTCCAATATAAGTCGTAGAGTGAAAATGTGGTCAAGACAGCTTCTCCCTTTTCTAAACCCAGCCTGTTCTTCACGCATTACTGTATCTATTGAATCCTTTAATCGCTATGCAGAACAATTATTAGGGAAGATTGAACCATAGAACTAAGAAACAACCAAGAACTACAAAAACTAGCAGCAAATCATCATTTGTGGAGAACTATGACTTCCATCCTATGTCTTTGGCCCGTGAGTAAAATGAAATTAAATCTGTTCTGCACTGCTTGTTAGAAGCCATAGCCATACTGCATAGAACTAAAAACAGAGAGGAAAACTGCAGTTTGTTATAGTGGAAGCCCATCGCTGAGACATAGCGGCTCAGGATGTGATGACCCTTTAGTTTAAACTTGTGGCTGTATGTCTGGGACATTAAAGTAGTGATAGGGAATGAGGGGAAACTATCAACCCTTACGTATGCGTGTGAAAGCTGGAAAACAACAAGAGACATAGAAACAAAGTTGAGCGCATTCGAAAATAAATGTCTAAGGAAAATACTTGGTATAGTGTGGAACGAATTCAAAACAAACGAGGAAATTAGAGAAATCACCAATCAACCACTAATATCTTCAGTAATGAAGAAAAGATGATGGTCATATGTTGGACATGTGATGAGAAGAGATAATAACCGAATAGCAAAGCAAGCCCTCATGTGGGAAACAGGTAAGAGGAAAAGAGGAAGACCCAGAGAGACACTGAGAAGAACATTGATGAGAGAGGCAAAAGCAGCAGGAATCGGCTCCCTCATTGAGATAGAGCTGCTTGCACAGAACAGAGACAAATGGCGAGATTTAATAAAATATCTTTAAAAGAATTGAAAACTACTAGAATAAAAATTTAGATAAGAGGTGTATCTTGGTCTACGCCCTATGGACCGGCTACGGCTCAAAAGGTCAATAGATAGTTAGATAGATAGGGAATGAGAACTTTGCCTTGGAAGAGAGTATAGGACAATGATAAGTGGGTGGGGGACACCAAGTAGGACATGAATTGAAGGTTATCTGAGACTCATAGTTAATTGCTCGTGTCATGATCAATGAACTAGAATTGATCAAGATCCCACTACACCTGTCAGTCGTGCCTTTGGAAACAGGATAACTAGTCTGGCCCGATGAGTTGGGATTGAGGCTGGAAGGCAAACAAGTAGCCAAAAATGTTGTGCCAAAGTCAGACTGAAAGATCTACATCATCAGTTTGCAGTAAATGACAATCTATCTATCTATCTATTGTCCTTTCGAGCCAAAGACGGCACATAGGGCAGAACCACAATCTCAAAAAGAAAAACCTTGCATGCCAAAGTGGCACATATTGCAGAGATCACTGCTCTAAAATATATGGCGCTGTTTCCATAACAATACTTTTTTACAATGACAGCTTGTTGAGCCATCGATCAACCTCCTTAGTCGCCTTTTACGACATGCCTGGAAGGTCACAGTGTAACTATTCTTTACTTCCCTCATAATGAGGCCCCGGTAACACACAGGAAATGACAATACACCTACCTTAAAGATGGATGATGATGAAGAGGGGCAGCTGCTGAGTGAATGTAGCAGAAGATGAACAGTGCATAGTCACCACCTGTTATCCTATTTCTAGATTTCATTTTGGTTGTGCACAAATTCCACAGACACCCCAGCACAGAAAAAAAAACCATACAGAATTGAGCTGAAGGTGCATGGGCTGCTAAATCAATAACCAACCATAGGGGTTGTTGAATTGTTACAACAGTCCCCTTTTTTTTCTTCTAACTTGTCTGCATTTCTAGTCTTATGGTTTCATCTACTCAAGCATTTGTCAGGTTTGCCTTCCTAGTCTTTGGTTGTTTTCACAGCTTGTCTATGCAACAGCAAAAATGTGTCTCTAGTTTAGTTCAAATCTTTCAAACTGCCTAGCTTGAGAAACATGTTTGGAAGTGTTCTTACCAGTTTATCCATCTAGGACCTGCAGTGTTCATAAACAGGACAATGAAGACACTTAAATTTCTCAACCTTCTTCTTCTACCTTTCAACTCCCTGTGGAGAATAGGTCTTCACCAAACACTTTCCAAACCATTCTGTTTCTTGACATTCTTTTATGATCATTCTATGTCTTCCCCAGCCTTTTCATCTCTGCTTTTATCCAAGAATATTTTGGCCTTCCTCTTTATCTCCTCCCTTAGGGGTTCCATGAAAAGGGACTGTCACCGTGTAATACTTTCAGTTGGCTTCCGCAGTGTGTGTCCTATCCACCGCCATCATCTTCGTCATATCTCTTTTTCATTGGTATTTGACTGGTACTTTCCCAAAATTCTATGGTAGTGATTTTGTCCTGCCATTCCCATCATTTTATTCTTCACAAGTATCCATTAATGAAGATATGTATCTTCATTATTGTCATTTTTGTTGTTCTCCGTGTTTCACGGCCATATAAAAGGACTGATTTAATATTGGAGTTGAACATTTTTATCTTTGTATATAATCTAATTTCTTTGGATTTTCATGTTTCTTGGTGCAATGAAGGCTCCTCTTGCTTTCTGTATCCTTATTTTGTATCAATATCTGTTCCTCCTTCTTTATCTATATTACTGCCTAGATATATATATATATATATACGAGGTCTGATCAAAAAGTATCGGTACTTTCTTAATAGGTTCGGAACCAGCGAACAGATTGTATTCAAACTGTACACATATTGACCTTGATATATGTGTAACACTCTGTGCAAGTTGTGTCGTTGTAGCACGTGTGGATTAATCACGGCAGCGCCGTGACGTTAGCCATGTACCACGTGGTCGTCGGATTTTCAATGGCGGAAAATGACGGAAAAAATTGCGCAGAGAATTTGCATTAATTTTTGCCAAAAGCTTGGTGATACTTTCACAGAAACTTATGAAAAGTTATACAAAGTATATGGGGAAGAGTGTATGAGCCGCACACGAGTTTTTGAATGGTTTAAGCGATTCCAAGACGGCAGAGAAAATGTTGAGAGTGACCACCGGTCAGGACGACCTGTCACCAGCAGAAGTGAGAAACACATTGCCGATGTGTGTTCCACTGTGCGCGAAAATCGTCGAATCACCATTCGAGAGTTATCAGAAGAGCGCAGCATTAGTTTCGGCTCAGTTCAGGCCATTCTTACTGAAGATTTGGGTATGAGACGCGTGTCTGCCAAGTTCGTTCCAAAACTGTTTTCAGCTGACCAGAAAGACAACCGGGTTTCTGCTGCCGCAGATCTCATTGACTCTGTCGAAAACAATGAAAACTTTTTGAAAACAGTCATAACAGGTGATGAATCGTGGGTCTATGGTTATGATCCAGAAACAAAGGTTCAGTCTTCGCAGTGGAAGACCGCAAACTCCCCGAGACCGAAAAAAGCTAGGATGAGTCGCAGCAAGGTGAAGACCCTTTTGATCGTTTTCTTCGATTACAAGGGCATTGTTCATCACGAGTATGCCCCTTCTGGTCAGACAGTAAACAAGGAGTATTACATTGAAGTTCTGAGGCGTTTGAGAGATGCTATTCGTCGAAGAAGACCAGATTTGCATGCGTCCGGTCAATGGCAGCTCCACCACGACAACGCACCCGCCCATTCAGCGCAGCTTGTACAGCAGTTTTTGGCCAAACACAACATTCCCCAGGTCAGACAGCCACCTTATTCTCCAGATCTAGCTCCCTGTGACTTTTTCCTATTTCCCAAACTCAAATCCCACTTGAAAGGAAGAAGATTTCAAGATGTGGAGGAGATAAAAGAAAATGCGACGAGGCAGCTTCACACCATCTCAGAAGATGAGTTCCAGGAATGCTTCCGACAATGGAAACAACGTTGGATTAAATGTGTGGCCTCAGAAGGGGACTATTTCGAAGGAGATTAAATTTCAAAACTGTAAGTTGTGTAGTTTTTTTTTTATTGCAAAAGTTCCGATACTTTTTGATCAGCCCTCGTATAAGATTTTACGTCTAGTAGAAGTATTTCACATTCTGTATCAGGTCTACGTTTCATTAACAACTATGGTCATATGTTGGACATGTGATGAGAAGAGATAATAACCAAATAGCAAAGCAAGCCCTCATATGGGAAACAACGGTAAGAGGAAAAGAGGAAGACCCAGAGAGACACTGAGAAGAACATTGATGAGAGAGGCAAGAGCAGCAGGATTCGGCTCCCACAATGAGATAGAGCTGCTTGCACAAAACAGAGACAAATGGCGAGATTTTATAAAATATCTTTAAAAGAATTGAAAACTGCTAGAACAAAAATTCAGATAAGAGAAGGAGTATCTTAGTTTACGCCCTTTGGGCCGGCTACGGCTCAAAAGGTCAATAGATAGATAGAAGTATTTCTCCTATTGTTATTTGTTTTGGAAACATATAAAAAAAACACTATGGTTTTGAGAGATATATCATATTTAGAATTAGAATATTTAATCAGAAATGTAATATTAGAAATGTAATCTTGAATGTTACAAATATCAAGTGATTCTGTACCTTTATAGAGTTCAATGAGGCGTATCTGCTTTGTTGTTCCATAAACATCAACAACAGCAAAGAGTGGAGATGAGCCATCTTTCAAAGGAATAAGGTCATCACTAGGCCCTTGGTCTTCACCGTTGATGATAAAATGCATACGAGCATAATAACCAGTCTCATCTGGGCAATACATAACACCTATACGTGATCCAACATCTGTTGCAAGGATGAGTTTCTTGGCAGCTTTCAGTGAAGGCTCGTCACCATCAAAGGAGGTCTGGCCATTGGAACCATTCATAAATGCTGACTGGAACAGTGAATATGATGGCTGGAGCATAGAACGTCTAACACGGCCACAGGATGTGGTAATGACTTCACCGTTGCCCAGAACAGAAGTATAGGGAGCCTGGAGAGACGAATGAGCCCGTTCTGGGCTGTGATGATACTGAAGCCTATTTCTAGATTTTGTAACAGCTGACACCCAGCATCTTCCAAGTTGGGCAAGATCTGGGAGGGCATATTGAGGTAAGCCATTTTCCTGACAGGCAGGGTCCACCTGAAATGACAGGTTTTATTTAAATATAATTAGATACTACAACTAGCTACAGATGAGCTTTTACGCACAAGAAATAAAATCAGAATTAATATAATAACATGCTTGTGAAGAGAAAAAAACAACATCCACACACAAAGTTTATATCAGTGTCCAGGTTTTTTAATAACCAATAGCACAAACTTCAGAGGTGTTACAGCGGCAAAACTGGCACTCTACAACATAATCTTTGCTCCAATGTTGTGCTATCAATGTCAGACCTGGACACTAAGTGCAAGAATAAAAAGAAAAATACCCACCACTGAGATTAAAAATTAAATATGTTAGATGCATGATATGAAGCAACTTGAGAGATAAGATCAGAAATGAACAACTAAGAAGACGCTAGGAATAATTCCTGCCATAGAATATAATAATACATTAAGTAAAGAAACAACAGATAAAATGGCTTGGCCAAGTGATAAGTCAAAAAGATTAAAATATGGCATAACAAGCTTCAAACAAACATCATGAGACCACCAGATCTAAGCGCGACCATGAAAAAGATGGATTGATGGAACACTAGAAATACTAGGAAAAACACACAGCAGGTGGGACCAACAGAAAAGTAAAAGATGAATTACTGAAATAAAAACATAAGGAAAAATAACAGCAGATAAGATCAACAGAAGAGTAAAAGAAGATTATATCTCCCTCGATTCCAAAAGCATTGATAGGCAAATGAGGAAGGAAAGAAGTAGAAGAAAGGTACATTTTATAGGCTGATGTCATATACCAGGATACACTATTTTCCTCCATAAAAAAATCTCTGCTACTGTCTCAGAATGAGGGCCAAAGATGTGTCCATCCTAAAAGTAATTAGCCACATTTAGGAGTTGAACCTGAGCCCTGCTTGTCAGTGTTGAGCACTCTAGCCATTCAACCACAGGGACTCTTTACAGACACAGATTAGAAATGTGAAGCAACAAGCCTTTGTCATTGCAACACACAGAGTGAGCTTCTCATGGCTGACAACCAACCCCCAATACCAACAAAATGAACTACAACAATCTATTGAATCAACTAAATGGGGCTTGAGGAGATTAAAATGTAAAAGATTAATGCAGGAAAAACAGAAATCATTACCATAAACAGAAAAGAATAAAGATCAACTATCTTTACTGACAAACAAGAACTGCAACACTGAATGATTTCAAGCATTTGTTAAATATAATATCCTCAAAGAGGAAAGTTAAGACTTCAATAGAAAACAGATGCAGTAAAGAAGACCATACAATTGGTCATTTAAAAGAATTCATAAAAAATAAAAAATGTAACAAGAGATACAATAAAAACAATGCACAACATGGTCTTTCTTGCTAACATTGTTTTGCCCATATTAAACATGGACATGAACTGAAAAAGATAAAAGAAAGATCACAACCACTAAAATAAGATGATGAGAAGAATACTGAATCTAACAAAAATTTACAAACATAATAAATAGTAGAGGTGTGACACTAGTCCTGAGTTACATTCAAAAGCAACAGATTGTTTGGACACATAACCACTGATACCAAGAAGCAACAATTAAAAGTAAGCATTAACCATCAGATGCAGCAACTAATAGAGGACCTCCAAATAAAACAATTAGCAAAACATCAACAATGCTGCACTAAGTATCATGTTTAAGGCAAACTGCAGAGTTCTGTCAAGACCAACACATTTTCTCTCAAAGCTATGAGAAATAAGAGAAAAGATTAGCTAGGCACTCTCTAAAGAAGGTGCAAAACTATTAAAGTAGTTTTACATAAGACACTTTACAAAGTGATTGATAGTTAAGTAGACAGTTTATAAAGTGATAGTTAAGTAGACAGTTTATAAAGTGATAGTTAAGTAGACAGTTTATAAAGTGATAGTTAAGTAGACAGTTTATAAAGTGATAGTTAAGTAGACAGTTTATAAAGTGATAGTTAAGTAGACAGTTTATAAAGTGATAGTTAAGTAGACAGTTTATAAAGTGATAGTTAAATAAACAGTTTATAAAGTGATAGTTAAGTAGACAGTTTATAAAGTGATAAGTTTTTTCTCAAAATACCTCAGTAAGACCAATTCTCATATGGCCGCTCCATCCTCGTTCTGTCTTCTCTATCTCCACAAGAAATATTTCTCCTGGCTGAAGAGGCTTTTCACTAAAGACTAAGGCATGAGCAAAGCTAACTTCCCTATGGGCAACAGTGTTTCCTTGAAGTAGTCGTATGTTCTGTCCATGTGATTTGTGGAACCTTCTCACAGGCATCTCCACCTAAGTATAAGAACATACAATTACATGTGGTGTTAAAATATAAATTATCATGTTCATATCATTATAAACTTATCTCTTTGATAATTATATTAACATACTAACCAGTCTATTTGTCCATAGGCACAACATAGACAAAATAATCTAAATTTTGTTTGTCTGTAATAACATACACAAAAAATAGAAATCTGTTCAATAGACAGGCTCATTTACACTGATGAAACAAATCATCATCAGGTCGCATGTCCTTTACTGAATTTTACATTAACCACAACCTGTCTGAAAGAATCTCTGTCTCTAGCCAGATTCACACAGAACGTTGCACTAACCACAACCTGTCTGAAAGAATCTCTGTCTCTAGCCAGATTCACACAGAACGTTGCACTAACCACAACCTGTCTGAAAGAATCTCTGTCTCTAGCCAGATTCACACAGAACGTTGCACTAATGACAACCTGTCTGAAAGAATCTCTGTCTCTAGCCAGATTCACACAGAACGTTGCACTAATGACAACCTGTCTGAAAGAATCTCTGTCTCTAGCCAGATTCCCACAGAACGTTGCACTATCCACAACCTGTCTGAAAGAATCTCTGTCTCTAGCCAGATTCACACAGAACGTTGCACTAATGACAACCTGTCTGAAAGAATCTCTGTCTCTAGCCAGATCTCCCACAGAACGTTGCACTAACCACAACCTGTCTGAAAGAATCTCTGTCTCTAGCCAGATCTCCCACAGAACGTTGCACTAACCACAACCTGTCTGAAAGATTCTCTGTCTCTAGCCAGATCTCCCACAGAACGTTGCACTAACCTCAACCTGTCTGAAAGAATCTCTGTCTCTAGCCAGATCTCCCACAGAACGTTGCCACTAGCCACAACCTGTCTGAAAGAATATCTGTCTCTAGCCAGATCTCCCACAGAACGTTGCACTAACCACAACCTGTCTGAAAGAATCTCTGTCTCTAGCCAGATCTCCCACACAACGTTGCACTAGCCACAACCTGTCTGAAAGAATATCTGTCTCTAGCCAGATTCACACAGAACGTTGCACTAATGACAACCTGTCTGAAAGAATCTCTGTCTCTAGCCAAATTCACACAGAACGTTGCACTAATGACAACCTGTCTGAAAAAATCTGTCTCTAGCCAGATTCACACAGAACGTTGCACTAATGACAACCTGTCTGAAAGAATCTCTGTCTCTAGCCAGATTCACACAGAATGTTGCACTAATGACAACCTGTCTGAAAAAATCTCTGTCTCTAGCCAGATCTCCCACAGAACGTTGCACTAACCACAACCTGTCTGAAATAATCTCTGTCTCTAGCCAGATTCACACAGAACGTTGCACTAATGACAACCTGTCTGAAAGAATCTCTGTCTCTAGCCAGATCTCCCACAGAACGTTAGCACTAACTACAACCTGTCTGAAAGAATCTCTGTCTCTAGCCAGATTCACACAGAACATTGCACTAATGACAACCTGTCTGAAAGAATCTCTGTCTCTAGCCAGATCTCCCACAGAACGTGCACTAGCCACAACCTGTCTGAAAGAATCTCTGTCTCTAGCCAGATCTCCCACAGAACATTGCACTAGCCACAACCTGTCTGAAAGAATCTCTGTCTCTAGCCAGATCTCCCACAGAACGTTGCACTAACCACAACCTGTCTGAAAGAATCTCTGTCTCTAGCCAGATCTCCCACAGAACATTGCACTAATGACAACCTGTCTGAAAGAATCTCTGTCTCTAGCCAGATTCACACAGAACGTTGCACTAGCCACAACCTGTCTGAAAGAATCTCTGTCTCTAGCCAGATTCACACAGAACGTTGCACTAATGACAACCTGTCTGAAAAAATCTGTCTCTAGCCAGATTCACACAGAACGTTGCACTAATGACAACCTGTCTGAAAGAATCTCTGTCTCTAGCCAGATTCACACAGAATGTTGCACTAATGACAACCTGTCTGAAAAAATCTCTGTCTCTAGCCAGATCTCCCACAGAACGTTGCACTAACCACAACCTGTCTGAAAGAATCTCTGTCTCTAGCCAGATTCACACAGAACGTTGCACTAATGACAACCTGTCTGAAAGAATCTCTGTCTCTAGCCAGATCTCCCACAGAACGTTAGCACTAACTACAACCTGTCTGAAAGAATCTCTGTCTCTAGCCAGATTCACACAGAACATTGCACTAATGACAACCTGTCTGAAAGAATCTCTGTCTCTAGCCAGATCTCCCACAGAACGTTGCACTAGCCACAACCTGTCTGAAAGAATCTCTGTCTCTAGCCAGATCTCCCACAGAACATTGCACTAGCCACAACCTGTCTGAAAGAATCTCTGTCTCTAGCCAGATCTCCCACAGAACGTTGCACTAACCACAACCTGTCTGAAAGAATCTCTGTCTCTAGCCAGATCTCCCACAGAACGTTGCACTAATGACAACCTGTCTGAAAGAATCTCTGTCTCTAGCCAGATTCACACAGAACGTTGCACTAGCCACAACCTGTCTGAAAGAATCTCTGTCTCTAGCCAGATTCACACAGAACGTTGCACTAATGACAACTTGTCTGAAAAAATCTCTGTCTCTAGCCAGATCTCCCACAGAACGTTGCACTAACCACAACCTGTCTGAAAGAATCTCTGTCTCTAGCCAGATCTCCCACAGAATGTTGCACTAACCACAACCTGTCTGAAAGAATCTCTGTCTCTAGCCAGATTCACACAGAACGTTGCACTAACCACAACCTGTCTGAAAGAATCTCTGTCTCTAGCCAGATTCACACAGAACGTTGCACTAACCACAACCTGTCTGAAAGAATCTGTCTCTAGCCAGATCTCCCACTTCTGTTATCCTGTTCAAGGTCTCATTGATGCCTTAAACCACCTTCTTCTTTGTCTGCCCCTGATGTGCCACCCAGGAACCAAGCCTTCCATTATTGTTCTTTCCAGCCCGCTGTGTCTTTTGACATGGCCATAGTATTTTAATGTCCTCTGTAGAACTGTGTTTTACAAGCCAGTTCTTTTTATTGTTTCAATCTTTTAATATGTCTTCATTGCTTTTTTTCATTATCCAAAGTATCTTAAGGATTTGTCTGTAGCATTTTGCTTCGAATTAATCAATTTTCTTCCTTGCTTTTTGCGAGACAGTCCATTATTCTCAACCATGTTGCTATCTAGAAGATATATGCCCTCAGTAATTTGAATTTTACTGCCTTGCTAGTGTTTTGCCACAAGCTTTTCATGGCATTTAATTTTCGTGTTACTATTCTAATCTTTTTTTAAATCTCTTTCTGATAGTGGAGATGTGTGTATGTGTTTAGTCATATCTCATATCTTAGTGTGTATCTGTGTTAGTCATGTGTCATATCTTTGTGTGTGCATGTTTGGGTTAGATATTTCATATCTTTGTGTGCATGTTTATGTTAGTCATATCTCATATCTTTGTGTGTGCATGTCTGTGTATGTCACATCTCATATCCTTGTGTGTGCATGGCTATGTTAGTCACATCTCATATCTTTGTGTGTGCATGTCTATGTTGGTCATATCTCATATCTTTGTGTGTATGTCTATGTTAGGCGTGTGTCATATCTTTGTGTGTGCATGTCTATGTCAGTTATATCTCATATCTTTATGTGCATGTTTATGTTAGTCATGTGCCATATATCTTGATGTGTGTCAGTGTTAGTCATGCCTCGTATCACTGTGTGCATGTCTGTGTTGGTCACATCTCCTATCTTTGTGTGTGCATGTCTGTGTATGTCACATCTCATATCCTTGTGTGTGCATGGCTATGTTAGTCACATCTCATATCTTTGTGTGTGCATGTCTATGTTGGTCATATCTCATATCTTTGTGTGTATGTCTATGTTAGGCGTGTGTCATATCTTTGTGTGTGCATGTCTATGTCAGTTATATCTCATATCTTTATGTGCATGTTTATGTTAGTCATGTGCCATATATCTTGATGTGTGTCAGTGTTAGTCATGCCTCGTATCACTGTGTGCATGTCTGTGTTGGTCACATCTCCTATCTTTGTGTGTGCATGTCTGTGTTAGTCACCTCTAGTGACTCGGGCAGATGGTGCTCGTAAACCTGGGAGGGCCGACCATCTAAGGGCAGAATCCCCCTACAGAAAAGATCATCTGCTGCCTTGCAGGAAGATTGGGGACAATCAAAGGCTAAGGAATGCAAACCTGAATAAAATGCTGGCTGAAAATGGATGCACTGGCCCACTGTCGCAGAACACAGTGCAACTTTTTAACGGGTGTTCAATCAGAGTTGATCTGGCAGACTCTAATTGTGATGTTCTGTCTGTGGGGGCGATCAACACAATTAACCTGACAGCTGACTTCATGTGAAAGTCTGGAATCCTACTCTGATTGAGTCCAGATTGCAGAGAGAGAGAGAGAGAGATAGTCTCCACTGTTTGTTACTACAGATCCCAGATATTCATAGTTTGTTACAATTTCCACGTTCTTCACTATTGATGGAGATTTTGGGTTGGTCTTTTTTGTTTCGTCAGTGGACACCATCTTAGTTTTCTGTATGCTTAGATAGAGGTTTTGCTCTTCACTGTGTTTTTTTTTAACACACTCAATTGTCTCTTTGATGAAACTAGTCAAATTGTCCAAATGTTATTTACATTAACAAAACAACCAATCTATTTGTCTATCATCACAATCATGCCATTAAATTGATTTTGACAAATTTATACTATGCAATCTTCTATAATGTAACTCATCAACTGCCCCAGTTTAAGTAAATTACTAATACTATTAACATTTAAGACCCTTTACATAAAAGTACATGTTAACTGCACTGACAAATTGGACAAAACATTTTCATATCTGACTTATATAAATGGAAATTAATACACAAAAAATGATCCCACATTAAACAGCTCATCAGATACTCAAAGTGGAGGTTCAGTTGTCTTAGTAAGTTATTCAACCCGCTATAATTAATAACACATTAATAACAATAACTATTAATAATAACAAATAAAATAATGTATAATTTCTGAACAACCCAATGAATAAGAAATCACAGCAAAGTCAAAAGCATTAAATATTGGAAGATTGATTGAATGTTATAAATATAACTTAAAAATCTCGTAAGTGCTAATTTTTGCGAAAAAATAAAACTTTACACAAAAACTCACACACTTAACAAAACTATTACTACAACACTGTTACATTACAATAAAGTGTAAAATAAAAATGGTTTACTGGTCATGGTCAGAATGTATTTTGGCCCCTTGTGGGCACTGATTGTGGTGAGGTATAATTATAATAATTGTAGTTGTTAGGTTGTAGGACTGTATAAAAATACTGTGTGAGTGTGTTTTAATATTTCATATTTCATTCATAGTCATGATTGTTATGTTCTTATTTTTTTTTTAATTAAATACTAAATACTTATGAAAGACCTGAAGTTAACAAACAAATAAACATAATAATGACTACCTACCAATATAAAAAATGTCATTGAATTAAATGAATTATAGTATGTGCATGGTGGCAATCAGGTTTTACATTCTTATATGACAAGTGTCGTTCATTATTTGTTTGTTATAAAAATACGATTATCATGTCATCTCATCATAATGATCATAGCAGCTGAGTGTTTGAGTTAACTTGGAAAATCCATTTGTTTTGCTACCGTACCATAAATTTTCCAATGCTTCACATCTGACATGTAGAACTGATATCTGTTTCCAAACGAAAATCCAGCGGTGATTAAGAAATGGGAGCCTGAAGGCGAGAGGAAGACCCGGTGATGACAACAAAAACAGAAGAGAGCAGCAGCAGAAGCAACCGTCCATCCCAGAGACAAGGTCCGTCTGTGCCAGATTTCGCTGCCGTCGAGAGCTCAATCATTAATTCCAAGGTTTTTGTTTTTTTCCCATCCCCTAGTTTCGAACAGAAGAGCAAAAGAGCGCAAATTATATCTCCCCTCGACGTTGAAAGGCAAATGAGGAAGGAAAGAAGAAGAAGAATCCCCTAGTTAGACATCTAGAAAACGAAACGAATATTCAATTCAAACGTATTGTCGAGTCTTATCTACGCATGTGGAAGCTGGGGAAAAAAACAAGAAGTTGAGAGAGGACTAAATGCTTGTGACGACAAATGCCTAAGAAGAATACTCTGTGTACAATGGAATGAATTCAAGACTAATATAGAGATAACAGAAATGACCATGCAACCAAAGATCTCATCTACGGTTAGGAAGAGAAGAAAGATATATGTTGAGAAGAGACAACAATAGAATTCCAAAACAGGCTCTTCTATGAGAAACATTAGCATACAGAAAAAGAGGAAGACCCGACACTATGAAGGACACTTAAGAGAGAAGCAACGTTGGCAGGCATAGACTCATCAGATAAGCTCGAACATCTCGCCAAGAATATATTGGTGGCAAAAAGCATTACAAGCTCTATGCGACGACTAGCGGCGCTGGAAGACCAAGTAGTTAGTGTTGGAGCTGATGTAACAGAACTCTGTACAAACCCATAAGTTCACTTTCATTAGATAGCGATTCCTTCTACTTCTGCGAGCTTGGCTCATTCAGACTAGGACTCCGGACATTCTTATGAAGGTAGCTGTCTGTTTAACTGATTCGGTTGCCCTGTGGAGTTTCTCTTCCAGGTAGGTGGGTGTGGGCTATATTGTCCTCCTTAGGCTTGAATGCTGGGGGCAATCCTGTAGAACATGTTTTATTGTCATGTTATTCAGAGATAGCGAATCCACGTTGATTGTTGCAGGTATCTTAGTCACACACCTAGCTCGGCCATATAGGCCAGTGTTTCACAACAAGTTTTCCAGTGGCGACCAACTTATTTTTATTGTGAAAAAGGAAAGTAGACCGCAACCTTGGCACCCCACCTCCTTTCCTCGAAGCCACCTTTTTTCATAAAAAAAACATATTTTACCTTGTCGTAAAAAGGCAACTGACTGAAACATTTTACGAAATAATCATTACCCAGAAAAGTAACTTACTATGTAAAGTGATAGTTCTACTAAATTCTGGGCAACAGGCATCAACATTTCCCACCGAATATTTTGACGACGTATCATTAATGACTGCACGTCTGACAACTCCAGCACAGTATTTAGATCTCCATGTTCGTGTGGCGACTGCCGACTCCGGTTCTATATTTTGGTTTACTATTCTTCTTTGGTTACGCGCACTCGTTGTCATTACTCATCCTGTCATGATTGAATCTCTTGCATTCAGACTCACACTCATTGCTAGAATCACTTACCCATTCTGCCTCCCAGACATGGGCTTTGTTGCCTAGTTAGGAAAACCCCCGACTGAGCTACCGACGTTCGGACAATCTGTGTTCGATTTCAGCTGGAAGCAGTGTGAACTGTACTCGTGATTAGAAAAAAAGTACCTCCGCGGTTGACCCAGCCGATTGTAGAAATGGGTAAAAGTGTAGTACTCTGGGAAAGTGAGGAAAGCCGTCTCGTATCATGAGTTTCGATGCTTGAAGCGACACTATCCAGAAGTCTCCGAACACTTCTCGATATGCGGCCGAGCACATATGGGTGAAAACTCGCGTGCTAAGGCACCTCGTAGTTGACCTTTACCTGTGCCTCCCAGACAGAATTTAGAATGTCTTTCAGGTCCATTGCTCATCCATTTCCACAAGAGCTGTGCCAGCAAGCCTGTCTGCTCATTTATTTTCTCTTGCACTCAAATGCCCTCTAGTGCAACATTGAAGCCCTTGACCTTTATAGAAACCCAGTCCACCGTCGTGTACAAGCCCAGCCTATTTCTTGTACAAGCCAAGACTATTTCTTGTACAAGCCCAGCCTATTTCTTGTACAAGCTCAGCCTATTTCTTGAACAAGCTCAGCCTATTTCTTGTACAAGCCCAGCCTATTTCTTGTACAAGCTCAGCCTATTTCTTGTACAAGCCCAGCCTATTTCTTGTACAAGCCCAGCCTATTTATTGTACAAGCTCAGCCTATTTCTTGTACAAGCCCAACCTATTTCTTGTACAAGCCCAGCCTATTTCTTGTACAAGCTCAGCCTATTTCTTGTACAAGCCCAGCCTATTTATTGTACAAGCCCAGCCTATTTCTTGTACAAGCCCAGCCTATTTCTTGTACAAGGTCAGCCTATTTCTTGTACAAGCTCAGCCTATTTATTGTACAAGCCCAGCCTATTTATTGTACAAGCCCAGCCTATTTCTTGTACAAGCCCAGCCTATTTATTGTACAAGCCCAGCCTATTTATTGTACAAGCCCATCCTATTTCTTGTACAAGCTCAGCCTATTTATTGTACAAGCCCAGCCTATTTCTTGTACAAGCTCAGCCTATTTCTTGTACAAGCTCAGCTTATTTCTTGTACATGCCCAGCCTATTTCGACCTTCCTGAACATATCAAGTCAGTGAGGAATCACACGTGAGCAAAGGTTTGTGTCTCAAGCCAAGATTGTAATTCTTTTACATGGTCACCACGGCGAGGTGTAGAAGGATCTTGGTTCGTTCTAGTTCACTGAATCCTACCAGTAGTCAGATAAAATTGACAGGTCCACTCTTACATAGATTCGTAGAGACAAAATCCAACTTTAGCATGCATGTTCTGCACGTGTGATAAGAGAGAAATTATTTACTATTCTCCTGTCCTATTCGGCATGTTGTTATTCAGCTGTTGAGAAACTTATTGTGGTGATTTGGTATTGTTTTTTGCATAGTGATGAACATTTATTTAATTTAAATCTTCCTCTTCTTCTTTCGTTCCTCATCTGCCTATCAGCTTCGAGGGGGGGATGTAATGTACGGTCGTTTGCTCTTCTATTGGCCTCTGCTGCTGTTGTGTTTTCTAGTGTTTCTAATTTTCCATCAATTCATATTTTTTGTGGTCGACCTTTGAGTCTGGTGTCCTCACGTTTGTTAAAGGCTAGTTCTGTTGTGTTTTTGTCTTTCTTTCACATCACGTGGCCACACCATTTTATATGTTGTTTCTTTATGTATTTTATGGCAGGAATTATTTCTAGCTTTTTTCTCAGTTCATTTCTAATCTCATCTTTCAGGCTGTTTCTTGTCATTCGTCCAACACATCGCGGTAGTATTATTTTTCTTATTGTTCTTGCATCTAGGGTTTAGGACTGGCATTGGTAGCACAACGTTGGGATGAAGATTGTGTTGTAGAGTGCGCTTTTTACCTCTAGTGTTCTTTCCTTGTTGGACAGTAGTGGTGACAGTAGTCCGATGATCTGACAGGCCTTGTTTATTACAGTCCGTTCAGAAATTCATAATCACACCTGAATTAGTTTTGCGTGATAACCGTTTGTTATTTTGCTTTCAAAATTTGCATGCAATCTTAGAATATTGATGACGTTATAGAAATATTTTTTGCTCTGAGAAATTTAATCTAGTTCAAAAGTGTTCGTCTTTAGGCTATATTAAATTCACCCTGTTCGAATTTGACACCATTTTAGGATATATACATTAATTTGGTGCGGTCGTTCACGTAAAATAGTTTGGCTATTGCAGAAACACTAACTTCAGGAAAATCCCGTGCACAAAACTGAATTGAACGACATGACGCACCACGGCCTTTGGCATTAATTACCGAAGGGAAGGCGTATCTTTATTAATTTTGTGAAGACTCAGTAGACAATTTGTTGACTTTAAATACCAACATTTATATCTAAATTACAATGAGTTTGAAACGCAAATTTATAAATATATGCAAAAGGTTACTTTTGTACTATATCAGCACTACCTTAGGGAATCCAAGATGGGGCATTTATATTGTGATATTCATGACCCAGAGAGACCTTCATGCATTCTGATGTTGCTCAATGTTAGTCTCTCTGATGTTGCTCAATGTTAGTCTCTCTGATGTTGCTCAATGTTAGTCTCTCTGATGTTGCTCAATGTTAGTCTCTCTGATGTTGCTCAATGTTAGTCTCTCTGATGTTGCTCAATGTTAGTCTCTCTGATGTTGCTCAATGTTAGTCTCTCTGATGTTGCTCAATGTTAGTCTCTCTGATACTGCTCAATGTTAGTCTCTCTGATGTTGCTCAATGTTAGTCTCTCTGATGTTGCTCAATGTTAGTCTCTCTGATGTTGCTCAATGCTGGTCTCTCTGATACTGCTCAATGTTAGTCTCTCTGATGTTGCTCAATGTTAGTCTCTCTGATGTTGCTCAATGTTAGTCTCTCTGATGCTGCTCAATGTTAGTCTCTCTGATGTTGTTCAATGTTAGTCTCTCTGATGTTGCTCAATGTTAGTCTCTCTGATGTTGCTCAATGTTAGTCTCTCTGATGTTGCTCAATGTTAGTCTCTCTGATGTTGCTCAATGTTAGTCTCTCTGATGTTGCTCAATGTTAGTCTCTCTGATGTTGCTCAATGTTAGTCTCTCTGATACTGCTCAATGCTGGTCTCTCTGATGTTGCTCAATGTTAGTCTCTCTGATGTTGCTCAATGTTAGTCTCTCTGATGTTGCTGAATGTTAGTCTCTCTGATGTTGCTCAATGTTAGTCTCTCTGATGTTGCTCAATGTTAGTCTCTCTGATACTGCTCAATGCTGGTCTCTCTGATGTTGCTCAATGTTAGTCTCTCTGATACTGCTCAATGCTGGTCTCTCTGATGTTGCTCAATGTTAGTCTCTCTGATGTTGCTCAATGTTAGTCTCTCTGATGTTGCTCAATGTTAGTCTCTCTGGTGTTGCTCAATGTTAGTCTCTCTGATGTTGCTAAATGTTAGTCTATCTGATGTTGCTCAATGTTAGTCTCTCTGATACTGCTCAATGTTAGTCTCTCTGATGTTGCTCAATGTTAGTCTCTCTGATGTTGCTCAATGTTAGTCTCTCTGATGTTGCTCAATGTTAGTCTCTCTGATGTGGCTCAATGTTAGTCTCTCTGATGTTGCTCAATGTTAGTCTCTCTGATACTGCTCAATGTTAGTCTCTCTGATGTTGCTCAATGTTAGTCTCTCTGATGTTGCTCAATGCTGGTCTCTCTGATGTTGCTCAATGTTAGTCTCTCTGATGTTGCTCAATGCTGGTCTCTCTGATGTTGCTCAATGTTAGTCTCTCTGATGTTGCTCAATGTTAGTCTCTCTGATGTTGCTCAATGTTAGTCTCTCTGATGTTGCTCAATGTTAGTCTCTCTGATGTTGCTCAATGTTAGTCTCTCTGATGTTGCTCAATGTTAGTCTCTCTGATGTTGCTCAATGTTAGTCTCTCTGATGTTGCTCAATGTTAGTCTCTCTGATACTGCTCAATGTTAGTCTCTCTGATGTTGCTCAATGTTAGTCTCTCTGATGTTGCTCAATGTTAGTCTCTCTGATGTTGCTCAAAGTTAGTCTCTCTGGTGTTGCTCAATGCTAGTTTCTCTGATGTTGCTCAATGTTAGTCTCTCTGATGTTGCTCAATGTTAGTCTCTCTGATGTTGCTCAATGTTAGTCTCTCTGATGTTGCTCAATGTTAGTCTCTCTGATGTTGCTCAATGTTAGTCTCTCTGATACTGCCCAATGTTAGTCTCTCTGATGTTGCTCAATGTTAGTCTCTCTGATACTGCACAATGTTAGTCTCTCTGATACTGCTCAATGTTAGTCTCTCTGATGTTGCTCAATGTTAGTCTCTCTGATACTGCTCAATGTTAGTCTATCTGATGTTGCTCAATGTTAGTCTCTCTGATGTTGCTCAATGTTAGTCTCTCTGATGTTGCTCAATGTTAGTCTCTCTGATACTGCTCAATGTTAGTCTCTATGATGTTGCTCAATGTTAGTCTCTCTGATACTGCTCAATGTTAGTCTCTCTGATGTTGCTCAATGTTAGTCTCTCTGATACTGCTCAATGTTAGTCTCTCTGATGTTGCTCAATGTTAGTCTCTCTGATACTGCTCAATGTTAGTCTCTCTGATGTTGCTCAATGTTAGGCTCTCTGATACTGCTCAATGTTAGTCTCTCTGATACTGCTCAATGTTAGTCTATCTGATGTTGCTCAATGTTAGTCTCTCTGATATTGCTCAATGCTGGTCTCTCTGATGTTGCTCAATGTTAGTCTCTCTGATATTGCTCAATGTTAGTCTCTCTGATACTGCTAAATGTTAGTCTATCTGATGTTGCTCAATGTTAGTCTCTCTGATGTTGCTCAATGTTAGTCTCTCTGATACTGCTCAATGTTAGTCTCTCTGATATTGCTCAATGTTAGTCTCTCTGATGTTTCTCAATGTTAGTCTCTCTGATATTGCTCAATGTTAGTCTCTCTGATATTGCTCAATGTTAGTCTCTCTGATATTGCTCAATGTTAGTCTCTCTGATGTTGCTCAATGTTAGTCTCTCTGATATTGCTCAATGTTAGTCTCTCTGATGTTGCTCAATGTTAGTCTCTCTGATGTTGCTCAATGTTAGTCTCTCTGATGTTGCTCAATGTTAGTCTCTCTGATATTGCTCAATGTTAGTCTCTCTGATGTTGCTCAATGTTAGTCTCTCTGATACTGCTCAATGTTAGTCTCTCTGATACTGCTCAATGTTAGTCTCTCTCATACTGCTCAATGTTAGTCTCTCTGATACTGCTCAATATTACGGACATTCATTCATTTTGAATACGATTCGACCGTGGACAGCGTGACGTGGACAGCGTGACGTGGACAGCGTGACGTGGACAACGTGAGAATAATCGATCAGAGATATATTTTTTTAATTCGTCAGCTTTGTACCTCTGGCGAAGTCCCTAGAGACTAGGAACTGAATTGTGCGTGTTAATCCATTTTTTTCCCTGGTAGCCGTTTGCACAGGGGTCCCTCGCCGTACATCCAGATAACTTCGATTTCTGAGGTACTCATATTTTTTCCGTCGATGAGTAATTGATGTTTCAAGCCGGGCCTCTTGCTACTGAGACCAGGGGTAGTTGTCGCAGAGAGAAATCATAAATAAAAATCCCAACCGGGATTCGAACCTACAACTTCTCTGTCTCAAAGAGTCAGTATTGCCAGATGTGGTCGCCAGATTTATCTAAGGCACGCGGGGTGAGAGGGTGTTCCCGAAAAGACCCAAAGCTTGTGGCGCCTTCAACTATGCGAGTTATAGGCGGCTGACGTCACTTTACCAATAACAGCCCCTGCTGGCAATGCTGAAAATGTCACAAGCTTTGGGTGAGCTCTTTCAGCCCGCGGGCTTGAGATAAAGTTGGCCGTGGACCACCATTATTACCAAGACTTCGACTTCCCATAAATCTGGTCAAGATGGGTCAGTACACAGCCAGCTATAGATTTCATTAGGCCTGCGGTCTGAGAGGTGCTTCTAAAAAAACCACCAACTAGCGTGACGTTTTCATCTTTGCGAGCCGGGGTGGTTGTAGGTAGAGTGAACTAAGCCGGCTCTTTTAGTTGAACGCACTGGGTGGAGGGAAGAGGGAGTCTAGAGGTTCGGCTTCGACCTCACAACAGTAAGAACTTTGGTTCCGAACCCACCTACAAGCGGTAGTGATTTTTCAAAAATATGACAAATTAATCCGTGGTTTCCTTATGACGTTACTCTCCCTTAATCTCTTGGGTAGTGAGATAGGATGTCTAGCCCTCTCGGATAACGGCAATAAACCAGATGATCCCGTATGCACTAGCGCACTTTAAAGAACCTTTGGCAGTTAAAATCGAAAAGAGTAGGATGGCCACTGTCCGGGAAAAATTGCCAGCAGAAACCTTCCGAGACTGTGGACCCCAGGCCGTGTCATAGAGTACGTGCGTGTGGGCCAGGATTCTCCTCGAGTTTTCTTGAGATTCTCAGGGGGAGGGGCGGGGATATTGCAGCTCCTATGGATTCGTCCAGTGTCTATAGATGCTGATTCTCTTAACCACAATAGTTGATACGTCACACAAGTTGGTGGGTTTATCGGTTTTATTTATGCCCGCCAGCCTTAGTAAATCTATTATTGAACCAACCATAGGCCTCTTGACAGACACAAAAATTGGAAAACACACCAACTAGCGTGACGATTTCAGCTTTGCGAGCAGGAGCGATTGTGCGTAGAGTGACGTCACCCGTCTATAGCTCCTATAGCTGATAACGGCACACTAGTTGGGGTGTTTTCCGATTTTATTTTCTCCCTGCGAGTCATCTGTGTAGTTGGCTGTGGTTAATATGTGATTCACCTTCATTCAAACCGGCAACAACAAAGCTGTGGCCTTTAGGTCTAGAAATCAAATGTATCTCTCTCTCTCTCTCTTTCATTCACTCTCTCTTTCCTTTATTCCTTTCTCTCTCTATTTTTCTTCATATTTCTATTCCACCTTTTTCCATCTTTTCCCTTCTATCTATACCTCCCTCCCTCTCTCTCCAACACAAAAAAGGGAGTTCACAAAAAACATCAGAAAGAAACATCCAATATTTTTCGAGCAGATCATGAGGAGAGGAAAGTCTGAATACGTGTTTACAACTGGCAAAATACAGGAAAAGAGAGATAGCGGACGACAAAGAGAGTAGATAGCATTAGCCTGGATCGTGTCATGAAAACAGTCAAAAACAGAATTGATACGATGCTCTGTGGATAGAAGCTTATGGAAGGACAAGGTCGCCTACGCCAACTGGCACGACACACGATGATGATTAATCATTTAAATTGTACAACAGGATCGAGCTGAATCTCTTGACTTGTGTAGTCCATTAGTTGAACGCCCATCAAATTCAACACGGGCCATAAGCAATTGTTGAACGAAGAAACAAACAAAGCACTGGTTGTCTCCCCTTAGTTTCCATCATTTAATGCGAGATTGTATAAACTACAAGCATTCACTATTAGCTATCTAAAGAGGGAAGGTAAAAAGGGGGTAGTGGTAGGAATACGGGACTTATAGAACCAGAGAATAAAGGCCGCTTGTCCAGTGGATTCGCGCACCGAGTGTTCAGGTCTAAAATTTTTATTTCAGCCCCGACAGAAAAAACTGTGGACCCTACCCTGTATTCCAGTTCGACAATCTGCTGATTCATCACAGCCAGCAGTCTAGCTTCTCACTTCTCTCGGTATGTTGCAGAAAATAAAACCAAAATAAATAATATTGCCTGTGCGGCGAGGGACCCCTGTGCACACAGCTGCCAGGTAAAAATGGATTAACACGCAAAATTCAGTTCCTAATCTCTAGGGACTTCGTCAGAGTTGAAAGCTGGGGAACGCAACAACGACAACAACAGCAACTACAAAAACCAAACTTGGGGACTGGTTGGTCTCGAGGTAAAACGCCGGCCTCGAGACAGAGAGGTTGTGGGTTCAAATCCCGGCTACACGGGTTGGGATTTTTATTTGATTATTCTCTGCGGCAACCACCCCTGGTCTCAGCAGCGAGGCCAGGCTTGAAACGTCAATTACTCATCGACGGAAAAAATATGAGTACCAACGAAGTCGGAGTTATCTTCCTATACGGCGAGGGTCCCCTGTGCACACGGCTGCCAGGGAAAATGGATTAACACGCAAAATTCAGTTCCTAGTCTCTAGGGACTTCGTCAGAGGTAAAAGCTGGCGAAAGAAAAAAAACCAAACAAAGAGGAACTGATCGCCTTATCGTAAAATACTGAGACTTAAGCATGACATCCACAGTTGCCATTAAAGTTCACGTTTTACTTTCTCTGGATCCGAGTCAGATTTGAGTTGGTTAGGCCAAACACGATTGTTTCAAGACATCAAGGGGACCTTGAACATGAAAATGTAAGAAGTGGGAGATCTGACTGTAGAAAGATGTTCTTTCAGACGGGCTGTGGTCAATGCAACGTTCTGTGGGAGATCTGACTGTAGAAAGATGTTCTTTCAGACGGGCTGTGGTCAATGCAACGTTCTGTGGGAGATCTGACTGTAGAAAGATGTTCTTTCAGACGGGATGTGGTCAATGCAACGTTCTGTGGGAGATCTGACTGTAGACAGACGTTCTTTCAGACGGGCTGTGGTCAATGCAACGTTCTGTGGGAGATCTGACTGTAGAAAGATGTTCTTTCAGACGGGCTGTGGTCAATGCAACGTTCTGTGGGAGATCTGACTGTAGAAAGATGTTCTTTCAGACGGGCTGTGGTCAATGCAACGTTCTGTGGGAGATCTGACTGTAGAAAGATGTTCTTTCAGACGGGCTGTGGTCAATGCAACGTTCTGTGGGAGATCTGACTGTAGAAAGATGTTCTTTCAGACGGGCTGTGGTCAATGCAACGTTCTGTGGGAGATCCGACCAGAGACAGAGATTCTTTTAAACGGGCTGTGGTAAATGCAACGTTCTAAGGGAGATCTGGCTAGAGACATAGATTCTTTCAGGCGGGCTGTGGTGAATGCAACGGTCTGTGGTGAATGCAACGGTCTGTGGGAGATGTGACTGTAGACAGACATTCTTTCAGACGGGCTGTGGTAAATGCAACGTTCTGTGGGAGATCCGACCAGAGACATAGATTCTTTCAGGCGGGCTGTGGTGAATGCAACGTTCTGTGGGAGATCCGACCAGAGACAGAGATTCTTTGAAACGGGTTGTGGTGAATGCACCGTTCTGTGGGAGATCTGGCTAGAGACAGAGATTTTTTTTCAAACGGACTGTGGTGAATGCGACGTTCAATGGGAGATCTTGGTAGACACAGACTGATGTCTTATCTGTCGAGATATTGCTCTGTTGAGCCACTGATGTCTTATCTGTCGAGACAGTCCGCTGTTGAGCCACTGATACATTATCTGTCGAGAGAGTGTGCTTTTGAGCCACTGATGTCTTATCTGTCGATATATTGCTCTGTTGAGCCACTGATGTCTTATCTGTCGAGATAGTGTGCTTTTGAGCCACTGATGTCTTATCTGTCGAGACAGTGTACTGTTGAGCCACTGATGTCTTATCTGTCGAGACAGTGCGCTGATGAAGTCTGCCAGTAGTACTCTCAACGACCCACATGTTGATGAAGTTTGCCAGTAGTATCCTCAACAACCCACATGTTGATGAAGTCTGCCAGTAGTACTCTCAACGACCCACAGGTTGATGAAGTCTGCCAGTAGTACTCTCAACGACCCACAGGTTGATGAAGTCTGCTAGTAGTACCTTCAACAACCCACATGTTGATGAAGTCTGCTAGTAGTACCTTCAACAACCCACATGTTGATGAAGTCTGCCAGTAGTACCTTCAACAACCCACATGGTGATGAAGTCTGCTAGTAGTACCTTCAACAACCCACATGTTGATGAAGTCTATCAGTAGTACTCTCAACGACCCACAGGTTGATGAAGTCTGCTAGTAGTACCTTCAACAACCCACATGGTGATGAAGTCTGCTAGTAGTACCTTCAACAACCCACATGTTGATGAAGTCTGCCAGCAGTACTCTCAACGACCCACAGGTTGATGAAGTCTACCAGTAGTACTCTCAACGACCCACAGGTTGATGAAGTCTATCAGTAGTACTCTCAACGACCCACAGGTTGATGAAGTCTATCAGTAGTACTCTCAACGACCCACAGGTTGATGAAGTCTACCAGTAGTACTCTCAACGACCCACAGGTTGATGAAGTCTATCAGTAGTACTCTCAACGACCCACAGGTTGTTGAAGTCTACCAGTAGTACTCTCAACGACCCACAGGTTGATGAAGTCTACCAGTAGTACCCTCAACGACCCACATGTTGATGAAGTCAACTAGTAGTCTCTTCAACGACCCACAGGTTGATGACGTCTACCAGTAGTACCCTCAACGACCCACATGTTGATGAAGTCAACTAGTAGTCTCTTCACCGACCCATAGGTTGATGAAGTCTACCAGTAGTACTCTCAACGACCCATAGGTTGATGAAGTCTACCAGTAGTACTCTCAACGACCCACAGGTTGATGAACTCTACCAGTAGTACTCTCAACGACCCACAGGTTGATGAAGTCTGCTAGTAGTACCTTCAACAACCCACATGTTGATGAAGTCTGCTAGTAGTACCTTCAACAACCCACATGTTGATGAAGTCTGCCAGTAGTACCTTCAACAACCCACATGGTGATGAAGTCTGCTAGTAGTACCTTCAACAACCCACATGTTGATGAAGTCTATCAGTAGTACTCTCAACGACCCACAGGTTGATGAAGTCTGCTAGTAGTACCTTCAACAACCCACATGGTGATGAAGTCTGCTAGTAGTACCTTCAACAACCCACATGTTGATGAAGTCTGCCAGCAGTACTCTCAACGACCCACAGGTTGATGAAGTCTACCAGTAGTACTCTCAACGACCCACAGGTTGATGAAGTCTATCAGTAGTACTCTCAACGACCCACAGGTTGATGAAGTCTATCAGTAGTACTCTCAACGACCCACAGGTTGATGAAGTCTACCAGTAGTACTCTCAACGACCCACAGGTTGATGAAGTCTATCAGTAGTACTCTCAACGACCCACAGGTTGTTGAAGTCTACCAGTAGTACTCTCAACGACCCACAGGTTGATGAAGTCTACCAGTAGTACCCTCAACGACCCACATGTTGATGAAGTCAACTAGTAGTCTCTTCAACGACCCACAGGTTGATGACGTCTACCAGTAGTACCCTCAACGACCCACATGTTGATGAAGTCAACTAGTAGTCTCTTCACCGACCCATAGGTTGATGAAGTCTACCAGTAGTACTCTCAACGACCCATAGGTTGATGAAGTCTACCAGTAGTACTCTCAACGACCCACAGGTTGATGAACTCTACCAGTAGTACTCTCAACGACCCACAGGTTGATGAAGTCTACCAGTAGTACCCTCAACGACAAACATGTTGATGAAGTCTACCAGTAGTACCCTCAACGACCCACATGTTGATGAAGTCAACTAGTAGTCTCTTCAACGACCCACATGTTGATGAAGTCTGCCAGTAGTACACCCGACAATTCACATGTTGATGAAGTCTACCATTAGTACCCTCAACAACCCACATGTTGATGAAGTATGCCAGTATTGTCCCCAACAATTCACATGTTGATGAAGTCTGCCAGTAGTGTCCTCAACGACAAACAAGTTGATGAAGTCTGCCAGTAGTACCCTCAACGGCAAACATGTTGATGAAGTCTGTCAGTAGTGCCCTCAAAGACTCACGAATTTATGAAGTCTGCCAGTAGTACCCTCAACGGCAAACATGTTGATGAAGTCTGCCAGTAGTGCCATCAAAGACTCACGAATTGATGAAGTCTGCCAGTAGTGCCATCAAAGACTCACGAATTGATGAAGTCTGCCAGTAGTACCCTCAAAGACTCACAGATTGATGAAGCCTGCCAGTAGTGCCCCCCAAAGACTCACAGATTGATGAAGTCTGCCAGTAGTGCCCCCAAAGACTCACAGATCGATGAAGTCTGCCAGTAGTACCCCCCAAATCTCGCAGATTGATGAAGTCTGCCAGTAGTACCCCCAAAGACTCACAGATTGATGAAGTCTGCTAGTATTGTCCCCAAAGACTCACATGTTGATAAAGTCTGCCAGTAGTGCCCCAAAGACTCACATGTTGATAAAGTCTGCCAGTAGTGGCCCTAAAGACTCACAGATTGGTGAAGTCTGCTAATTGTGCCATCAAAAACTCACAGATTGATGAAGTCGTCAGTGATGCCAGCAAAGACTGACAGATTGATGAAGTCTACTAATAGTGCCTCCAAAGACTCACAGATTTATGAAGTCTGCTAATAGTGCCATCAAAGACTCACAGATTGATGAAGTCTGCTAATAGTGTCATCAAAGACTCACAGATTGATGATGTCTGCCAGTAGTGTCCCCAAATGCTCACAGATTGATGGTCTGCTAATAGTGCCACCAAAGACCCACAGACTGATGAAGTCTGCCAATATTGCCCCCAGAGACTCACAGATTGATGAAGTCTGCTAATAGCGCCCCCAAAGACTCACAGATTGATGAAGTCTGCCAGTAGTGCCCCCAAAGACCCACAGATTGATGAGGTCTGCCAGTAGCGCCACCAAAGACCCACAGATTGATGAAGTCTGCTAATAGTACCGCCAAAGACTCACAGATTGATGACGTCTGCCAGTAGTGTCCCCAAAGACTCACAGATTGATGAGGTCTGCCAGTAGCGCCACCAAAGACCCACAGATTGATGAAGTCTGCTTATAGTGCCCCCAAAGTATCCCATCTTGTTGAGGTCTGCCAGTAGTGCCCTCAAAGACCCACGGATTGATGAGGTCTGCCAGTAGCGCCACCAAAGACCCACAGATTGATGAAGTCTGCTAATAGTGCCCACAAAGTATCCCATCTTGTTGAGGTATGCCAGTAGTGCCCCCAAAGACCCACAGATTGATGAGGTCTGCCAGTAGCGCCACCAAAGACCCACAGATTGATGAAGTCTGCTAATAGTGCCCACAAAGTATCCCATATTGTTGAGGTCTGCCAGCAGTACCCCCAAAGACTCACAGATTAATGACGTCTGCCAGTAGTGCCCCCAAAGACTCACAGATTGATGAGGTCTACCAGTAGTGACCCCAAAGACTCACAGATTGATGACGTCTGCCAGTAGCGCCACCAAAGACTCTCAGATTGATGAAGTCTGCTAATAGTGCCCCCAAAGTCTCCCATCTTGTTGAGGTCTGCCAGTAGTGCCCCCAAAGTCTCCCATCTTGTTGAGGTCTGCCAGTAGTGCCCCCAAAGTCTTCCATCTTGTTGAGGTCTGCCAGTAGTGCCCCCAAAGTCTCCCATCTTGTTGAGGTCTGCCAGTAGTGCCCCCAAAGTCTCCCATCTTGTTGAGGTCTGCCAGTAGTGTCCCCAAAGTCTCCCATCTTGTTGAGGTCTGCCAGTAGTGCCCCCGACGACCGACAGAGATATGGAATGAACCTGAAGCATGCACCAGTAATGGTGGATAATTAATTCGATTTGAAAATCCTTAGCTTTGTTTTTGTGTTTAGGAATTTTGATTTCCAAATGTTATTAAGGTTTCTGAATGTCATTGCTGCCTTTGCTATTTTGATTCCGATTTCTTTCTTGGTGTCTCTTTGATCTGTGCCACTTCCAAGATATATGAAGTGATCTACCTCTTCTATTGTTTTTCCTTCTGGGCAAATGCTATTTTTCATTACTTCGTTTTTTTCTTGTTTGATCTCAAATCCTATTCTCCTTCTTTCTTTCAGCTCCTGTCAAGCATAGGTCATCAACAAACACTTTCCAGTCTATTCTGTTTCTTGCCATTCTTTTAAGATCATTCCATGTTGTCTCCATCATCTTCATCTCTGCTTCACCTGCCTTCTCCACTAATATTTTGTGTCTTCCTCTTTGTCTCTTCCCCTGGGGATTCCAAGAAGGAATAATATTCTCATTTGGCTTTCGCAGTGTGTTTCCTATCCAACGCCATAGTCTTCGTTGTAATCTTTTTATCCACCGGTATTTGACTGGTACTTTCCCATAATTATACGTTAGTAATTTTGTGCTGCCATTTCAATCCCTTTATTCTGCGCAAGCATCCATTAATGAAGGTATGTATCTTCATGATTGTCATTATCTGTTGTTCTCCATGTTTCACGACCATATCATAGAACTGATTTAACAAGTCCTATTCTGCTAGCTGTTAATAACATGTTTTTATTTCATCATGTTCACATTTATATCGTTTATATAACTGTATCGTCTGCAGATCAAGGATCTCTAGATAAGACCTATGTATCCCCTAAATGCATGTGTTACTTGTACATCATTATGAGATCCAATTAAAAATGACAATTACAAATAAAACAGGAACTTTGCTTTTGAATATTTCCTAAACAAGTAACTCCTCTGACTTTCATAACTGGTAATTTATGAAGGTGGTTCCCAATGAGGATAACACCAACAAAGTACACAGTTTTCTAGCGCGATCAACTGTTTCGCGTGGGAGTGTTTTCACAAACAATATTGCATAACTGATCACTATCCTTTGCGTAGTACGTCATTCCTTCAACACAAATATTGACAATTTGTGAAAGCGAAGTTTTGCAGCCAATTCTGCTCAGCTTGGATATATTATACAAGCATCACATACTGCAGGTTAAATTAATTAAATATGTACTTGAAAAAAAGTGCTAAAAATATCACTGGCTAGCGATATGAAAAGTCAGCACACAGGTCTCACGTCACTCAGTCGATATAGCTCTTCTACCTCAGACACTCGTAATCGACTTTTGGCTTTTTGTGTCGTGGGAGGGTATGTCGTAATGTCTTTTAAAAAGAAACAAATCGGTCATATTTCATGCCTTTTGAGATGTTGCGATGAAAACAAACTGCAGCCGTTAATAGAATCATTCTCCTGAGAGAGGACAAGTGCTGTGTCAGCGGCATGACATTTCATCCGTTGGGTGTCCAGCCTTTTATGCATCTTGTTTTAACTCCAGAACATTGGTAGTTTGGTTACAACAGTTTTGACTTGATGCTGTGACGTGTATATCGTCAAGAGATCTACATTACAAATAAATAAATTGTGCTGCAAATAAACAAAAATATTTCAAAGTATAATCATCATCATGTGCCATGCCGGTTGGCGTAGGCGGTAATGTACTCCCACAATCCTCTATCTACAGTGCATCGTATCAATTCTGTTGACTGTTGTCAATGCCATGACACCAAGCTATCAAGAATCTTCTTTCTTTGTCATCCGCGACTCCTCTTTCCTTGTATTTTGCCAGAATTAAATTAAAGTTACAATACGTCCTAAGGTGAAAATGCTGTTTAATATCAAACAGTTAAATTAATACCGTTCTTCTAAGAAAAAGAGGCGGTGTGGTGGGGGGTGGGGGGTGGGTGCAGAATAATAGTCGTTGGGTGAACGCATATAAAGCAGAAGATGTGACACTCTGAGATCATTGTCACACTCAAAGCTTTATTGTATTTCGATGCTCTTTCAAACAGACTAAAACAGCTGTTCACAAGATATCACTTCACGTGAACCCCTATTAAATGCGTTTTGTAAACGCGGACTCCCATTAAATACGTTTTCTAAACGCGGACCCCCATTAAATACGTTTTCTAAACGCGGACCCCCATTAAATACGTTTTTTAAACGTGGACCCCCATTAAATACGTTTTGTAAACGCGGACCCCCATTAAATACGTTTTCTAAACGCGGACCCCCATTAAATAAGTTTTGTAAACGCGGACATACAACTATAAAATCCTGAAATCCGAAGTAGAAAAAGCCATAAAAACAATGAAAAAGGGAAAAGCAGCAGGGCCTGACAATATACAGATAGAGATGATACAGGCTCTAGAAGAGTTTGGCGTCGAAGTGATCACAGACATATGCAATGACATATACCATACAGGATACATACCAAACGATCTAAAAACATCAACGTTCATTGCATTGCCTAAAAAGAATGGTGCAGATGAATGCAGTGACTTCAGAACAATAAGCCTAATGAGCCAGGTAACAAAAATTTTAGTAAAAGTTATACAGGGAAGGTTTCAGAGTGAAATCAATACTGAATTATATGAGCAACAATTTGGATTAAGGAAAAACAGTGGCACAAAAGAAGCCATATTTAGCATGAGAACATTGATTGAAAAGTACACAGAAGTAAACAAACCAATATATGCCTGCTTTATAGACAACACCAAAGTTTTCGATAGAATACACCATAACCAACTTATAGACTGCCTAAAGGATATAAATCTAGACGACACAGACATACGACTAATATGTAATTTGTACTGGGAGCAAACAGCAATAATAAGATATAACAAGGAGAACTCTACACCCATGGACATAAAAAGAGGAGTAAGACAAGGATGCATCCTATCACCAAGCTTTGTTCAATCTATACACTGAGCAAATCTTTAAAAACATCTCAGAGATACCAGGTCTAAACATTAATGGAAAGATAATCAATAACCTGAGATATGCTGATGATACTGTTCTACTAGCAGAAAATCCTAAAGACCTACAACAATTGCTTAATGTGATAAACACAACAAGCAAAAAATATGGACTAGAAATGAATATCAAAAAGACTAAAACTATGATCATAAGCAAAGAAAATTCTCAAGACCTACAATTAAATATCACAGTTGAGGGAACACATCTGGAGACAGTCCAGGGTTACAACTACCTAGGACATACTATAACCAATGATGGAAAATGCAAAACTGGAATAAACAAAAGAATAGGTATGGCAAAAAGTAATTTTAATGCCATGAAAAATATACTAACAACAAAACAAATATCAGCAGGGCTGAAACTAAGAATGGCAAAATGTTACATCTTCTCAATATTCCTGTATGGTGCAGAAACATGGACATTAGACAAGAACAGAAAATTGAAGCCTTTGAAATGTGGATTTATAGAAAAATAGGTAGAATTGGATGGAAACAAAAGATAACAAACGATGAAGTTTTAAAACAACTGAAAATAAAAAAGAGAACTACTAAACACAATTAAGACAAGACAAATTAAATTTTTGGGGCATGTTAAAAGACATAACAACCTACTAAAAGTAATATTGGAAGGAAAAATACAAGGCAAAAGAGGCAGAGGGAGACCAAGACTAACATGGACGAGTAACATCAAAAGATGGTCAAGTCAATCTATGACAGCCTGCACCATCAAAGCAAGAAACAGAGTAGAATGGCGATCCATGGTAGCCAACCTTCTTTGCGGAGAGGGCACACGATGATGATGATGAAACGCGGACCCCCCATTAAATACGTTTTGTAAACGTGCATCCCCAGGATCATTCATTCTCTCCATTTAGCTACAAATTATCATACTATGCTTCAAGTCTTCGCGGACGCCATGAGACGGTACAAGGGACCCCTGGGGAGCTGCGGGCCATAGTTTGAGAATCGCTGATCTACACAATATGTATGCTAACATATAATACCACTTTACTTGTATGTAGACTGTTTCTTTAATCTATGTTTACTTAATAACTGCTTCTTGTATTTGTCATTCTTTTCACGAAGTAGGTAGGTCAACTATATTTTACATGGCATCTATTCTGTTCTATTTATTCGGTTCTACTTGTTCTGTTCTATTTATTCTGTTCTATTTATTCGGTTCTATTTATTCGGTTCTATTTATTCTGTTATACTTGTTCTGTTCTATTGATTCTGTTCTACTTATTCTGTTCTATTTATTCTGTTCTACTTATTCTGTTCTATTTATTCTGTTCTACTTATTCTGTTCTATTTATTCTGTTCTACTTGTTCTGTTCTATTTATTCTGTTCTACTTATTCTGTTCTATTTATTCTGTTATAATTATTCTGTTCTACTTGTTCTGTTCTATTTATTCTGTTCTATTTATTCTGTTCTACTTGTTCTGTTCTATTT
This sequence comes from Megaustenia siamemsis, assembly GCA_032433765.1. Classification (NCBI taxonomy): domain Eukaryota; kingdom Metazoa; phylum Mollusca; class Gastropoda; order Stylommatophora; family Ariophantidae; genus Megaustenia; species Megaustenia siamemsis. The sequence continues at coordinate 80,960,620 of JAVIAB010000106.1, read as the reverse complement.
ATTCTGTTCTACTTGTTCTGTTCTATTTATTTTGTTATACTTGTTCTGTTCTATTTATTCTCCTGTCCTATATGTCCCAAGTAGACCCTAGAAATGGGAAAATGCTGTGGAGATAATTCTTTTTATTTTATTCTGTCTTGCCTGTTTGCGTTCACCCGATGACTAAAGGATCACACCTCTTCGTCATCCGCCCTTAAAAGGACGGTAAGTGAACACGTATGTTGAGTTGTGGTTTGCAGTAAAAAATGTGATATTTGCACCTTTCGACCCAATATATCCGACTTCAGCATGACGTTTCTGAATACCGTATTGCCTTTCCTCTCTATCACTACTCTCGTGGCCAGACTAAATTGGTTAGTCTGTTACTAGAGACACTGCGTAGAGGTGGAGTAGTATCTGGATGGTTCTGGTTCACCGCTCCTGGCGCATGCCATCTGCAATGATTCACTGACAACTTCAGCCCTGCTGCTGTCAGTCATCTTTGCCTCGCTATGTTTTAACACTGCATATTAAATGTTCATATTTGCAGCATCCAAGAAAACACAAAAAATACAACACATGAAAATTCCGCTAAAGAAATAAGACGACCGTTAAGGAGCAACTACAGAATGCTAAAATAAGAAACGAGATATCAAGTTTGACCACGTGACAGAGCAGAAGAAGCTGAACACAATCCACAAAGCTGCCAACAAATACGGCTAAAACATTAGACAAAGAAAGCGTCCTTTAAAGACAAAATAAACAGGGGGAAAACAAAGAGATTAATACTATTCTAACAGAAACAAAAAATGAATGCTTGAAGCAAACAGAAATGCGACAACAGAAGAGGCTAACCAAAGTGCAAATTCATGATATAAAACAAGCTCAAACGACATGACTAGACCACAGCCAAACATACAGAAGGCCCGCGGTCTGAAAGTAAAAACAGAAAAAAAAATTCAAACTAGCGTGACGTTTTCAATTTTGAGAGCAGGAGCGGTTGTGGGTACAGTGATATGAGTCGTCTGTAGGTCCTATAGCTGAAAACGTCACTCCACTGCCGTTTACATAGTTGGCTGTGAACAGACCAAGATTCTCAGAATTATAACAGGTCACTGTGGTCTCAGAGCACATATTTACAAAATAGGTCTCATAACACATCTTTACAAAATGATTTCAGAACACATCTTTACAAACTGATTTCAGAGCACATCTTTACAAAATGATTTCAGAGCACATCTTTACAAAATTGGTTCCATAGCACATCTTTACAAAATGGGTTTCAGAACACATCTTTACAAAATAGGTCTCAGAACACATCTTTACAAAATAGGTCTCAGAACACATCACATCTTTACAAAATTGGTTTCAGAGCACATCTTTACAAAATAGGTCTCAGAACACATCTTTACAAAATTGGTTTCAGAGCACATCTTTACAAAATGGATTTCGGAGCACATCTTTACAAAATAGGTCTCAGAACACATCTTTACAAAATAGGTCTCAGAACACATCTTTACAAAATTGGTTTCAGAGCACATCTTTACAAAATGGATTTCGGAGCACATCTTTACAAAATAGGTCTCAGAACACATCTTTACAAAATGGGTCTCAGAACACATCTTTACAAAATTGTTTCAGAGCACATCTTTACAAAATTGGTTTCAGAGCACATCTTTACAATTAGGGTCTCAGTTTACGTATTTACAAAATGGGCCTCAGAGCACATCTTTACAAAATGGGTCTCACAGCACATCTTTACAAAATGGGTCTCAGAACACATCTTTACAAAATGGGTCTCAGAAGACATCTTTACAAAATAGGTCTCAGAGCACATCTTTACAAAATAGGTCTCAGAGCACATCTTTACAAAATGGGTCTCATGGCACATCTTTACAAAATGGGTCTCATGGCACATCTTTACAAAATGGGTCTCATGGCACATCTTTACAAAATGGGTCTCATGGCACATCTTTACAAAATGGGTCTCATGGCACATCTTTACAAAATGGGTCTCATGGCACATCTTTACAAAATGGGTCTCATGGCACATCTTTACAAAATGGGTCTCAGAGACTCTGCCTTCTGCGAATAAGAAGCAAAGAAGCAGACATCATGAGCTAACAAGCTTGTACCGCCCTCCGCAACCAGACAAAGACAATTGGGGCTACAAAAGAAAACCCATATGACCAACTATGCGGAACAGATACCGACTATATTTATTCCATCTTGTGCTATCATTGCCAAACATGTTTACTCACGACTAAGTAATAAGGGAGTAATAGAACAAAGAAGTATGTGTTAGCACTCGGAAAAATTGACAGACAAACAACAATAGAAAAAAACGAAGAACAATATATGGTCCGAAGTGGGATCGAACCCGTACTCAGTGGCACCGCGCCTTGCCACGAGAAGCCGAAAGCTTGGCACACTGCCACGCAGCCAACTTCCCACTTCGGACCATATATTGTTCTTCGTTTTTTTCTATTGTTGTTTGTCTGTCAATTTTTCCGAGTGCTAACACATACTTCTTTGTTCTATTATTCCCTATTATCGCCTCGGAAGTTCCCTATATAATAATATTTATGTATTATTATTTGTACTAAGTAATAAGGGACCGAGTCACATTAGATATGTTTGAGAAAGTCACGTGGGGTGACCAGAGAAGACAAAATCAGAAACGATGTCGTAAGACAAAGATTGGGCATTGAATCATTTCCGAACTACACACAGAGACACATTCTGAACTACACACAGAGACACATTCTGAACTACACACAGAGACACATTCTGAACTACACACAGAGACACATTCTGAACTACACACAGAGACACATTCTGAACTACACACAGAGACACATTCTGAACTACACACAGAGACACATTCTGAACTACACACAGAGACACATTCTGAACTACACACAGAGACACATTCTGAACTACACACAGAGACACATTCTGAACTACACACAGAGACACATTCTGAACTACACACAGAGACACATTCTGAACTACACACAGAGACACATTCTGAACTACACACAGAGACACATTCCGAACTACACACAGAGACACATTCTGAACTACACACAGAGACACATTCTGAACTACACACAGAGACACATTCCGAACTACACACAGAGACACATTCTGAACTACACACAGAGACACATTCCGAACTACACACAGAGACACATTCTGAACTACACACAGAGACACATTCTGAACTACACACAGAGACACATTCTGAACTACACACAGAGACACATTCTGAACTACACACAGAGACACATTCCGAACTACACACAGAGACACATTCTGAACTACACACAGAGACACATTCTGAACTACACACAGAGACACATTCCGAACTACACACAGAGACACATTCTGAACTGCACACAGAGACACATTCCGAACTACACACAGAGACACATTCTGAACTACACACAGAGACACTTTCTGAACTACACACAGAGACACATTCTGAACTACACACAGAGACACATTCCGAACTACACACAGAGAAACACATTAAATGGTGTGCTCATCTGGAAAGAATGTCAAGAGAATCTATGTCATATCTTCTTCTTCTACCTTTCAGCTCCCTGTGGAGCATAGGTTTTCAACAAACACTTTCAGCTCCCTGTGGAGCATAGGTTTTCAACAAAAACTTTCAGCTCCCTGTGGAGCATAGGTTTTCAACAAACACTTTCAGCTCCCTGTGGAGCATAGGTTTTCAACAAACACTTTCAGCTCCATGTGTGGAGCATAGGTTTTCAACAAACACTTTCAGCTCCCTGTGGAGCATAGGTCTTCAACAAACACTTTCCAAGTCGTTTTGTTCTTGCCATTCTTTTAAGATCATTCCATGTCCTCACCATCATCTTCATCTCTGCTTCTGTCTGTCTTCTCCAAGAATTTCTTGGTCTTCCTCTTTGTCTTTTCCCCTGGTGATTCCAAAAAAGGGCATGTTGTGTAATACTCTCAGTTGGCTTCCGCAGTGTGTGTCCTATCAAGCACCATCGTCTTCGCTGTATCTCTTTATCCACTGGTATTTGACTGGTCATCGTCATCATCGAGTGATGTCTCCGCAACGAAGGTTGGCTACCATGGAGCGCCATTCTGCTCTGTCTCTTGCTTTGATGGTGCAGGTTGTCATAGGCTGATTTGTCCATCTTTTGATGTTACTCGTCCATGTTAGTCTTGGTCTGCCTCTGCCTCTTTTACCTTGTGTATTTGACTGGTACATTTCCGTAATTCTATGTTAATGATTTTGTCCTGCCATTTCCATCCTTTTATTCTGCGTAAGCATCCATTAATGAAAGTCTTTGACTTGTCCATGTTTGTGAATTTTTTTCGGCTTATAGCCTTAAATGGGTACCGGATTTTTTCTGGGAAAGTAAAACAGCACGGGCGTAATACCGACCACATTACCCCAAAAATCATGTGCTGAAGGTCTGTAAAATATACGGTCACTAACACCATATTTCCCTATACGCCACTTGGCGTGACGGGTACTTTACTACTTACTATGGGATAGCCAGTCCCCGACATGCGATGTCATAAACGACCTATATTATAAAGACCGATGGAAGAAAAGCTCGCGATAGACGCAAGGTAAGATGGGAGACAATATCTGAGAAACCACAAGTGACTATCGTTAAGGCTGCCAGAAGGGCAAGAATTTGAACGTTGTATCTCTCTTGACACACGAATGAGAGTAAGAGAAACTGGAGAGAGAGAGAGAAAGAGATAGGGAGAGAGAGAGAGAGAGAGAGAGAGAGAGATAGAGGGCGAGAGAGAGATAGTAAAGTTACATAACGTGATTGATGTCTAGTAGTTCTAGCGTACTATTACCGGAATCTGGAAAGGGAGTAAGTAATGGCAGCACAGGACCCCCGCATACAAACAGTCCCCCTCCCCCTTTTAACCAGAACTATCTAGAACGTGTTCTAGTAAACTTTAACGGTCACTGTACTCCGCGCCTGTTTTTAGTTGCCATTTTAAACATGCAATATCATTTTGGTTCTATATAGTTCATCGGTGCTATATAGAACCAATTCTGACCTATGGAAGCGAATCATGGACAGTAGACAAACAAATGAAAAGACGATTAGAGGCCACAGGGATGGGATTTCTCAGAAGAATGTTGAAAGTTCCCTGGGCAGCTAAAAAATACCAATGAGGAAGTTCTCAAAAGAGGCCCAACACAAAAAGGCAGCTCCTAAAAAACATCAGAAAGAAGCAATCAACATTTTTTGGGCACATCATGAGAAGAGGAAAGTTGGAATACTTGGTTACAACTGGCAAAATAAAAGGAAAGAGAGATCGCGGACGACAAAGAGAGAAAATACTGGATAGCTTGGTGTCATGGCATGGAAAACAGTCAACAACAGAACTAATACGATGCACTGTGGATAGAAGATTGTGGAGGGACATGATCGCCTACGCCAACCGGCAGGGTACATGATGATGATGATGTACTTTACTTTACAATGATAAAATGGGAACACATAAAAGTGAAAGAAACAGAGATCGACCAAGGGAAACACTAGAAAGGACAATGATAGGAGAGGCAATGACAGTGGCATCAAGCTGTCTCGCTGAAATTAAGGGTATCGCCTAGAGTAGTCATGTATGGCAAGTCACACTGCGGATCTGCGCAAAGTATGACGATTCCCAGCAAAGATAGTCGGGTATTGAGAGTTTGAAATTCTGCGTTATGTGCCGCCTTCGGCTTAAATGGGAAATAGATACACTACCATATGCCACAGAATGACATGATATTTTTTTTTACTTCAAATATAAAACAAGCGAACAATGAATTAATTAGTAGCAGATGACCAGAGAGGCAACTCTAGGCCATTACTCAAACTTCTGGCTTGTCCCCATTTGCCATGTACCAGAGCGTCAGCATTTTCCGCGTGTGACGTCAGAGCTTCTTGCCGTAACCCCCCGGTCCTCACGTCTGCGTCCCGGCATGCCCCGGTAACCCCGCCCTTCACCGTCTGCGTGTGTAGCAGCACTGGCTCATGTCGGCACCAACACCGAATCCGACTTCATGTTTTCTCCTATGATTTTCACGAAAGGGCAGCCCGTATGTGCCCTGTAGCCCAGGTTTTTGGGCGGAAAGAATTGCTATTTATTATTTTTGATGTTGGATGTTTCGTATGTGGTGGATTTAGTGCTCAAGCTGGCAAAACTAGCGACCGTTGTTGACAGCATGGGTTGCTTTCGGCAAAGTAGAGACGATGAAGACGATAAACGAGAAAAGAAGCGAATAAGAAGATAGAAAGACAACTTGCTAAGGACAAACTATTGTACAGGGGAAACTCATAGGTTATTATTGTTAGGTAAGTGTTGTCAGGAGGTAGGGATAGAATTCTGTGTAGTGTGTACGCAATTGTTAGTAAGATTGTGGAGCCTTGTTGTTATTTATTTCATTCAGCTATTCTTTTACTTTTAGTTACAAGTCAGTACTGTGTTATTAATTCTGATGTGATTGTGAGACTATGTTGTCATTTTGCGATGACTGTGTAACTGTAGTAATCAGCTTCTTTCCATATTATTACGGTTATTACGATTTCTGTTTTCAAGGTGCGGGAGAATCAGGGAAATCAACAATTGTGAAGCAGATGCGCATTCTGCATGTTAATGGATTCGGTCCCGAGTAAGTACTTACTAGTAGTAGTAAAGTTTCATGCTCTTAAAAATTTAAATATTAAATCTATAAATAAAATAACATTTTTTTAAAGCACTTACTGACTTACTTTTTGTTACTCAACATTAGCACAGATTAGTTTTAGTATTATTTGGGCATATAAATTATAAATAATAAAGTTATTAAAGTAGTGTGTTATTTATGTCTTTTTTGTTTAATGAGTTGAGCTAGAAAAACGTTAATAAATTGAAAATTAGCAGTAGTCAGTAGTAGTAAAGTCTCCTGTGTGTTACCGGGGCCTCATTATGAGGGAAGTGACACTGTGACCTTCCAGGCATGTCATAAGAGGCAACTAAGGAGATTGATCGATGGCTTGACAAGCTGTCATTGTAAAAAGTATTGTTATGGAAACAGACCTTAGATTTTAGAAGCAGTGATCTCTGCAATATGTGCCATTTTGGCACGCAAGGTTTCTGATTTTGAAATTGTAATTCTGCCCTATGTGCCGTCTTCAGCTCGAAAGGACAATAGATAGATAGATAGTAAAGTTTGACAGTGGGGAGTTGTAAGTGTTTAATTGTAGATGTACTATAGTGTAGATGATAATTTATAATGTTGAATGTGTGATTAGTTTGATTACAAAAGCTGTGTATTCATTGTTGTTTTGTGTTTGTTTGAATTCCAGAGAGAGGAAACAAAAGATAGAAGACATAAGAAAAATGTTCGGGATGCTATTCTGGTGAGTGTATGATGATGATTGTTGATTCTGCTTTCCTCCACTTTGGGATCAGTTCACTATTCCAATTTATCAGGCTGCATAATTGCAAGTTCCTATTAGAATTATAATCTAGGTATTCACATTTAAACTGCAATTAATAATTAAAACAAAGGACAACTAAAAGTGTATAAACTTCAACACCTTTTTCACAACCTAGTCCCGTTTACTTATAGAGTTGTATGATGGTTTTTTTTTATTTGGTAGTACTTTAGTAGTACAGTTGTGAAGTTGTGGAATTACACAGTACACTACACAACAACAGTTTCTTATCTGTCTAATGCGCCCCATCTGTAATAATGTAAGGGCACATACGACCTGTTTCTAAGAAGCCTTATAACAAGCTGCTATTTATGATGGTTGCTAAGTTCCACATTTAATCCTAAGCAGACTTACCTGACATAACAGTCTTTAAAAAAGGCCATTATCTTTATCTTGACCCTGACAGTGGAATTTATTATATACTTTCTTCTTTCTTTCAGCTTTCTGTGGAGCATAAGTCTTCTGCAACACTTTCAAAGCCATACTGTTCAATGTAATTCTTTAACATCGCTGTCTTCCCCATCTTTGTCATCTATTTCTAGCTGTATTCTCCAAGGACTATCATTCTCCCCTGCCTGGTTTAATTATTACATTTTTTAGGTTTATTAATTTTTAAATTTTCTTATAATAAATATGTAATACATTTCACTTTCGTTTTGTCATTTCATTTCACTTTTAATCCCATTTTTATTTCTTCTTAATCTATTAGTTCGGCTCATTCTGGAACAAGCAGTAGAGTTTATCTTTATTTCGTTCTCTGTGTTGTTCACTTTTTTTTAAGAAGGCTGCACATAGGCCAAACATCATGAGGTTGTTTTGGTCCTCCTTTGTCAAGCTGTTACCATACTTTGCAGGAGTGTACTATACACCCAGCTTGCTTCTATTTTGGCCTTCCTTTTGTCTCCTCCCCTGGAATTCCAAAGAAGGGCCTGTCATATAATACTCTTAGTTGGCTTCTGTAATGTGTGAAAGATCCATTTCCATCATCTTAGTCACATGTCACCCATATTTGTTTGGCACCTTCTCACAGTTTTAAGTTAGTCATTTATTCTGCTATTTTCATCTATTTATTCTGCACAACACCCATTACTTTATGATGAAAGAATGTCTGTATCTTCATGGCTGTCATTTTTGTTCTTCATCTTGTTCATTTTTGTGAAGTTTTTGCATTATGAGGTAGCCAATCCTATGTCCAACCATTTGTAGCTGCTTCCCATGGTGTGCCTGGTTAGGGTTCTGCCATATTTCTTTACTCCCCCTTTGGACCCTTACAGTGCACTTAAAAAGCTTTCAGGAAATAACAAGGTAATAAAAATAAGTAATACACAAACTAATGTAAATTGATAGATTTATCCATCTTATATTGGATTAATCAAATGTTATTATTATTATTTTTTTCAGAAAAGGAAGGTGATGAGGGGGGTTAGGATTAATATTTAGTTATGCAAAATGTTGAAACTACTGTGACCCAATAGTGCAATACCAAACAACCCTTAAGATGCCTTATGTAGATCACAATCAGATTATTGTTGATGATAACTGATATTATTTTTGTTTTAAACCTTTCACAAAATATTTGATGTGATGAGGATGCCAGCCTAGTGTGCTCATTAGTAAGCTTCTATGTATGCTAAGGGATGCAGCACTGGTTCTTACTGAAGATAACTGTGGTCATAATGAAGAATATAAAAGTCTCACCTTTTGAGCTTTGGATATAATATATTTAAAAAACTGAAACATTTTTAATTTACCGACTGAAAACACATTCTACATGACCGTGATAAAAATGTGCCCCCAGTACACAGACTTTAGGAGGAAAACATGGTCCACACAAACTACCCTGAAAGAGAAACTGTATGGTAGAACCCAAACATGGTCCACACAAACTACCCTGAAAGAGAAGCTGTATGGTAGAACCCAAACATGGTCCACACAAACTACCCTGAAAGAGAAACTGTATGGTAGAACTCAAACATGGTCCACACAAACTACCCTGAAAGAGAAACTGTATGGTAGAACCCAATCATGGTCCACACAAACTACCCTGAAAGAGAAACTGTATGGTAGAACCCAATCTGTGAAATAAATAGCTGATTTCTTAAGAGAATTAGGAATCCCAGTCTGAATGAGTCATGATTGCAGCAGCAGAAGATTTACTGGCTATAAAGTCCCAATTACAACTTCAAACTTAGTTTTCTTCTCATTCTTCTTCTCATATATTTTTGCCACCAACTGATGGAGTCAGAATCCACATGCATTAGTATCTTGTTGAGCAGCAACATAATTTTTCTATTTGATACAGTCTGTACCATTCTTTGTAGAGTACCCTAAAGGTTGGTCCATGTTATGCATCTCTGTTTTTACAGTTCTCTATTACATCTTTGGCCATTCGCTTTCATAGTCCCTCTAAAGTTCAATGCATATGACAGTTTTTGTGGTTGTTTCTGGATCTTTTCTGCCTAGCACTATTCATTTCTTCCTAGCTGCATCTCTTGAGTAGTTCTTGACAGCTTAGCTACTTTTTTTTTTTTTTTTTTTTCTGTAGCTCATGAACATTCAGAACCATGTAAATGTACTGGATGTAATCAGCTCATATATAACTATTGGTTGTTGCCTTGTACTGAATAGATATCCAGATGTTTACATCTTTGAATGCTAATTTAACCTTTTTTTTATTCTTTTGTTGCCTTTTTCTTTAAAGTTCTTTCAACTTGGTATTACTATGCTTCCTAAGTATGTGAATTAATTATTTATTTTTAAGTAGCAACTACAAGGTTCCATTGCATATTTATTTTAAAATATTGTTTGTGTCAATTGATCATCATCATCAAGTACCATGCCTGCTGGCGTAGGTGATTATGTCTTTCCACAACTCTCAATTTCAACATTTATTTATCATTTCTGTTGTTGACTTTCTGCCAAGCCATTCTCTTAAGCTGTCTGGTATCTTTTCTGTCTCGGGCAGATGGTACTCGTAAACCCGGGAGGGCCGACCATCTAAAGGCAGACAGAAAAGACAATCTGCTGCCTTGCAGGAAGATTGGGGACAATAAAAGGCTAAGGAAAGCAAACCTGAATAAAATGTTAGCAGAAATCGGATGCACTGGGCCATTGGCGCAGAACATAGTGCAACGTTCTAACATGTACTTAGTCAGAGTGGATCTAATGGACTGGTTACAGGTTAACTATGGAGTCCACCCAGTCAGGTGGAGTGCTGGGCCCCATGCCTCGAAGGGGTCCACCCCAAGCTACTGGTGGTCACCCTGACCCATTTTGGAGAGCCAGGAAATGGGACCAGAGGGAGACTACTACTGGTTGGAAAAGCTTCAAGAAAAACCTGAAAATAATACACTGGAATGCGGAGGGCATATACCACAAAAACAAGCCCTAGCAGTCAAACTAGTAAAGGAGGAGATAGACGTTGCCTGCATCCAAGAAACTCACCATAGATTTATGATTAGGGGCTACCAAACATTTAGACAGAACAGGGAAGGCCACAATGGTGGAATCCTTATACTTATTAAAAATACCATCCCAGCAAAACAGATAGAAGTAGTCACAAACGGAGAGGCAGAGATCATTGGCACAGACCTATACATCAGCTTCACTAGCACAAGGATATTTAACATATACTGTCCTAATGACAAATTGCTGAAGCTGGAGTCAATGGAAATAACACCATCACAGTGTCTGGTAGTAGGAGACTTTAACAGCCACTCTGAAAGATGGGGATATAAGGAGTCCAATGCTCAAGGTGAAGAAGTGGAAGAATGGGAAATAGTCAACCTATTCCTCATAAACTCCAGAGAGGACCCCCCAATCTTCTACCCAAGAAGATGGAAAACAACATCAACTCCCGACCTAGCATTCGCAACAGGAGACATATCCATCAAAATAAACAGAAAAGTGCTGAACCAACTCGGAGATAGTGACCATAGACCAATCAAACTTTCAATGGATCTTGCTCACAAACAGGAGTTGCAAATACCACTTACCCACTTGAACTACAAGAGAGCAGACTGGGAAAAGTTTGCCAAGCTCACAGATGCCTACACTGCGCCTATCAACACCCATGAAAAGAAAGTCAATAATATTATAGAGGAATACATATAATAATATTACAAAGGGAATCCTGATAGCTGCTAAAGAATAATTTCCTAGAGGAGCAAGAAGAAACTACAAGCCATACTGGAGTAAGGAAATAAAAGACTAGAAGAGGAACTGAACGCTTGCCAGAGAACTAGCTGAAACATCACAAAGCACAGAGAGCAACATAGCCTATAAAGCAGCCTCTGTCAAATAAAGAAGAGAGGTCAAGATATCAGCAAGACAGAGCTGAAAAGACAAAACAGAGAGCCTCAATCTAAACAATAATGGACACAAACTCTGGAAACTTGCGAAAGCTCTGAGCGATGAAAACAACTGCCGACCTTCAGTAGGGTTAGCACACAATCAGAACATCCACACAGACAAAAGGGCAGCAAACATACTGATAGAAACTTACAAAAACATAAGTAGAATAAACATTCCAAAAGACCAACAGAAAGCTGCAAGAAAGGAAAACTGAGATGCAAAACACATGCCTTTAGCACCAGAAGAACACCAGACGACCATCTTTACACCAACAGAACTAGATGTAGCCCTCAAAGGATTGAAGCTCAAGAGTTCCTGGAAAATATGGAATCACCAACGAAATGTTCATAAAACTGGGACAGAAAGCCAAGGGCCAGCTTCTAAGGATAATAAATGCCAGCTGGAAGTGAGGTCAAATGCCAGCAACCTGGAAAGAAGCCATTGTGGTGTCCATCCTCAAACATGGAACAAAAAACCACTGGACCCAAGTAGCTACAGACCAATTAGCCTACTGAGCTGCCTGAGCAAACTCATGGAAAGGCTGGTCAACAGAAGACTCATTTGGAGACAAAATGACAAATCATACCACATCAAAGCGGTTTCCGTCAGCACAGATCGTCTGAAGACCTGATCACCTACATTGCACAGGAAATAGATGTATGATGCTCTACAAGAAAAGAAACACACACTGACAGTGTGGGTTGACATGGAGAGGGCTTTTGATAGGGTATGGAGAGAAGGATTAAAGAACAAGCTTCTCAGACTTGGCATCCAAGGCCATTTATTAAATTGGATATCTCAATACCTACAAGACAGAATGGCCAGAGTACAAATACATGGACAACTAAGTAAGAAAGTCAAAATCGAACAAGGTGTCCCACAAGGTGGAGTCCTATCCCCAATGCTCTTTTTAATTTTCATAAATGACATCGTAATGGACATTCCACCCAGAATACACTCAGCAATGTACGCAGACGACCTGGCGATATGGGTACGTGAAGAATCTATGTCAACGGCTAGTTCCAGAATGCAAGATGCCCTAGGAAAACGTGAAAAATGGATGAATACCTGGTTACTACCAATTAATGAAAAAAAAACTACATACATAATTTTCATCGTATCAAGAAACACACTCTCTGCAAAACTGAAGACACTCTCTGCAAAACTGAAGATAAAAGACCATATACTTCCTATTGACCAAAACCCAACATATCTTGGCGTCACGATGGATCGCAGAATGACATGGATAAATCAGATAGACAAAGCAAACAAAAGAGACAGAAAATGAACAGATATTATGAAGAAATTGGCAGGAACGGACTGGGGAGCAGACAACAATATCTTGAAACGACTATATGTAGGAAGAGTAAGACCAGTCCTAGAGTATGGAGTCACAGCCTGGGCTACAGCTTCCAAATCACAGTTTAGCAAAATTAACAGAACACAAAACCAGGCTGCCTGTATCATCACGGATGATATGGGCAGCCTGGTTTTGTGTTCTGTTAATTTTGCTAAGCTGTAATTTGGTGCTATGAAATCTACATTAATCCAGACTCTAGAAACAGTAACAGGTTTACAACCCTTAGAAGACAGACGGAAAACTAAAGTAATGCAACAAGCGGATAAATATAAAAGGCTCCTTAGCCACCCCATGCACCAAAGAATAACTGGTTTAGGAAAAGACAGACTAAAGAGGAGCAACTTCGCTGCAATCTCCAAAGAACTGAAAACTAGTGACCCAGTACTGTTCCGAACAATGCCGAAACCCATAAGTCCATCTGGTATGACTCCTCATGAGAAACACAAAATACCAGAACTTAAGGAAGACATAATCTATCTATTGACCTTTCGAGCCGTAACCGGCCCATAGGGCGTAGACCAAGATACACCTTCTCCTATATGAATTTTTGTTCTAGCAGTTTTCTTTTAAAGATATTTTATCAAATCTCGCCATCTGTCTCTGTTCTGTGCAAGCAGTTCTATCTCATTGAGGGAGCCGATTCCTGCTGCTCTTGCCTCTCTCATCAATGTTCTTCTCAGTGTCTCCCTGGGTCTTCCTCTTGGATGGTGAAGACATAATAGGAATCATGAAAAAAAAGCACCCAAGCAGACACAGAGGGAAAACACATAGCAGAAAAACACATAAACGACAACTACCCACAGGACTCCTGGTCACACATATACACAGATGACTCTGTTACAAATGCCACCAGAAATGGAGGAAGAGGAGTGTTCTTGAGGCTGAATAACCAGGAAGAGATCACCAAGTCATTAGCTACTGGGAAATTCTCAAACAACTATAAAGCAGAAACTGAAGCCCTCAAAGACACTGCAAAATTGGCTATCCAACACAAAAATAAAATGCACAAGAAATTGGTGATACTGACTGATGCACTGTCAGTCCTAACAGCTCTAAAAACCCCCAGGGACAGTGAGCTCGATGACTTGAGAACAACCCTAGACTAACTGTGCAATAACTTCCAGAGAGTGGTCATCCAGTGGATACCATCATACTGTAATATACACGGAAACGAACGTGCAGACAAATTAGCTAAGAGGGAGGGAGATTACCACAAGAGAACCATCTGGTCAGCTACAATAAAGCCGAATCCATCATCAAAGGCCAGTATCATGAAAAATGGAAACAAGAACACCCAAAGTATAACGAGAGGGATGGATACCTCCAACTATCAAGGAGGCATCAAGTCATCATACTTCGCCTACACAATGACCACAACAGAATGAGAAACCACATGTTCACTAAACTCACAATAGGAACTACTAGCCAATGCCACTGTATACTGGATAACATGACTACAAAACATGTTCTACAGGATTGCTCCCAGTACACAGACCTGAGAAGGACAATGTGGCCACACCCACCTCCCTGGAAGAGAAACTATACGGGACAACCGAATCACTTAAACAGACAGCTGACTTCATAAGAGAGTCCGGAATCCTAGTCTGAATGACATCATTATCGCAGAGGAAGAAGAAGTATCTTTTCTCTTTGCTTCCCGCTGTCTCTTCACCCCTCAATTTTTCCAGTTGTTACAATATATTCCAGTTGTTCTCTTCTCATTACATGGCCAAAAAATGATGATTGTTTCTTCCTAATTTTGGAAATTAGCTTTCTTTTTGCTTTGGCCTCTTTCAGAACGTTTTCATTACTCTTCTTAGCTGTCCATGGTATTCTCAACATTCTTCTGTAAAACCACATTTCCACAGATTCCAGTGATTATCTTGTCTGTTGTCCTTGATTCACATCCATATTTTAAGACTGACTCTACATAACATTTATTAAGAACTCTTTTCTTGTTTCTATTGTCAAAAAGGAATTGCACAGTATCTTTCTAACTTTTGTGGAAAGCTACCTTTGGTTAAGCTATTCAGTATGTCACCTCTATTGTACATCTTCCAGCTGTCAATCGATATGATAATGTAATAGTTTTGATAAGTAGTACAAATATAATTTATAAGTCATTGTTTGCCAGTATGAAATCAATGATAGTGTTCAACTGAGATGTGTTTCTTTGTTGAAACAGACAATTACAGGTGCAATGTGCACACTGAATCCACCTGTAACATTGGAAATTTCCAGTAATAAGGCCAAAGTGGATTATATTCAGGACAAAGCCAGCCAGACGGACTTTGATTATCCCCCAGTAAGTACATACTTGTGTCATGTGAGTTACATTATCTTGTCTTCATACAATTTTGAGTTGCAATGCATTTTTGTAGTAGTTGAGTAATTTGCAAAGACATCCAATAGTAGTTAAGCTGAGAGCGGTAGCTGACTCAAGCAGACTGCATTCATCATGTTTGATGAACACAGAGCTGATCCAAAGGACCTTACCCACCTCCTAGTGGTGCCCCAGAAAATAGGCTAATCTGTCTGACCAAGCGAGTAGGGACTGAAGAGAGAAGGCAACCAAGAACCCAAAAATGCTATGTCAAAGACAGATATAATAGACACATGTGCTGAACAGATCATCATCAAGTACTACGCCTGCTGGCGTAGGTGATCATGTCTCTCCACAACTTTCCTTTCGATCTCGGCAGCTATTTATCTTTTCTGTTGTTGAGCTTCTGCCAAACCATTCTCTTAAGCTGTCTGTTATTTTTTCTATTTGCTTCCCTCTATCTCTTCGTCCCTCAATTTTTCCAGTTGTTACAATATATTCCAGTTGTTCTCTTCTCATTACATGGCCAAAAAATGATGATTGTTTCTTCCTAATATTGGCAATTAGCTCTCTTTTTGCTTTGGCCTCTCTCAGAACATTTTCATTACTCTTCTTAGCTATCCATGGTACTCTCAACATTCTTCTGTAAAACCACATTTCTACAGACTCCAGTGAATTTCATTGTTTGTTGTCCAATTGTCCATGATTCACATCCATATATTAAGATTGGCTCTACGTAATATTTAAGAACTCTTTTCTTGTTTCTATTGTCAAAAATGGATTGCATACTATGCAATCTCCCTCATTTTTTGGAAAGCTGCTTTTGCCTGAGCCATTCTGCATCTCACCTCTTTTGTACATCTTCCGTCTGAGGTTAACAAAGTTCCCAAATATTTAAATTCATTTACCTGTTTTAATATTGTTCCACTTGTCTTTATTTTGCACTGAGGTGATATCTTTTTCTTTGTTATTACCATTACCTCTGTCTTTTTGCTATTAAGGCTGAGTCCTTTATTTTTGCTTTCTTTCACTATAATGTCCAACATTTCTTGTAACTCATTTTCACTCTAAGCGATTAAGACTGTATCATCAGCATACCTTAGATTATTTATATTATGACCTCCAATTGTTATTCCAGGCATGCCCTTTATGGATCTGAACTGATACCAAAAGTAAATTTGTAAAAATATTCTAATCTGGTATCTAATTAACATATTTATTGTGATGGCTGTGCCTACATCTAGTATACAGTTTCAAAATTAGTGGATGCCTTGTTGATAAAACAAACTTCATATTACCTTAGAAGGCAAGGTGCCTCACAACTGCAGAGCTGTTAGTTGCCAGCGACTCAAAGCTAATGGCTTATGTCATGATCAGTGAACCAGAATGATCCAGACTATCTGCCCCTTTGAAGCGTTTCTAGAAACAGACTATCTTGTCTAGACAGTCTGGCCAATCGAGTAGGGATCGAAGAGGGAAGACAACCCGGTATTCAAAAATCCTGTGCTGAAGTTGGATCTCTTGGGCCAAAATGCACAAATAAACTACAAAACGCATCTACGCCCTCTTAATGTCATTCTATCTACGCCCTCTTAATGTCATTCTATCTACGCCCTCTTAATGTCAATCTATCTACACCATCTTAATGTCAATCTATCTACACCATCTTAATGTCAATCTATCTACACCATCTTAATGTCATTCTATCTACACCATCTTAATGTCAATCTATCTACACCATCTTAATGTCATTCTATCTACACCATCTTAATGTCAATCTATCTACACCATCTTAATGTCAATCTATCTACACCATCTTAATGTCAATCTATCTACACCATCTTAATGTCAATCTATCTACACCATCTTAATGTCAATCTATCTACACCATCTTAATGTCAATCTATCTACACCATCTTAATGTCAATCTATCTACACCATCTTAATGTCATTCTATCTACACCATCTTAATGTCAATCTATCTACACCATCTTAATGTCATTCTATCTACACCATCTTAATGTCAATCTATCTACACTATCTTAATGTCATTCTATCTACACCATCTTAATGTCAATCTATCTACACCATCTTAATGTCATTCTATCTACACCATCTTAATGTCATTCTATCTACACCATCTTAATGTCATTCTATCTACACCATCTTAATGTCAATCTATCTACACCATCTTAATGTCATTCTATCTACGCCCTCTTAATGTCATTCTATCTACGCCCTCTTAATGTCAATCTATCTACACCATCTTAATGTCATTCTATCTACGCCCTCTTAATGTCAATCTATCTACACCATCTTAATGTCATTCTATCTACACCATCTTAATGTCATTCTATCTACACCATCTTAATGTCATTCTATCTACACCATCTTAATGTCATTCTATCTACGCCCTCTTAATGTCATTCTATCTACGCCCTCTTAATGTCATTCTATCTACACCATCTTAATGTCATTCTATCTACACCATCTTAATGTCATTCTATCTACACCATCTTAATGTCATTCTATCTACGCCCTCTTTATGTCATTCTATCTACACCATCTTAATGTCAATCTATCTACACCCTCTTAATGTCATTCTATCTACACCATCTTAATGTCAATCTATCTACACCATCTTAATGTCATTCTATCTACACCATCTTAATGTCAATCTATCTACACCCTCTTAATGTCAATCTATCTACACCATCTTAATGTCATTCTATCTACACCATCTTAATGTCAATCTATCTACACCATCTTAATGTCATTCTATCTACACCATCTTAATGTCAATCTACCTACACCATCTTAATGTCAATCTATCTACACCATCTTAATGTCATTTTAAGGATGTATGATGAACTGGAAAGAGTGGAAGAAGTTGTAGGCAGAGAGTGAGATGGCAGGATAACACCATAGTTGAATCAACATCAACTTTGCAGTCCCAAAATAATGAGTGAAGATAGAGAGAAAAGGCAGGTTAAGTCTGTCAGTGGTGTCCCAATGACCCCTTGGGTTAAGGGATCAACAAGAAAGCACTAATAATACAATTAATTGTTATATTGTGCTTTGCATCGTAGTGATTATTTTTGTCAGTTTACTTTTTGTAACAGAATTTGATTAGGGGCCAAATTATCTACTAGCTCTTGTTCTGTCAGACTCAAAGCTGGTTGTTTGTATCTAGAATGGGGAACTAGACCGGATCAATATCATAGTTTACCTCTCGAGTTGGGCATGACAAAGGACTAACCGGTCTGACCAGGCTAGTAGGGATTGAAGAATAAAAACAAACCAGTACCTCAAAATTCAGTGCTGATGTTGTATGTTCAGTGCTGATGTTGTATGTAGCAGGCTCGTATGCACAGATATTGCAACTTGTAGATTAACACAGTGCATCTTTGCCCATACAACATTCCTTTAAAGGCAGTTAATGCTGAGGAAAATAGTCTTTGAGCAAATGGAAAGAAAAATATTAAAATGTTATTATAACATTTCTGCTTTTGTATATTTTATATTTTTGGAGTGAGTCAAGATCTGCTATAAGAGTTTTTTAAATAAAATATTGGAGCTCACCATAGAAAGTAATGAAATAATATAAAATGTTTAATATGCATGGACATTGCACCCTTGATTATCTAAGAATCAGGTGCAGTGGACTTATATCGTTTCCCTCATTTATAAAAAAATTATTTATTACCACAAGTACAATATGCCATGTAGCCAGATTGAAATTAATAAGTGCTGAAAACCTTGCTGTGAAATTTCCTATAAAAAAATTCTTCTGAGGAAATTTTGTACAAAAATAATTAAAACAAAAAATAATCTGGCCGATCTGCCCCCAAAGAAAACACCTTGTGGCCTAAAAGTTGGGAATCTTGTCATTACCTGAGATATATATATAAGTAAAGAACCCCGTCACGCCAAGTGGCATATCGGAATATGGTGTTAGTGATCATAATTTTTATAGACCTTCTGCACATGATTTTTGGGGTAATGTGGTCAGTATTACGCCCGTGCCGCTTTACTCTCCCAGAAAAAAACCGGTACCCACTTATGGCTGGGTGAAGCTGGCAGCGGTCGGTCAGGATTGAACCTAGCCTCTTGTTCTTGTCCAGTTCACTGAGCTATCGTGGCTCCCTATATATATATATGTGTGTAACAAATAATTACTTCATTCTAGCTACTTCACATGTTATGGTTAGACTCACTACTTCTCTCACCTATTTTAGGTAGTCTAGTTCTGTTCAAAAATGTTCAACATCATTTGGAAAACAGAGAAGACGCCTCATAAATGGAAAAAAGGAATCATTGTTAAGATCCCAAAAAAGGGCAATCTTAGAGATTGTAACAACTGGAGAGGCGTGACACTTTTGTCAGTTGCCTCAAAGTTATTCTGTAAAATCATCCTAAATAGAATAAAGGATTCAATAGATACAGTAATGCGTGAAGAACAGGCTGGGTTTAGAAAAGGGAGAAGCTGTCTTGACCACATTTTCACTCTACGACTTATATTGGAGGAACACATTGAAAAGCAAAAACCTTTTGTACTTAACTTCATCGACTTCAAAAAAGCATTTGATAGTATTCATAGAGATTCTTTGTGGAAAATTCTGAAGCAATATGGTTTACCATCAAAAATCATAAATATTATCAAAGACATGTATGATGGTTACACATGTGCAGTTCGAACAGAGGAAGGACTGAGCGAATGTTTCCCAATAGAAACTGGGGTTAAACAAGGATGTATTTTATCGCCCTTGTTATTTGGAATTGTTATGGACTTCATAATGAAGAAATGCTGCACTGGTAATAAAGGCATCGAATGGATACAAGGAGACCATTTGGAGGACCTCGACTTTGCTGATGACATAGTTCTCATCAGCAGTCAGATAAAAACGATGCAGGAAAACACAAATGAACTATCATCAATAGCCAGCAAAATTGGGCTTGAGGTCAATCATGAAAAGACTAAAGTCATGAAAAGTTTAATTCCAACAAGTGACAAAATATACATGGAAAACAAACCAGTAGAAGAGATCGATCACTTTATCTATCTTGGAAGTCACATTGATCGAGAAGGGGATACGAGCAAAGAAATTAGAATCAGACTGGCTAAAGCAGCAATGTCTTTCAGAAGCCTTGAAAAGTTGTGGAAATCAAAACTCATTAGCACAAACACAAAACTTAGGCTATTCAAATCAAATGTACTATCAACCCTTACGTATGCGTGTGAAAGCTGGAAAACAACAAGAGATATAGAAACAAAGTTGAACGCATTAGAAAATAAATGTCTAAGGAAAATACTTGGTATAGAATGGAACGAATTCAAAACAAACGAGGAAATTAGAGAAATCGCCAATCAACCACTAATATCTTCAGTAATAAAGAAAAGACGATGGTCATACGTTGGACATGTGATGAGAAGAGATAATAATCGAATAGCAAAGCAAGCCTCATATGGGAAACAACAGGTAAAAGAAAAAGAGGAAGACCCAGGGAGACACTGAGAAGAACATTGATGAGAGAGGCAAGAGCAGCAGGAATCGGCTCCCTCAATGAGATAGAACTGCTTGCACAGAACAGAGACAGATGGCGAGATTTGATAAAATATCTTTAAAAGAAAACTGCTAGAACAAAAATTCATATAGGAGAAGGTGTATCTTGGTCTACGCCCTATGGGCCGGTTACGGCTCGAAAGGTCAATAGATAGATAGATAGATAGTTCTGTTTATCGCTTCAGATATTTAGCCTGTAATTGTTTCCTACCATCCAGGTATAAATGAAGGTAGTGTTTTAGTTTTGTAGTGGAGGAATATGCTCCATTAAGTGACAAGTTAGACCATATTTTCATTGTTTCTTCTCATCAACTGACTCAATAAACATTAAACGAGAACATTCTGTTTCATCCATTGTCGTACATTGAAACCACTTTATGAAAATATAGATGTAATAATGACTATATTGTGGATTGAGACAACAAGAGAATTCCAAAACGGGCTCCTCTATGGGAAACATCAGGACACAGAAAAAGAGGAAAACCTAGAGAGACACTAAAAAGAACACTTACAAGAGAAGCAAAGTTGGCAGGCATAGACTGTAGATAGGATCAAACATCTCACCCAGAATAGAGATGGGTGGTGAAAAACACTACAAGCCCTATGTGATGTCTAACGGCACAGAAAGGATCAAGATTGTGGACCAATTGTGGAAGCAAAAGACCTCAAATTATAGCTCCCCTCAACGCTGATGAGGAAGGAAAGAAGAAGAAGATTGTGGTAAATTCAAGATAAAGGGAGATGAAAGAGCTGTATATGGATTGTAAATTTTGTTGTTGCTATTGTACACCATGTCTGCATGATATTTACTGCTATGTATTTGTATACATATTCCCACATTCAAGAAACTTTGCACAAATAATGTAGCATTTCAAGGGTTAGAAGCTAATTACATTATTGATAAGTTTGGAACCAGCCATTGTTGATATAAGACATCACTAGTTATCACTGTTTGAAGATAATATGAATGTTTAGAATACAAAACATTTTAAATGGTTTTTTTACCACTACACCTAAGCTGAAATAATGTTCTCTTACATATGCACTGATTACACTTTGTCACCTGCTGATGCCTTATTAACTAATACAAATGTTTATTTGGTTGAAAAAGTTCCATAATATCGTTATTATAAAAAATTGATTGTAAATATTATAAGCAGCTGAGCACCTATGGTTTTGCTGCTGTGCTCAATAGTCAACACAACTTTTGAACCACACTGCTCAGTGATCCTGCTATTGACAGCACAGTTGGACAAAACATTTTTGTCTCATTATTGGTACAAAACATAGGGGTCTGTAGGTGTTAGAGTAAGAATTTTGGTTGACTACTTATCTATCTAGCAGCTTGTATGCTCTTGCACTTTAACCCAGTAGTTTAATTTGATTGTCATGACCTGTTTCATTTATCTGACTTTTGAAAAAATACTTGTTAATGTCATGAATGCTTGTCACATCATTTCTCTCATATACAAAGTGCCCATTGCAATCATACCAACTATGGTTGCATCAATCCATCATGTATTTTCATTACTGTGTTCCTCTCATATACATTGGGAGCCGCGATAGCTCAGTGGTTAGTGAACTGGACTACAAAGGACAAGAGGTAGGGTTCGATCCCAACCGACGGCTTCCGGTTCACACAGCCTTTAATGGGTACCGGATTTTTTTCTGGGAAAGTAAAGTGACACAGGCTTAATACCGACCACATTACCCCAAAATTATGTGCTGAAGGTCTGTAAAATGTATGGTCACTAACACCATATTCCCTATACGCCACTTGGCGTGACGGGGGCACTTTACATTTTTTTTTTCACATATACATTACAATCTTCATCTCAACGTTGTGCTACCAATCCTAGTCCTGGTCTCTAGATGCAAGAACAATAAGAAAAATAACCTCTACTGAGATGATAGATGAATGACAGGAAACAGCCTGAGAGATAAGATTAGAAATGAAGAACTGAGATATAATCTAGGAATAGCCCCCACCACAGAATATATAAAGAAACAACAGATAAAATGGTTTGGCCATGTGACAAGGCAGACTGATCAAAACACAACACAATTAGCCCTCAATAAATATGAGAATACCAGACCCAAAGGTCGACCACGAAAAAGATGGATCGATGAAATATTAGAAGCACTAGGAAACAGAAGAGCAAAAAAACGCAAATTATATCTCCTCTTGACGCTGGAAGGCAAATAAGGAAGGAAAGAAGAAGATATACATTATCCTCATGCAGGTCATCTTCCATTATCTTCATGCAGGTCATCTTCCATTGCAAACATTTCAAATTTGGTTTCATCAATCCATCATGTACTTACATTATCATCATGCACTTACTATCCTCATTACCATCATGTAGTTACATTATCTCCATCTTACACTATCCTCATGCAGGTCATCTTCCATTGCAAACATATCAACTTTGGATGCATCAGTCCATCATGTACTTTCATTACTTTGTTCATCTCATATACATTACCATCATGCAGGTGCCCATTACAAACATATCAACTTTGGATGCATCAGTCCATCATGTACTTTCATTACTTTGTTCCTCAGGCAGACATACCTTACATTAACTTCTCTTTACACAAACATCCTTCAATCCTTGACAAAATGTTCCCAAAAAATATCATTCTAGAATTCTGAAAATTGAACATGCTTTTATTGAGATATTTCTCAAGACATCATGAATTATTATCTGGTTCTTTTAATTATGCAGCTGTTTCTAACTTGTTGTATTTAGATCAATCCAGAGAAGGCAAATACATCAGTTTAATAACAAATACAGTCATCATTTTATAGCGTGTTGGTAATTTCAAAAGCATGTAACAGAATTATTAACAGTGAAGATTTACTACAATATTATACTGAGTTATTTGGACAATGACTTCTGAGTCATTTGCATAGATTTAAGAGATAGGATTACGTAATGTTCTATTAGTAATTTCCTCAATATACCTTGTTTTTAAGCTGACTCTTTCTAATTGTGTATTGTTTTTAGCTGACTCTTTCTAATGCATTGTTTTTAGTTGACTCTTTCTAATAATACATTGTGTTTAGCTGACTCTTTCTAATAATGCATTGTTTTTTAGCTGACTCTTTCTAATATTACATTGTTTTTAGCTGACTCTTTCTAATATTGCATTGTTTTTAGCTGACTCTTTCTAATAATGCATTATTTTTAGCTGACTCTTTCTAATAATGCATTATTTTTAGCTGACTCTTTCTAATAATGCATTGTTTTAGCTGACTCTTTCTAATAATGCATTGTTTTTAGCTGACTCTTTCTAATAATACATTGTTTTTAGCTGACTCTTTCTAATAATACATTGTTTTTAGCTGACTCTTTTTAATAATACATTGTTTTTAGCTGACTCTTTTTAATAATACATTGTTTTTAGCTGACTCTTTCTAATAGTGCATTATTTTTAGCTGACTCTTTCTAATGCATTGTTTTTAGCTGACTCTTTCTAATGCATTGTTTTTAGCTGACTCTTTCTAATATGTTTTTAGTTGACTCTTTCTAATAATGCATTGTTTTTAGCTGACTCATTATAATGATGCATTGTTTTTAGCTGACTCATTATAATGATGCATTGTTTTTAGCTGACTCATTATAATAATGCATTGTTTTTAGTTGACTCTTTCTAATTTAGTTCTCTGTTGTCTTATTTTAGTTTCTCTCTTCACATTGGAATAATTGTCTGGGTCGTTGTGGCTCACTCACCTGCTAACCTGAAGGTTCAGCGTTCAGTTATCATTGAGACAAAAATTTTTAAATTTCAACCTTGCAAGGCTATCAGAGTGCACCAAGTGTTTGTTAATGTGTGCTGTAGATATTTTGTGGGAAGGGAGGAAACTGGCCACTACACCTCATGTAGCCAAGGATTAGTACAATGGGGTCGCTAACACTTTTGTTACATATCAGCAGATGTTATGAGACTACCCTTACCTCACCTAACTGTGTATCATGTGTCAGCATTATTATTAATTCAGTGTTGTTACAATCATGTAACAAACTATGAATATCTGTAATAACTAACAATGGAGACTGCCAGAAAGAGATCAACAGAAGATTAGCAACACAACAATTAAGCGTCTTGAAGAACATGCGGCACAACACCAGCAAAGCAGAAAAATTAAAATGAATAAGGACATGTATTTTCCCAGTAGCAACATACTGTTGTGAATCATGGATAATTTCACAAACAAGAAAGAAAATCGATTCATTTGAAACGAAATGCTACAGAAAAACCATTAAGATGCCTTGGATAATGAAAAAGCGCAATGAATACATTTGAAAAGATTTAGACATTAAAAAGAACTGGTTTATTCACATCATTCTACAAAGGAAATTAAAAAACTATGGTTATGTCAAAAGACACAGTGGGCTGGAAAGAACAGTAATGGAAGGTGTGGTTCCTGGGTGGTGCATTAGGTGCAGGCCAAGAAGAAAGTAGTTTCAAGACCTCAAGTAGGCATTTGAATATAACAACAGAAGAAATGGGAGATCTGGCTAGAGACAGGGATTCTTTCACACAGGCTGTGGTGAATGCAATGTTCTACAAAAGATATGCAAACTGGTGATGGCGATTATTAAAATCAAAATTATTTTAAAACCTCTAACGGAATAAATAACTATGAAGCGCTGAAATAATATATTTATGTTTTGTAATGTTGAAACCATTTGTAAGAAACATTGCCTGACTTAGAACAGTGAATTATAAGTAGAAGCATGTTTTACAAGAAACTTTGAAGAAGTTGATAGAAAGTTCTGAGTTTTGCAGCTTTTGGAAAGAAAATTTCTATGACTTGAATATAGTAGTTGAACAAAGTTTGTGACCTTCACTGTCAGTAATAAATTTGAATCTCTGGTCCAAAAAGTGGGTTTATGATATCCATTACATTTTCACTGACACAGATCCATTACTTGTCTTGCACAGACATTCATTACTTGTCTTGCACAGACATCCATTACTTGTCACCCAACAAAGTTACCTGTTGCTCTCTTATAACAATATATCCTTTTTTTCCCCTGTGTACGCACACCATTTTTACTTTTCCTTTTTACAAGCATTTTACCACACAAATGCATTATTTTTTTCTTTACACAAGCATTAAATTATTTTCCTTATTTGGATATTCACTTTCATGTACTTAATTGTGTGTGTAATATTTCTTCATATTCAGTTTTACTTATTATTGCCACCATACATTTATTCATCTTCATTATCCATGTCCCAAAATACAAAAGTTAGCGATAAACTCATCTGTAGTTTCTTATAGCGTGATAACAGTAATTGTGAACATAATAAACAAATGAGTCATTTGGTGACATTCGGCCTGATTTGAAACATCAGTTACTCATTGACAGAGAAAAAAATATGAATACCTTCAAGGTCTGAGTTATTCTGCCTGTGTGGCGAGGGACCCGTGTGCACATGCCTGCTAGAGAAAAACAGATTAACAAACAAAATTCAGTTCTTATGTCTAAGGCTCCCTCAATGAGATAGAGCTGCTTGCACAGGACAGAGACAAATGGCGAGATTGTATAAAATATCTTTAAAAGAATTGAAAACTGCCAAAACAAAAATTCAGATAAGAGGAGTATCTTGGTCTACACCCTATGGGCCGGCTACGGACGGCTAGAAAGGTCAATAGATAGAAGTGAAAGCTGGGAACAAAAACAAAAAATCAATAAAAGCAGGGAATATCCTAGTATTGTGTAGCACAACACTGGAAACACTTTAACATCTGTTTCTTTAGGAAGTGAACTTAGGACATTATTGAAATGTCATAGGTCTATGCCTAAACCTCAAATTCAAGACCAGATGAATGAACACATGAACCAGTGTTGTTGAGGCACAACAATGGAAGGTGATTTTTTTTAATGTTCGACTTAAATAACTTTTTTAAAAATAAATACCAGCGTGATTCAGTGGAAGTTATGACTAACAGTGGCAACTTTTAGGTCTTGAACAACTACATGGGAAATAGTAGTGATGGCAGAATTAGTGCCACATAGGGCTAATCCTGGCCTATGGAAGCAAATCATGACAAACAAATGAAAAGACAATTAGAGGCCACAGAGAGAGATGAGATTTCTCAGAAGAATGTTAACCTGGACAGCAAAAAAAAGACCAAGGAGAACATTTCTCAAACAGGCCAACACAAAAAGGGAGCTCCTAAAAAACATCAGAAAGAAACAATCAACATTTTTCGGGCACATCATGAGAAGAGGAAAGTTGGAATACTTGGTTACAAGTGCAAAAATATAGAGAAAGAGAGATCGCGGACGACAAAGAGTGAAGGTACTAGATAGATTGGTGTCATGGCATGGAAAACAGTCAACAACATAATTGGTATGATGTACTGTGGATAGAAAAAATATGTAAGGACATGATGATTACAGAGGATCTAGTTAAAAGAAATCCATGACATCTTCTGTGTCAGACTGTCCATAATAAGCTTATAAAACTGTCCAAAATAAGCTTATAACACTGTCCAAAATAAGCTTATAAAACTGTCCAAAATAAGCTTATAAAACTGTCCAAAATAAGCTTATAAAACTGTCCAAAATAAGCTTATAAAACTTCTTCAAACGCATGTCAAGAATGAAATGATCAAGTCAAAATGTTGTTGGTGATGTGTGGCTGCACTCGTGAAGCTAGTCACCAAAATCAGCTCATCATTTTAAAATATTGAAAACTGTGGACTTAATAATATGGACAACTTTAGAGGGCAGTGTTATAATAACGGTGCCAATGTGGTTGGAAAGAAAGATGTATTGAGTAGTAAGACATCGGCATCTAGACAAGAACGTCCAGGGTTTGATTCCCACCACGGGCGGTGGAAAATAAAAAAAAAAAATTAATGAATAAAATCGAATGCATGGCTTTACCCTGTCTAGTCTCTGGGTAGTGAGATTCAATGTCCGGCCCTCTCTGAAAACAGAAGGTCCCATGTTTATTCTGCGCATGTTAAAGAACTCTTGGCGGCTGGAAATTTAAAAATGTAGGCCAAGAAATGGCTGCTACCCAGGTACAATTCATAGGAAAAATCTACCCACAACGTGAACACTCTCAGCTGTAAAAAATATGAGAGCACTTCTGAGGTTAGAGAATATCTGCCTGTATAGCGAGGGACACCTGAGCACTTTTGCTTCTTTTTACAAGAACTGTGAGTGTTTCTGCAAGGGCTGGGAGTGTTTCTACTAAGTAGTAGTTATAAGGATCTGTGCTAGGGAACAGTTATTATGAGTTTGTGTACAGCAACAAAGTAGCTGTCATAATGTATGTTTCTAAAGATCCATTGAAGATAATAAGAGTTGTTATTATGGCAGGAAATCTCGTGCATTTGTGTGAATCTGATATCTTTTTTTTTGGCATATAGCTGGAGCATGACAGTGGAAACAACTGACAAGTGGGCATGGACAGATATGACACAGTGAAGTTGTTTAGCTTTATATAACTTTGACATGGAGGACACTCGTACAGCTTCTTTCCTGGAACAGCACAGTTCCAGTAGTTTTAAAATATTGATCGTCAAATAAATCATTAGAGAGGACAAATGGTCATATTTTATATTTAAAATGTGTATCTAATCAATGAGCACACGTGTTATGCCAAGGTCTACCCGCTGGTAGCAGTTGAGGTATATTACTGCAGGAATTACCTGCATAACAGGAGAGCCAGAGTGCAACTGGATGGTCTTAAGAGTAAGAAGGTCTTATTGCGCCAGGGCGTTCCACAAGGAGGGGTACTATCTCCAACACTTTTTCTGATCTACATCAATGACCTAGTTACTGAACTACCACATGGCATCAAAGTGGCAATGTATGCAGATGACTTGGTAATGTGGTGCACAGAGGAGTATGCAACAGTGGCCTCCAAATTGCTACAAAGAGCTATGAATGCACTGAATTCATGGACAAATAGATGGTGTATCAGCATCAATACAGACAAATGCAGTACTACACTTTTCACACTCTCCCCAAAACAAAAAGCAGGAGCCATCTACATAAACAATGAGCCTGTGAAAGAAGACATACAAGCTACATATCTCGGAGTTACATTTGATAACAAACTATCTTGGAAACAGCAGATAAATAAGGCAACCCAAAAAGCAAGGAGGAAATTGGCTATTCTAAGAAAGTTGTGTGGAACCACATGGGGTGCGAGTGGGAAAATACTCAGTAAAGTTTACCAACAGAGTATACGCCCACATTTAGAATATGGATCATCCGCATGGTGCTCAGCATCAAACACCACATTGCAAGAACTGGATAAAGTACAAAACCAGGCACTTAGGGTCATCACAGGAGCAATGAAATCAACACCAATATTGGAGATGGAGAAATTGTGGAGGATACCAGCACTGAGAGAACGGAGAGACACAAAGGTGCTGATACAGGCAGAAAAATTTGTATGCATGCCGAGACATCCAATGAAGGACAGATTCCAAAATCTTGCATTGGGACGACTTAAGAGAAGCAGCTTTATCCACCAAGCCAAGCGTATTAGTAGACAAACACCAGACATGCCAAGAGTTGTTAAACCCCTTCTGCCCATACCAGAACAGACTCCCTGGACAGATGAATCAGGATTATCAGTTCAAATACGGACAGAAGTGAAAGGAATAGTTGACAAAGAGGAACAAAATAGTCTACAGCGAAAAACAATAACTCTCAGTTTCCTGGATGAAGAATACCCACAAGACCTATGGATCAGTGTGTACACAGATGGATCAGCACAGAATGCTGTAAAGAATGGGGGAGCAGGTGCATATATAGAGTACCCAAATAACACTAGGGATATGAATAAAATAGCAACAGGGAAATATTGTCACAATTAGGATGCAGAAATACAAGCAATAAAGTTGGCAATAGAAAAACTGCTGAACAGTAATCTTATAAATAATGAACGTCCGACATAATATCTGAACAATTGTTGAAAGCAGTTGATAATTTTGACTTAAACAAAAAGATTGTTGGACTCTCAGCAGACAATACAAATACAAACTTTGGAGGCTTGTTGAGGAAAGAGAGAGATAATGTCATAACTAAAATAAAGTCTAAGTTAAACAGACATATAATGGGTCTTGGTTGCAACACACACATAATTCACAATTGTGCAAAAACAGCGTTTGATTCCATGCTTATGGATATGGAAGTGATTGTAACAAAAATATTTGGATACTTTCACATTTACACGGTTCGTGTAGAACGCCTAAAAGACTTCTGTGAATTTACTGGACAGGAGTTTAAGCAATTATTAGGTTATTCGAATATAAGGTGGTTGTCATTACTTCCAGCCTTGGAAAGAATATTGAAACTGTATCAATCACTGAGATCTTTCTTCTTGTCAGAAACACACTGTCCTACAATATTGAAACAATTCTTTGAAAACAGTGAATCAGAGCTTTGGCTCAGCTTTGCTCATTCTCACGCATCACTCTTCCATGAAACAATTAAGACGATTGAAGGCGACGACAAGAGTGCAACAGAATCAGCACCAGCTGTGAACAATCTCATTATAAAATTAGAAACTCGACGCGATGAAAATTACATCCCACACGTGGTAAAGAGTTTGCTAACTGATTTAGTAGAAAGTGGCGACATCCAAATGGAAAGGTATTTCCAAATAAGTAAAGAATTCTATAATACTGCTGTACATTACTTGCAGTCTTGGAACAAGCACAATGAGGACTTGTCACACCTGAGTTGCCTTCTCTTGGATAATGTGCCTGAAGGGAAACATGTTGATAATGCAGTAGAACAAAGTGTCATGAAGTTGTAAACGTCAATCGTGATGAGCTCTTTGATGAATTTTCTTATTTGCGAGGCCATCTGTTGCAAAAAGAATGTGAGTGGTTCAGTAACAAGCCCCCAAGTAGAAAATGGAATGAAGTACTCAGGTACTTGAAAGAAATAATGTACCACATGCTAATGTGAAGAGAATTCTTGAACCGTGTATGTGCTTACCTGGCAGCAATGCATCCGTAGAAAGACTAAAGACTATTTTCTCAAATGAACTACGTCTGGTCCGAAGAGAAATCACGGATTGTGAGCACGGTGCAAGCCATGTTAACAGTAAAAACTAACATTAATTTATCGTGGGAAAGATTCGGTGAAAAACTTGCTTCAAATCATGAGATCTTGAGAAAGATACACTCAAAAAACAAGTACCACGCCGAGGCAACAACCTCTTCAGTAGAAATAAGGTACTGTAAACATTACTTTAATATTGCAATTGATTATCTATATGTTGTTTAAATTTTGTTTATTTTAAACTTTTTTCTGTTATTGAGAAACAAAACTAGCTATTGTCTATTGTAATTTCATTAAGTGCGTGTATCGCATAAGTACCGTGAATATTAACAAAAATAAAATCAAACAGCAAATAAACACAGTTATTATGAAATTTAAAGTTATCTTTTTTTTTTTGCATCTACAAAATTTCTTGCGCACACACAGTCACACACCCACCCACACATATTATATATATATATATCGTTCGTCCCCGATTTTGTGGAAGTCTCAGAAATAAGCAAAAAATCCTCTGAAATGTAAAAAATATGACAAATGTCCCTAAAAAAAAATGGGGAAAAAATTGTCACCCTACATTATGAACGTAGGAGCGGTCTATTACCCTCTTGCATTCAACATCAGCCAAACCAGCAAGTATGTCAACACGTTCATTACCTCTGACAGCCACGTGCTCTGGCACGAAAGTGAAGCAGACAGTTGTTAGAATAGACTTTGCCAGAAACTCAAACCACAGCCGTTAAACACAACCAGTTGCGATCTTTCTGAGCATACTCATTGAGGAAACACACATGTGTATAAGGTTGTGACTCAAGCCATGCTAGTGCTTTTGCAACAGCCATAGTTTCCATGGTCAAACTACTTGTTGTAAATGCGAAGGCTACACTGTCCGCCTTCACAGTTCTATCCTCAACATTGACCGTGAACACCCACAAGCTCCGTACGTGTCCTGAATAACAGACCCATCTGTGTAAATGACTGCGTCACTATCAGAAGATTTGTCAGAAATCAAGGCCTGAACTTCTGCCTCAGCGACCAATGGATTTTGTTGTGTACAGTCTCTAGAGTGATGAGACGAGAAATGACGTATTGCACTCGTACCCATTCTTCATCGGGTTCTATGTCCTCGATTGAACACACACATTCGCTATTTGTTTATTGAGAATCAGCGCAGGCTCCCAGTTACTGTTGGCAGTCGGTCCTGAGAGGGAATGGGTTTAGCGAGAAGGCTGTCTGGCTTACTTCATGCAGGCTGTCTGGCTTACTTCATGCAGGCTGTCTGGCTTACTTCGTGCAGGCTGTATAGCTTACTTCGTGCAGGCTGTATAGCTTACTTCGTGCAGGCTGTATAGCTTGCTTCGTGCAGGCTGTATAGCTTACTTCGTGCAGGCTGTCTGGCTTACTTCGTGCAGGCTGTATAGCTTACTTCGTGCAGGCTGTATAGCTTACTTCATGCAGGCTGTCTGGCTTACTTCGTGCAGGCTGTATAGCTTACTTCGTGCAGGCTGTATAGCTTACTTCGTGCAGGCTGTCTGGCTTACTTCGTGCAGGCTGTATAGCTTACTTCGTGCAGGCTGTATAGCTTACTTCGTGCAGGCTGTCTGGCTTACTTCATGCAGGCTGTCTGGCTTACTTCATGCAGGCTGTATAGCTTACTTCGTGCAGGCTGTATAGCTTACTTCATGCAGGCGTAATTTTAGTTTGTAACCGTTTACATCAACATTAGTTGTTTCTGGCCACTCTTCTGCGTCTCATTATACATGTCTTTGAAGCACAACAAAAGGAGTGTTTTATCAGATGCGGTCTCCTTGTATAGTACATCGTCCTTGTAACTATTTTGGGTTGCCCCAAATGGTATAGCCATCATGTTATTTATTCGTGTGTCATATTTTTTGTTGTTGATGTTGATCCATAGTTGCCGGTTCTCATATTTTGTGTTTGTGCCTATGAAGTGATGGATTTAGTCAGAAGTTTCTTGTATAGCTCTTTGTACATTGTGGTTTCTTCGTGCCCAACTCATTTTATTACAGCTTCAACGAACGTAGTTCACAGCTATTTGTTGATGATAATTTAGTAGTCTTGAGAAATATTTTTCAGTTCTGAAATATGACTAGAGTATAATAACTAATCAGTACTTTAACAATGGTCACATGACGTCATATGTTAAATGTTTGGAACATTTATGTTTATTTTATACCAGAAGTGGTCAAATTTTGAAATATGTATTCTCATAAACCATTTTGGACTAAAAATTCAACGGCATATAAATTAACTCTTCTAGAATATTCATATGTGTGTCCAGTGTCCTAAATTAGAACCACTCCAATAAAATATCAAATCTCAAGAATGAGAGGAGTTGTAGTTTCCTCAGGACATCTACATTCATACATGTATCAACGTTTTGATTAGTGTTAAAAAAAACTACTCTGAGATAAAAGCAAGCAACAGTGACTTAGATATAAACTATTGACCTTTAGGAATCAAATATTTGCTTACATTTACTGTTACTGTCCTTATCAGACAATTGCAAACACAAGTGAAACAATATACTTTGTGTTTCAGATATTTTACGAATATACAGAAATCTTGTGGAAGGATAAAGGAGTACAAACTACATTTGAGAGATCCAATGAATACCAGCTTATTGACTGTGCACAGTAGTGAGTATTGTTGGTGTCTTGTGCCATGTCAAACTAGTCAAGTTTTTTATTTTAAATATTAATTAATTTTTGTTTTGTTTTTGCGATCGTGGCAAGTTTTGTTTGTTGGCCTGCCCCTTATTATGTGAATCAATTCTGCAGTTCTGTTTTACGAACCTCTGGTGGGACTCACACACAGGTCTTGTTATGTGGCCATTGCTCAGTTCGTGTTGAGATCTCCTATTTTGATCACAGTTATGTTCAAATATTTGACAGGCAGCGCCTCATTCTCCCCCACCCCACGTTTTATATACAGGATTCCACAGTCTGTATATAAACTAGAGAGCAGATGTTTTATTATTGTGTGCTCTCTACTCCGTTTATTTTGGAAACCCCTGAGGAGGGCACTAAGAGGGAGACAAAAATATACTTGGAGGAAACAGTTGAAAGCAGAGATGAAGATTCTTCTTCTGTGATCATGGCTCATTCAGAGTAGGATTCCGGACTTTCTTATGAAGGCAGCTGTCTGTTTAAGTGATTCGGTTGCCCCGTATAGTTTCCCTTCCAGGGAGGTGGGTGTGGACCACATTGTCCTAGAGATGAAGATGATGGGGAAGACATGGAACGATCTTAAATGGCAAGATACAGAATGGCCTGGAAAGTGTTTGTTGAAGACTTGTGCTCTATGTGGGGTTGAAAATGTTTGTTGAAGACCTATGTCCCACAGGGAGTTGAAAGTGTTTGTTGAAGACCTATGTCCCACGTAAAGTTGAACATGTTTATTGAAGACCTATGCTCTATGTGCAGTTGAAAGTGTTTGTTGAAGACCTGTGTCCCACGTGGGGTTGAAAATGTTTGTTGAAGACCTATGCTCCACGGGGAGCTGAAAGGAAGAAGATTGTGTGATCATGAAATGTAACGTGCGGTAGTGGAAACAAACCAGAAGAAATCTACAATATAAGACCGTAATAAACTACTTGTGACTTTTCCTTCTCATTCTCTGTATGTGTTTGTCTCTCTCAAATCATGTGTGTGCGTCACTTTTATACACACGCGCCTCTATCTATTCATCCGCATGTGCCTATTAATCTGTATGTTTATGTATGTGCCTGTCTGCTTGCTTGTACCTCATTCTCATACTACATTGCCAAGGTCTGGTCATTGACCGTAGCTCCAACGTGCCTCCTCGTGACGTGCCCCCTTTTATGAAGCTTCGTGCACCTCGTCCATCTCGCCGACCGCAGGCAACATTCTTCTGCAAGTCTCCTTCACCGTCCCCCACTATCCTCTTATGTCTTTGTGTATTCTGCATTCATTATTGTGAATCTATTTAAGGATGGATACACTTTTTTTTTTTTTATAAAACCTCTCTCTCTCTCGCTCTCTTCGTTTTTATTTTTTCCAGGTTAAAAAAAAATAATCTCTCCAACTGTCTGTATCTCTTGTTCTCCGATATAGTGTAAATTGAGTCAACTTTCATTGGTGGTGTATGTCATGTTACTTTGAGAAACGCTTAAGTTGTATAACATTATAGAATAAACCCTTACATGCGCCACAAAACAGCCAGGATTTATCATATTATTCAATATGGGCCCGTAATGTTGTAACTTGTAAAGCTCCCCCCCCTTTTTTTTGCTGTATTGTGCCGGATATATTCAATCTGTCAGCTATATCAGTCTATTGTAAAGTTTTACAAAAATAAGTGTCTTTTATATCCTGTAAAAACCCTTTTCTAACTGCCGTCTGTATAATTTACAATACTATATCAACCTTTTTATTATTTTTTTCTAACATCAAGATCATTTCATTATCATCAAGTCGCATGTCCTTGTTGAACCACCGCCCCTCTGAAAGTCTCTAGCCAGATCTCCCACACAACACAGCCCATCTGAAAGAATCTCTCTCTAGCCAGATCTCCCACACAACACAGCCCATCTGAAAGAATCTCTCTCTAGCCAGATCTCCCACACAACACAGCCCATCTGAAAGAATCTCTCTCTAGCCAGATCTCCCACACAACACAGCCCATCTGAAAGAATCTCTCTCTAGCCAGATCTCCCACACAACACAGCCCATCTGAAAGAATCTCTCTCTAGCCAGATCTCCCACACAACACAGCCCATCTGAAAGAATCTCTCTCTAGCCAGATCTCCCACACAACACAGCCCATCTGAAAGAATCTCTCTCTAGCCAGATCTCCCACACAACACAGCCCATCTGAAAGAATCTCTCTCTAGCCAGATCTCCCACACAACACAGCCCATCTGAAAGAATCTCTCTCTAGCCAGATCTCCCACACAACACAGCCCATCTGAAAGAATCTCTCTCTAGCCAGATCTCCCACACAACACAGCCCATCTGAAAGAATCTCTCTCTAGCCAGATCTCCCACACAACACAGCCCATCTGAAAGAATCTCTCTCTAGCCAGATCTCCCACACAACACAGCCCATCTGAAAGAATCTCTCTCTAGCCAGATCTCCCACACAACACAGCCCATCTGAAAGAATCTCTCTCTAGCCAGATCTCCCACACAACACAGCCCATCTGAAAGAATCTCTCTCTAGCCAGATCTCCCACACAACACAGCCCATCTGAAAGAATCTCTCTCTAGCCAGATCTCCCACACAACA
Organism: Megaustenia siamemsis; assembly: GCA_032433765.1. Taxonomy (NCBI): domain Eukaryota; kingdom Metazoa; phylum Mollusca; class Gastropoda; order Stylommatophora; family Ariophantidae; genus Megaustenia; species Megaustenia siamemsis. The sequence continues at coordinate 80,924,234 of JAVIAB010000106.1, read as the reverse complement.
CAGCCCATCTGAAAGAATCTCTCTCTAGCCAGATCTCCCACACAACACAGCCCATCTGAAAGAATCTCTCTCTAGCCAGATCTCCCACACAACACAGCCCATCTGAGAGAATCTCTCTCTAGCCAGATCTCCCACACAACACAGCCCATTAGAAAGAATCTCTCTCTAGCCAGATCTCCCACTTCGTCTCTTGTCATGTTCAAAGTCTCGAAACCACCTTCTTCTTTGTCTGCCCCTCATACGTCGTCCAAGAACCATGCCGTCCATTATTGTTCTTCCTTTATTGTTCTTCCATTATTGTTCTTCCTTTATTGTTCTTCCATTATTGTTCTTCCTTTATTGTTCTTCCATTATTGTTCTTCCTTTATTGTTCTTCCTTTATTGTTCTTCCATTATTGTTCTTCCATTATTGTTCTTCCTTTATTGTTCTTCCATTATTGTTCTTCCTTTATTGTTCTTCCTTTATTGTTCTTCCTTTATTGTTCTTCCATTATTGTTCTTCCTTTATTGTTCTTCATTTATTGTTCTTCCTTTATTGTTCTTCCTTTATTGTTCTTCCATTATTGTTCTTCCTTTATTGTTCTTCCTTTATTGTTCTTCCATTATTGTTCTTCCTTTATTGTTCTTCCATTATTGTTCTTCCTTTATTGTTCTTCCATTATTGTTCTTCCTTTATTGTTCTTCCTTTATTGTTCTTCCTTTATTGTTCTTCCTTTATTGTACTTCGCTGTGTCCTTTGACGTGGCTATATTATTTTAATCTCCACTGTAGAATGCTGTTTATAAGCTATTTCTTTTTTTATGTTTAATTCTTTTAATATGTCTTAATTGCTCTTTTTCATTATCCAAGGTATCTTAAGGATTTTTCTGTAGTATTTTGTTTCGAATGGATCTATTTTCTTCCTTGGTGTTTGCGAGATTGTCCGTGATTCACAATCATCTGTTGCTATTGTGAAGATAATGCCCTCAGTAATTTTAATTTTACTGCCTTGCTGGTGTTGTGCCACATGTTCTTCATGACGTTTCATTTTCTGTATTGCTATTGCTAATATTTTTTTGGATCTCTCTCGCAGTCTCATCATAGTTTGCTTTACATCATCCACGCTTTTCTATCTCATGTCCTCTACCTGACCGACTGCAAACAACCTTCTTATTATTTAGTATATCGGCAATGGCATCTGTCGGGTGTCGTGCGACTATTTCAAAGCTGAATCGGACTGAAGCATGAGCAGAGAGACAAGTCAATGATTTCAGTGCCACAATCAGTCACTGTACACTTTGTTTTCCCTCACCGTATCCCTGTTTTCTGTCTCACCAGATAGAACTGATTTATTATAATTGTGGAATAACGGCAGTCGTCATTGGTATAGCCTGATTTGTTAAGAGTCTCGGGCAACCCTCCACGCTACGACACTGCCCTGCCCCAACACCGGCAATATAGCAGATTAGCTTTGCCTAACCGAGCTCATTTCTCTTTTTTTTTGAGGGGGGGGGGGTGAGGGGGCGAGCCTTGGTGATGCCTTGTCTTTTTCAGAAAATAGTGAATCTGCTGCCTAACGCACCAGTTATCATCCTCTACATGTGTCAATTGATTCAAGGTTCCTGTATATTCCTAGTTGTAGCTTCAAAAGAAGCTTAGTAACACCACATACCTCATTACATCTAGTGTTTTGTTTTTATTTTAATCCTTTATTTATTTATATTTGTACGCCTTTGTTTAATCTCTTTAGTTGTTCATTCCTACTCATGCCACGCCTAATTTTTTAAGTTCTCGTCGTTTTTTATTTTAGTTTAATCATTTGTATGTTTATTCCTTATCCCGAAAGCCTTTGGTGGAGTGGGGGGTGAATTTGGTAACCTTCTCTCTCTCTCTCTCTCTCTCTCTCTCTCTCTCTCTCTCTCTCTCTCTATCTATCTCTCTATCTCTCTCAGTGTCAAGAAGATAAAAGACCTAAATACTCATATGACAAGATCTACTTCTGATGATCAATTCTCGCTGGCTTTGCTATGTTCAGTATTGAGCTTCCCCTGAACTTCAAGCACAAGTACGGATTTTTGCTTCTAATTGCCTGCTTGGCGAGAACTAAATGTCGAACGAACTGATTTCCAAGAATCAATATTTCGTCTGTACAGTTTGTTTTTCTGCAGAGCAGAATGGCGCTCCATGGTAGCCAACCTTCGTTGCGGATACGGCACTCGATGATGATGACGCACGATCGATTATCTGGCCATTTTTGGTCAGAACGATCGAAGCTGACCAGTCTGTGACACTTCTGGTAATAATGTCGATTTTTCTCTCATTAACCGGTGCATCTGTGTCCTTGTCTTTGTAGAGATGAATTAAAATATTGCATGAATATTCTTCTTTCCTTCCTCAATTCCTTTCATCGTCAAGGGGAAATATAATTTGCCGTCTTTTGCTGTTCTGTTGTCCTCTGCTACTGTTACGTATCCTAATACTTCTAATATTCCATCAATCCATCTTTTGCTCTTCTGTTGTCCTCTGCTACTGTTACGTATCCTAATGCTTCTAATATTTCATCAATCCATCTTTTGCTCTTCTGTTGTCCTCTGCTACTGTTACGTATCCTAATGCTTCTAATATTCCATCAATCCATCTTTTGCTCTTCTGTTGTCCTCTGCTACTGTTACGTATCCTAATGCTTCTAATATTTCATCAATCCATCTTTTGCTCTTCTGTTGTCCTCTGCTACTGTTACGTATCCTAATGCTTCTAATATTCCATCAATCCATCTTTTTTCGTGGTCGACCTTTGAGCCTAGTGTTTTCGCAAAGTTTATTGAAGGCTCGTTGTGTTGTGTTTTGTCTCTGTCTTCTCACGTGGCCAAACCATTTTATCTGTTATTTCTTTATGCACTCTATGTCGAGATTTACTCCTAGCTTTTTTCTGTTCTTCACTTCTGATCTTATCCCTCATGCTGTTTCCTGTCATTCGTCTAATACATTTAATCTCAATAGTGGTTATTTTTCTTATTGTTCTTGCGTCTAGGGTCCAGGTCTGGCATCTGATAGCATGAGTGAAGGAATCATATTTATATCAATAGTGACGTGTACAGCTGACACAAGTGCTCGTGTTGGTTTCAGGTTTTATCGTTAGGGCTTTTATCAATTATTATTATTATTTTTTTTTTGAGGGAGTGGGGGACGAGGGGGGGGGGAGAATGATATGTGTACTAGAGATTAATGGCCGCATGCTCAGTACAGTCGCCCCACGGAACGTTTGGGTTTTTATTTCAGTCTCCACCATCGTAAAAACGGGGAGAGGGGGGGGTGTTGCCCCATGCATGATTTTCACCCTCGTACATCAGATTTGGAGGACATGTTTCTATAGATCGCTGATATCACCCAGACCTGTGGGACTGTCTTGTGGATGTAGACTCAGTGGAAGAATCGATACTATGCGTGGCATGCTACTGTTGGAATCTGGAGTAGAACTTGAAATGTTCACCGGGAGCTATGTGAGGACCAGCGTGCATACTCTTGTTGCTGACACAAAATTTAGGAGAGGCTTGAGATTTACCCGGTCACACACACCTCATTGTGTTTATTTTAGGTTCCCACTTGTCGCTTTTGGAGGCGAGGGACGGCGGCTATGTAATAGCCTCTCTCCCTCATTTTTACTCCTTTTGATTCGACCTTTAATGCTAATGTCCTAAGCCAGGTGTTTAGTCCAAGTTCAACAATATTGGTACTCTCTCTCTCTCTCTCTCTCTCTCTCTCTCTCTCTCTCTCTCTCTCTCAAACCACCAGATTCACTGATCATTGCTTTCTTTTCTTCCACCACCCACTCTCTCGTGTTTTATTATCTCTGACCATTGATACAAAATAATACCTGAAACTTAATATAATACATTGCATTATAAAGTGTCATGAAAGTTTAATTTGTTTATATTTTTACAACTAAAATACGTTACAGTGGTGAATGTCAATATGAAGCTTATTAGAAATACCAGAACTCGTGTTTGGAGAAATTAGCTGTGCCTGTTACTAAAATTGTTGGGAATATTTCTAGCTATTTTCATGTTACTTTGAAACACTCTCTTTATGAAAAATAAAAACAAAACAGTTTATATGTCTATAACTTTTTTCATAATTTGCAAATTGTTAACTTGTGATCGCGTTATCTTAAATGTATCTATTGTCCATTTGTGTCAAGAATTGTGTGTGACACCCAACGGGTGGTAATTTTGAACATTTTTGTGACAAACCTTTGGTGCCGTTTTGAGTGTATAGAGGTGAGCCTGCTTTATCCCTGTCTGTTTGTAGAGTTTATTATGTGCAAGAGTTAGCCTTAGACTAGCGTTATAACTAATGTCTTTGACCTCATCGAACCCGCCCTCTCTGTTGTTTATGAGGTGTGCACAGTAGAGACCAGTGAAGTACTCTCATTAGGACCTTATTTTGATTCTCGGTTTAGTTCTGTTATACTTTCATCATATCATCTTTACGGTTATACGTCATATTCTTTCTTCTTTTGCGATCATGGCTCATTCAGACTATGATTGCGGATTCTCTTATGACGGTAGCTGTCTGTTTCAGTGATTCTGTTGCCCCGTATAGTTTCTCTTCCAGGGAGGTTGGTGTGGGTCACATTGTCCTCCTCAGGCCTGTGTACTGAGGGGAAATCCTGTAGAACTTGTTTGTTGTCATGTTATCCAGGGTACAGTGGCACTGGCTGGTAATTCCTATTTGAGTTTGGCGAACATGTGGTTTCTGATTATGTTGTAACCAGTGCGTATGCGAAGTATGATGACTTGATCCCTCCTTGATAGTTGAAGGTATACATCCCTCTCGTTATATTTTGGATGTTCTTGGTCCCATTTTTCATGATTCTGGCCTTTGTTGTTGGATTTGGCTTCATCGTAACTGACCATATGGTTCCCTTGTGGTAATTTAACAAGAAGGTTTTTATGTGGTAAAATAACATCATAAGAAGACATTGTTAATGCGTGTCCTGAACATATTGATAACAACTGCACTAACCAAAACAATCATGGTATCAAGAAAATAAGAACAACAACAGCGCAGGGTTCCCTCCGTGCCTTAAACTTAAGGCGTTTGGGTAGTGTTGATTTAGTGCATAGTGACACACTTAAGGCGTGTGGGTAGTGTTTTTGTTAGTGCCTAGTGACAAACTTAAGGCGTTTGGGTCGTGTTGTGTGCCTAGTGACAAACTTAAGGCGTTTGGGTAGTGTTGTGTTAGTGCCTAGTGACAAACTTAAGGCGTTTGGGTCGTGTTTTTGTTAGTGCCTAGGGACAAACTTAAGGCGTTTGGGTAGTGTTTTTGTTAGTGCCTAGTGACAAACTTAAGGCGTTTGGGTAGTGTTGTGTGCCTAGTGACAAACTTAAGGCGTTTGGGTAGTGTTGTGTGGCTAGTGACAAACTTAAGGCGTTTGAGTAGTGTTGTGTTAGTGCCTAGTGACTAACTTAAGGCTTTTGGGTAGTGTTGTTAGTGCCTAATGACAAACTTAAGGCGCTTGGGTAGTGTTGTGTTAGTGCCTAGTGACAAACTTAAGGCGTTTGGGTAGTGTTTTTGTTAGTGCCTAGTGACAAACTTAAGGCGATTGGGTAGTGTTTTTTTAGTGCCTAGTGACAAACTTAAGGCTTTTGGGTAGTGTTTTTTAGTGCCTAGTGACAAACTTAAGGCTTTTGTGTAGTGTTTGTGTTAGTGCCTAGTGGCAAACTTAAGGCGTTTGGGTAGTGTTTTGTTAGTGCCTAATGACAAACTTAAGGCGTTTGGGTAGTGTTGTGTGCCTAGTGACAAACTTAAGTCGTTTGGGTAGTGTTTTGTTAGTGCCTAATGACAAACTTAAGGCGTTTGGGTAGTGTTGTGTTAGTGCCTAGTGGCTAACTTAAGGCGTTTGGGTAGGGTTTTGTTAGTGCCTAATGAAAAACTTAAGGCGTTTGGGTAGTGTTGTGTTAGTGCCTAGTGGCTAACTTAAGGCGTTTGGGTAAGGTTTTGTTAGTGCCTAGTGACAAACTTAAGGCGTTTGGGTAGTGTTGTGTGCCTGGTGACAAACTTAAGGCGTCTGGATAGTGTTTTGTTAGTGCCTAGTGACAAACTTAAGGCGTTTGGGTAGTGTTGTTAGTGCCTAGTGACAAACTTAAGGCGTTTGGGTAGTGTTGTGTTAGTGCCTAGTGACAAACTTAAGGCGTTTGGGTTGTGTTGTGTTAGTGCCTAGTGGCAAACTTAAGGCGTTTGGGTAGTGTTGTATACGTGCCTAGTGACAAACTTAAGGCGTTTGGGTAGTGTTGTGTGGCTAGTAACAAACTTAAGGCGTTTGGGTAATGTTTTTGTTAGTGCCTAGTGACAAACTTAAGGCGTTTGAGTAGTGTTTGTGTTAGTGCCTAGTGACAAACTTAAGGCGTTTGGGTAGTGTTTTTGTTAGTGCCTAGTGACAAACTTAAGGCGTTTGAGTAGTGTTTGCGTTAGTGCCTAGTGACAAATTTAAGGCGTTTGGGTAGTGTTGTGTTAATACCTAGTGACAAACTTAAGGCGTTTGGGTAGTGTTGTGTGCCTAGTGACAAACTTAAGGCGTGTGGGTAGTGTTTTGTTAGTGCCTAATGACAAACTTAAGGCGTTTGGGTAGTGTTGTGTGCCTAGTGACAAACTTAAGCCGTTTGGGTAGTGTTGTGTGGCTAGTGACAAACTTAAGGCGTTTGGGTAGTGTTATGTAGCTAGTGACAAACTTAAGGCGTTTGGGTAGTGGTGTGTGGCTAGTGACAAACTTAAGGCGTTTGGGTAGTGTTGTGTGGCTAGTGACAAACTTAAGGCGTTTGGGTAGTGTTGTGTGGCTAGTGACAAACTTAAGACGTTTGGGTAGTGTTGTGTGGCTAGTGACAAACTTAAGGCGTTTGGGTAGTGTTTGTGTTAGTGCCTAATGAGAAACTTAAGACGTTTGGGTAGTGTTGTGTAGCTAATGACAAACTTAAGGCGTTTGGTTAGTGTTGTTTGCCTAGTGAGAAACTTAAGGCGTTTGGGTAGTGTTGTGTGCCTAGTGACAAACTTAAGGCGTTTGGGTAGTGTTGTGTGCCTAGTGACAAACTTAAGGCGCTTTGGTAGTGTTGTGTGGCTAGTGACAAACTTAAGGCGTTTGGGTAGTGTTGTGTGGCTAGTGACAAACTTAAGGCGTTTGGGTAGTGTTTGTGTTAGTGCCTAGTGACAAACTTAAGGCGTTTGGGTAGTGTTGTGTGGCTAGTGACAAACTTAAGGCGTTTGGGTAGTGTTTGTGTTAGTGCCTAGTGACAAACTTAAGGCGTTTGGGTAGTGTTGTGTGGCTAGTGACAAACTTAAGGCGTTTGGGTAGTGTTTGTGTTAGTACCTAGTTACAAACTTAAGGCGTTTGGGTAGTGTTTTTTTAGTGCCTAGTGACAAACTTAAGGCGTTTGGGTAGTGTTTGTGTTAGTGCCTAGTGACAAACTTAAGGCGTTTGGGTAGTGTTTTGTTAGTGCCTAATGACAAACTTAAGGCGTTTGGGTAGTGTTGTGTGCCTAGTGACAAACTTAAGGCTTTCGGGTAGTGTTGTGTGCCTAGTGACAAACTTAAGGCGTTTGGGTAGTGTTGTGTGCCTAGTGACAAACTTAAGGCTTTTGGGTAGTGTTGTTAGTGCCTAGTGACAAACTTAAGGCGTTTGGGTAGTGTTTTGTTAGTGCCTAATGAAAAACTTAAGGCGTTTGGGTAGTGTTGTGTGCCTAGTGACAAACTTAAGTCGTTTGGGTAGTGTTTGTTAGTGCCTAATGACAAACTTAAGGCGTTTGGGTAGTGTTGTGTGCCTAGTGACAAACTTAAGGCGTTTGGGTAGTGTTTTGTTAGTGCCTAGTGACAAACTTAAGGCGTTTGGGTAGTGTTGTTAGTGCCTAGTGACAAACTTAAGGCGTTTGGGTAGTGTTGTGTTAGTGCCTAGTGACAAACTTAAGGCGTTTGGGTTGTGTTGTGTTAGTGCCTAGTGGCAAACTTAAGGCGTTTGGGTAGTGTTGTATACGTGCCTAGTGACAAACTTAAGGCGTTTGGGTAGTGTTGTGTGGCTAGTAACAAACTTAAGGCGTTTGGGTAATGTTTTTGTTAGTGCCTAGTGACAAACTTAAGGCGTTTGAGTAGTGTTTGTGTTAGTGCCTAGTGACAAACTTAAGACGTTTGGGTAGTGTTGTGTTAATACCTAGTGACAAACTTAAGGCGTTTGGGTAGTGTTTTTGTTAGTGCCTAGTGACAAACTTAAGGCGTTTGAGTAGTGTTTGCGTTAGTGCCTAGTGACAAATTTAAGGCGTTTGGGTAGTGTTGTGTTAATACCTAGTGACAAACTTAAGGCGTTTGGGTAGTGTTGTGTGCCTAGTGACAAACTTAAGGCGTGTGGGTAGTGTTTTGTTAGTGCCTAATGACAAACTTAAGGCGTTTGGGTAGTGTTGTGTGCCTAGTGACAAACTTAAGGCGTTTGGGTAGTGTTGTGTGGCTAGTGACAAACTTAAGGCGTTTGGGTAGTGTTGTGTAGCTAGTGACAAACTTAAGGCGTTTGGGTAGTGGTGTGTGGCTAGTGACAAACTTAAGGCGTTTGGGTAGTGTTGTGTGGCTAGTGACAAACTTAAGGCGTTTGGGTAGTGTTGTGTGGCTAGTGACAAACTTAAGGCGTTTGGGTAGTGTTGTGTGGCTAGTGACAAACTTAAGGCGTTTGGCTAGTGTTGTGTGGCTAGTGACAAACTTAAGGCGTTTGGGTAGTGTTGTGTGGCTAGTGACAAACTTAAGGCGTTTGGGTAGTGTTGTGTGGCTAGTGACAAACTTAAGGCGTTTGGGTAGTGTTGTGTGGCTAGTGACAAACTTAAGACGTTTGGGTAGTGTTGTGTGGCTAGTGACAAACTTAAGGCGTTTGGGTAGTGTTTGTGTTAGTGCCTAGTGACAAACTTAAGACGTTTGGGTAGTGTTGTGTAGCTAATGACAAACTTAAGGCGTTTGGGTAGTGTTTTGTTAGTGCCTAATGACAAACTTAAGGCGTTTGGGTAGGGTTGTGTAGCTAATGACAAACTTAAGTCGTTTGGGTAGTGTTTTGTTAGTGCCTAATGACAAACTTAAGGCGTTTGGGTAGGGTTGTGTGCCTAGTGACAAACGACATATTTTATGGATGTTGTGGTCATTATCACGCCAGACCGATATACTTTTCCACAATAATCCAGCTCACATAGTAACTAAGGGTGCTAGTAGGATCGAACCTGATCTCTTGTTCTTTGTATTCCAGTTCACTAACTACTGAGCTACCCTGGCTTCTGATAAAACTAAAAACCAGCCTGCCAAGATAAGATAGTCGCTATTAGATGATGGTTACCTCATTACGCCTACATTAAATTACACTTGTGAAACGCATGTGAATGAAAGAACTGCAACGAAAGTTTCCAGAAATTCAACCATTCCCGATATAAATGTTTACATAAGGTGACACTTCACATTTGGAAGACCACATTGTCTACAAACAAGTCCAGCCTGGGAAAAAAAACCCCCAAAAACATTGATCAGTATGTTGATCACCTTACCATCTTGAATAAAAGAAATATGCTAACAGTACGGCCATCAATCATTATACCGGGTCTGGCACAAACCATCTTAGATATAAGGAGTCATGAAGTAAGCGAGACGTAGAGCCAGATTGGAAAGAATTGGCATGAGGACATCAAGTATTGGGCAGATCATGATTTGGAGAATAGTAGCGTCATATGCTCATGACCTAACGACTAATCATGAGGCGATGAAATCATCCAGCTTACACTTATTTAAATTTTCCTTTAGATCACAATCATCATGTGCCATAACGATTGGCGTATTCGATCATGTCCTTTCACAATTCTCTGTCCACAGTGCATAGTATCAATTCTGTGGTTGACTCTTTTCCATGCTATGACACCAACTTATCTAGTATTTTGTCGTCCGTGGTCTCTCTTTTCCGGTATTTTCCCAGTTGTGACCAAGTATTCCAACTTTCCTCTTCTCTTGATCTTCCCGAAAAATATTTATTGTTTCTTTCTGATGTTTCTTAGAGCTTCATTTTTGTGTTGGTCTCTTTGAGAATGCCCTTGTTAGTTTTTTTAGCTGTCCAGACAACTTTCAACATTTCTTCTGAGAAATTCCATCTCTGTGGCCTCTAATCGTCTTTTCCTTTAGATACTTTTGTTTAATGTTTTCTTCCTCTTCTAATTTACACACTTAATGTTTGCTCTAACATGTAATCATATGTTATCTAAGGAGTGCACGGCTAGAGTAGACTCCCTTGTTACGTCAATAAGTGTTTTGTTTCCACTTAGCACATATCTACACCAACTGAGTTCTACAGTCCATTTGATTGTAGCATTGGTTTCTACCACTTTTGAACCAATTGTGCTACTTGTATTTTTATTTCTGTAGCTGTTTATATTTGTCATTTGATTGAACTTTTTTACAACCAGTATACTTGTTATCTGTGCACGGTCTGAGAGAGAGAGAGGAAAGGTGGGAGTGTCGATATTTATAGTTGCTATTAGTTTGAAGTGGGTGTAAATCCTCAGAGCACTAATACTGTGGGCCCATTCGTTACAAGGACCCAATCCCCCCAAAATTAGATCAATTTGTGCTTGAATGTGGAAGATTCAAACTGAAACAATTCAGTTAATTCTAGACAGTATATTTGTAAACATCATATAATTGACTGGGAAGACATGGATACAGAATACGTCTTTTTGGATACATCTAAACCGTGTGGAATTAAATAGACGAACAAGAATACAAACATTGTCACACAACTTGTCGGATAGGAAATGTGTTATTGTTGACCATCCCTCAGTTGTGGGTAATGTGGCCAGCAAAACGGCTGAGTGGGCCTAGAAACTCTTGACCTCATTTGAACAGTTAACTAAGCACTATAATCGCAATAATGTATACTAGGTGACCAGTACTTTCCATTACTCATGAAACCTTCCTGAAATTCATATGAGACAAATAATAATAAATGAATATATATATTTTTTTAATTCGTTCGCCAGCTTTTACCTCTGACGAAGTCCTTAGAGACTAGGAACCGTATTTTGTGTGTTAATCCATTTTTCCCTGACAGCCGTGTGCACAGGGGTCCCTCGCCGCACAGGCAGATAACTCCAACTTCGGAGGTACTCATATTTTTTCCTTAAATGAGTAATTGACGTTTCAAGCCGGGTCTCGCTGCTGAGACCAGGGGGTCGTTGCCGCAGAGAGAAATCGTAAATAAAAATCCTAACCGGTGCAGCCAGGATTTGAACCCACAACCTCTCCGTCTCGAGGCCGGCGCCTTGCCACGAGACCAACCAGTTCTCCATAAATGAATATTATTATGGAGGGAAACTTTCGAGGCGATAGATCAGCGAATAATTTTGGGATAAGAAGTATGTTTACTACAACCAGAAAAAAAAAACAAATCACAAACATTCAACAACTGACAAAAAAATGAACAGGAACAATAGGCAGCCTGAAGCAGGATTGAACCCCTACTCCTCGAAACAGCGCCCTGCCGCGAGAAACAAACGCTAGAGCACACGGCCAACTAGACTACCCAAAAGTAGCTATCGTTGGCGATCTCTTTCACGTATATATACTATAGCACAGGGTTTCAAACACTACTGGGGACAAAATTGTGTATCTGTATTTTTCTATTACCTATCGTTCGTTCTAAGGTATGCTGATGATACAGTCTTAATTGCTAAGAGTGAAAATGAGTTACAAGAAATGTTGGACATTATAGTGAAAGAAAGCAAAAATAAAGGACTCAGCCTTAATAGCCAAAAGACAGAGGTAATGGTAACAACAAAGAAAAAGACATCACCTCAGTGCAAAATAAAGACAAGTGGAACAATATTAAAACAAGTAAATGAATTTAAATATTTGGGAACTTTGTTAACCTCAGACGGAAGATGTACAAATGAGGTGAGATGCAGAATGGCTCAGGCAAAAGCAGCTTTCCAAAAAAATGAGGAAGATGTGTGCAATCCATTTTTGACAATAGAAACAAGAAAAAGAGTTCTTAAATGTTACGTAGAGCCAGTCTTAACATATGGATGCGAATCATGGACAATAGGACAACAGACAAGAAAATCACTGGAGTCTGTAGAAATGTGGTTTTACAGAAGAATGTTGATAGTACCATGGACAACTAAGAAGAGTAATGAAGATGTTCTGAGAGAGGTCAAAGCAAAAAGAGAGCTAATTTCCAATATTAGGAAGAAACAATCATCATTTTTTGGCCATGTAATGAGAAGAGAACAGCTGGAATATATTGTAACAATTGGAACAATTGAGGGACGAAGAGATAGAGGGAAGCAAAGAGAAAAAATAACAGACAGCTTAAGAGAATGGCTTGGCAGAAGGTCAACAACAGAAATGATAAATAGCTGATGAGATCGAAAGTTGTGGAAAGACATGATCACCTACGCCAGCAGGCCCGGTACTTGATGATGATGATCGTTCGTGGTGGAGTGAGAAACAATTCCTTTTCACAGTCATTCATCATTTCAACCCTTTATACAAGTAGTTGTTATTGACGTGCCACGACCGTTTGTCAGCGTGTTTTCGCCAGGTTGGTAACCTGATATAATTCTTAACATGACGCACATTCCTGTCCTCAGCTTGAACATCATGTTTCCGCTGACTCAATCATAGCCAATGTTTTCACATCCACCTGTGTCGTGTTGTTTACATTTTCTGTTTCACCAAAACGTGCACTCTCAAGTCAACTAGCATACATTACTAGTCTCGTTTTCTAAAGATTACTTGTTTTTGTCAACCAACATATACATGTATGTATAATATAATATAATATAATATAATATAATATAATATAATATAATATAATATAATACAATACAATACAATACAATACAATACAATACAATACAATACAATACAATACAATACAATACAATACAATACAATACAATACAATACAATACATACAATACAAACACACACACACAACACAACACAACACAATACAATACAATACAATACAATACAATACAATAAAGATGCTATGTGATGTGATATGATATATAATACAATACAGTACAGTACAGTACAGTACAATATAATATAGGGGGCCTCGGTAGCCTAGTTGGGAAAACCACCCGACTAGACTACCGACGTTCGGACAACCCGTGTTCAATTCCTGCTGGGAGCAGTGTGAGTTGTACTCGTGGTTGGAATAAAAAAAAAATACCCCCACGGTCGACCCAGCCGTTGGCAGAAATGGGTACCAGGGTATATTATCCTGGGAAGGTGAGGAATGTCGCTTCGCATCTGAGTTTCGATGCTTGAGGCTACACTATACAGAAATATCCGAACATTTTTGGATAGGCGGCCGAGCACATATGGGTATATACTCGCGTGCTAAGACGCCGGTTCAAGTCTCGTACTTTACCTTTACCTTACCTTTACAATATAATATAGAATACAAACACACAAACAATCGTATTTTACAAACATGTAAATGATGTAAGCAAAGCGTGCATGTGGAAGTAATCAGTCTCACCTCGAAGGTTGGCTACCATAAAGCGCCATTTGACTCTGAAACTCTTATCTTGGCGGTGCATGCTCACCTGTCTACCTTTGTTGTTAACAGTCCACTTTAGTTTTGGTCTGCCTCTTTCTTCCTGTGCCTCGTCAATGTGTTGGAGAAATTAGACACTGGTGGCAAGGATTTCAGAATCATAAAAGAAAACATGTTTTAGCAACAAACAGCAGAGTTAGCAACCACACAGGGTTCCATTATGTAAAACAAGGGGTCAGACAAGCCTGCGTTCTGTCGTCCGATTTGTTTTCACTTTACAGTGAAAATAAGAGATTAATAGTTGTGCGATAATTAGATAAAAAAGGAATTAAATTCAACGGTCACAACATAAACAATATGTGATATGCAGATGACACAGTCGTAATAGCAGAGACAGAGAATGAACTACAAGAAATGATAAACATAATACTGAAATAAAGCAACAAGAAATGTCTCAGTCTGAATATTAAGAAAACAGAAGTAATGGTCATATTAAAGAAACAATCATCACCATCATGCAGCATAAAAATAAACAGGATAAATCTGAAACAAGTGCAGCACGTAAAATACTTGGGCACAAAAATAGCAGATGGAAGGTGTACCACATAAATAATTTTTTTAAAAGCAGAATAGCTGAGGCCGAGGAAAAAGAAAAAAACAGGATGAAATTTTAAAACAACTAAAAATGAAAAGAGAACTACTAAACACAATTAGAACAAGACAAATGAAATTTGTGGGGCATGTTAAAAGACACAACAGCCTAATAAAAGTTATATTGGAAGGGAAAATACAAGGTAAAAGAGGCATAGGCAGACCAAGACTAACATGGACGAGTAACATCAAAAGATGGACAAATCAGCCTATGACAATCTGCATCATTAAAGCAAGAGACAGAGTGGAATGGCGCTCCATGGTAGCCAGCCTTCGATGCGGAGATGGCACTCAATGATGATGATGAGCTGAGGCCAAAATAGCATTTCAGAAAATTAAAAACGTCTTGTGCAACACGTCTATGTCAATAGAAGTGAGAAAGAGAGTTCATTGGTGTTATTTAGAGCCAATTCTAACTTGTGGAAGCGAGTCATAGGCTGTAGACAAACGCGTGAAAAGACGATTAGAGGTCACAGCGATGGGATTTCACAAAAGAATGTTGAAAGTTCCCTGGACAGCTAAATAGACCAACGTGGAAATTCTCAGAGGCCAACACGAAAAGGGAGCTCCTAAAAAACATCAGAAAGAAATAATCGCCATTTTGAAAAGAGGAAAGTTGGAATACTTAGTTACAACTGGCAAAATATAGGGAAAGAGAGATCGCAGATGACAAAGAGAGAAGATAAGATAACTCGATAATTTGGTGTCTTGGCATGAAAAACAGTCAACAACAGAAAATTGTGGAAGGATTGACCAACAACTGGTATGGCATATGATGAAGTAAATTCTTCTGCGGTCATGGCTCATTTAGGCTAGAACTGCACTCTTATGAAGGCAGCTGTCTGTTTCAGTGATTCGGTTGCCCGTAGAGTTTCTCTTCCTGGGAGGTGGGTGTGGGGCATATTGTCCTCCTCAGGTCTGTGTACTGGAGGGCAATCCTGTAGAACGTGTTTTGTTGTTATGTTATCCAGGGTACAGTGACATTGGCTGGTAGTTCCTATTTTGAGTTTAGTGAAAATGTGTTTTCCGGCTAGTGCGTAGGCAAAGTAAGATGACTTGATCCGTCCTTGATAGTTGGCGGTATCCGCCCCTCCCATCATACGTTGGGTGTTCTTGTTTCCATTTTTTCATGTTATGGTTTGGCTTCACCGTGACTAACTAGGCGGCTCTCTTGTGGTGGTAATCTCCCTCCCTCCTTGGCTAATTGGTCTGCGCATTCGTCTCCTTGTATTACAGTGTGATGGTATCCACTGGATGACCAATCTCTGGAAGTTATTGCACAATTGGTCTAGGGTTGTTCTCAGGTCATCTAACTCGCTGCTTCTGGAGGTTTTTTTTTTTTTTTTTTTTTTTTTTTTTTTAAACAGTTGTTAGGACTGACAGAACGTCGGTCAGTATCACTAATTTATTGTGCACGTTTTTTTGTGTTGAATAGCCAGTTTTGCAGCATCGCTTCAGTTTCTACTTTATAGTTGTTTGAGAATTTCCCAGTAGCTATTGACTTGGTGATCTCTTCCTGGTTATTCAGCAAAGAACATGTCCACCTCCATTTCTGGTGGCGTTTGTAGCAGAACCAGCCTTGTATATCTGAGACCAGAAGATTATGTCTTCCTTAAGTTCTGGTGTTTTATATTTCCTGTGGGGAGTCATACTAGATTGGTATATGGGTTTTGTCATTGTTTGAGACAGTACTGGATTGCTAGTTGTCAATTCTTTGGAGATTGCCGTGAAGTTGCTCCTCTTTTTAGTCTTCCTTTTTAGAAACGGGCTATGCTTTGTTGCATTGGGTGGTTAGGGGGCTGTTTGTATTTCCCCGCTTGTTGCATTACTTTGGTTTTCCATCTATCTTCCAAAAGATATAGGCCTGTTGCTGTTTCTAGTCTCTATAGGTGTAGATTTCGTAGCACCAGTGATGATAAGGACAGCCTAGTTATGTGTTCTGTTAATTTTGCTAAGTTGTGATTTGGAAGCTGTAGCCCAGGCTGTGACTCCATACTCTAGGACTGGTCTTACTCATCCTACTTATAGTCGTTTCAAGATATTGTTGTCTACTTCCCGGACCGTTCCTGCTAATTTCTTTATATCTGTTCGTTTTTTTTTTTTTACTCTTTTGTTTGCTTTATCTATCTGACTTATCCATGTCATTCTGCGATCCATGGTGACGCCAAGATATTTTGGCCAATATGAAGTGTATGGTCTTTTATCTTCAGTTTGGCAGAGAGCGTGTTTCTTGATAGGCTGACAATTGTGTATGTAGTTTTTTTTTTCATTAATGGGTAGCAGCCAGGTGTTTGTCCTTCTTTTAAGTTTTCCTAAGGCATCTTGCACTCTGGAGCTGGCCAATGAAATATATTTTTCTCGTTCCCTTGTCACCAGATCTAATGATGTATATGATATTGTTCATAAGGATTTTGCTTTCCAAATAAAGTACTAACTTTCTTTAAACCTCGCATCTTGTAGTAATATCGTTCACTACCGCTTATATCATCTAGTTCACAAAAACATGTATAATCTAGTTCACAAAAACATGTATAATCTAGTTCACAAAAATATATATTCTCTAGTTCACAAAAACATATATAATCTAGTTCACAAAAAAACATATACGATCTAGTTTACGTGTGAAGCATTCTGTTTGTAAACATGTGTACCAGATACCTAGTTATTGGATGTTTGACGTCATCCGTCGACGCGCACAGCGTGAATCGTCCGATTTGTGAAACATTCTACATCTACAATTTGTTGATATCCTTTTGGAAACGGGTCTCGACATATGAGCATCAATAGATGTACGCATAATTGACCGCTTTCCTATGTGGGCGGGTCTGTATTGGGCCAAATAGTTTCTATTAGTTTATTAGTAATTGATGTGCTATGTAGATGTAGGCGTTGTGTGATACAGACCAAGATGATAAATAGTAGAGAGAGTGTGTGTGTGTCGATCCTTGGAAATGTTCACGTTACGTAAATTCGTTGAGAGATTAGCTCTGCCGCTTGATGCAGTGGGGGGCAAGAATATCTATCTGGTAGTGGGGCGAAGGTTACATTGGAACCTGTAGGCCCCTTAAACTTTACTTCATAAGTGGAAAGTGACTGACAGCGCTGACGTTTCGTACAGACAGCCCTTACATCAGTTTGAAACTTTAAGACAAAGAAACAAGTCACAGACAGTGCAGAGACAGTGCAGAGAGGTTATCTATTTGGAGACGAGGGAAGTATTAGACCATCTACTTCATGAGAACCAACGATGTGTGTGCGTGTGTGTGTGTGTGTGTGTGTGTGAGAGAGAGAGAGAGCGAGAGAGAAATAGAAACACTTCTGACAGATGTTCCGGAGGATCATAACTTAGGTCCGGTGATACTAACAATTTGCGGAAAAGAAAGGGGGGGGGGGGGCTTTAAAGGAGAGACCATTTAAAGTCATAAAAATATAACCCTGATTTGAACATCTCAATTCTGTATTTTTCGCTACTGAAAACTTTCTATATTATTTTTTTTTCATTTTCAATTTTGTTATTAATCTCATAATCCTACAATCATATATATATATATATATATATATATATATATATATATATATATATATATATATATATATATATATATATATATATATATTAGTATCTTATATCTAGTAATATACATTTAATTATTAGATTTTTATAATTTGCTCCCCCCCCGGATATATTTTCTAAATTACGGGGAAAGGGGGGGGGAGGTGATAATTACCTTGCTAAGCCCTGAAAGAAACCTGTTGATATTGCACTGTCAACTACAGAAACAAGATCTGCTGATTGTCGAACACTTTTCTCATGTTATTTAATAGGCAAACTTCCAACACATAAGAAAATGTGGGGAGTGTGCACAATAACCTGCACGTACACGGAACACAATAAACAGGAGGTGCGACTGGAGAATGAGTAACAGCCAGCCAGATACGTAAACATAGAAATAACTGATTGGTTACATGGTCAGTGGCTGAGTGGTTAGTGTGCTCGCTTTCTGATCACAACGGTCCGGATTCGATCCCTAGAAGTGACAGATCTTTTTCGGACCAACAAGGCTACGGGGTTCACCCGGCCTCTAAAAATAGATACTTAATATCATAGATTTTTTTCTGAGAATTGAGCGCCGTCCACACCACCCAAAAATGTGCTGTGATCATAGACAAATTATCACTAACACCGTATTCCCTATACGCCTGACATGGCGTGGAGAGAATTTTTCTTTTTAACATGACCGGTGTTGGCAATTTTCCGGCTTTGGTCTGTGAGTAATAGTTTTGACTTCAGTGTGCTGAAATATCTAAGTGTACGCTAGAACTTCATATTTTGCACACACTGACACGAAGTACATTGCCAAGAACAAATAGGTGTAAATCATCATCATCAAGTACCGGACCTGCTGGCGTAGGTGATCATGTCTTTCCACAACTTTCGATCTCGGCAGCTATTTATCATTTCTGTTGTTGACCTTCTGCCAAGCCATTCTCTTAAGCTATCTGTTATTTTTTCTCTTTGCTTCCCTCTATCTCTTCGTCCCTCAATTTTCCCAGTTGTTACAATATATTCCAGCTGTTCCCTTCTCATTACATGGCCAAAAATGAAGATTGTTTCTTCATAATATTGGAGATTAGCTCTCTTTTTTTCTTTGACCTCTCTCAGAACATCTTCATTACTCTTCTTAGCTGTCCGTGGTACTCTCAACATTCTTCTGTAAAACCACATTTCTACAAATTCCAGTGATTTTCTTGTCTGTTGTCCTATTGTCCATGATTCGCATCCATATGTTAAGACTGGCTCTACGTAACATTTAAGAACTCTTTTTCTTGTTTCTATTGTCAAAAATGGATTGCATAGTATCTTCCTCATTTTTTGGAAAGCTGCTTTTGCCTGAGCCATTCTGCATCTCACCTCTTTTGTACATCTTCCGTCTGAGGTTAACAAAGTTCCCAAATATTTAAATTCATTTACCTGTTTTAATATTATTCCACTTGTCTTTATTTTGCACTGAGGTGATGTCTTTTTCTTTGTTGTTACCATTACCTCTGTCTTTTTTGCTATTAAAGCTGAGTCCTTTATTTTTGCTTTCTTTCACTATAATGTCCAACGTTTCTTGTAACTCATTTTCACTCTTAGCGATTAATACTGTATCATTAGCATACTTTAGATTATTTATATTATGACCTCCAATTGTTATTCCAGGCATGCCCCTTATGGATCCTAATATAATCTCACTATAAATATTAAACAAATCTGGTGACAGCACACAACCTTGTCTAACACCCAGTTTTATTTGTTGAAACATCCCAATTGGTTTCCAGTTCTTATGGCCGCTGTTGTTGTCAGTACATGTTCTTTATTATTCTTAGATCTTTACTGTCTACGTTGATGCTTTCTAAAATTTTGATTATTTTATTAGGTGTAAATAGTAACCCCAATGTATTGTAATGTTCTTGTCCTTGTCCGTGCTGGACGACCGACAATAACAGTCATTGGCCGACACGCTTCGCGGAATCTTGTAGGGCGACAAGGAAATCTATCCACCTTGTCAGATCTGGCACGTCTCTCGCCTGTGGTAGGCCGTGTTATTCTGCCTCTCTGCGTGAACATTTTTGGAAAGGCCTTTTCTTAATATCGTATCTTTAGTTCCGTCGTCTCCCTGTTATCGTGGCGTGTGTATTTTGTGCAAGTTATTGCTTACAGATTTTTATTTTGCCATTCCGAGAGTTTTACAGGGAACAGGCAGAAAATATCAGTTAAAAAAAAAAGTTGGTAGCAAGGAACCAGTGGTGGGGTATAACGGACACTCCTACAAAGTATGGTGACTACTTGACAAACAAAGTAACAAAACAAAATCATGACGTTTCGACCTAATTGCGGCCTTCTTCAGAAAACACGAAGAGAGAAACGAACTATATTCAACTATATGTTCTAGAGTAACCAGAACTAGTGGATCTAGAATAGAATGAAAAGAGAAGATAAAGTATAGGGTGTTTATAAAGTCTCACTACACTTGGTATCTAGGTCAATTTGAAAAAAATGTTTATGACGTCATCACAATATGTGCTCAATGGTAAGTTCACTTGTTGCGACAGTTTTCTTAATGACTTGTCTGGACTTTTAAGGATTCTGTCTTGGATATCTAAACATATTTCATCATTCACAGCAGGCCTACCAGATCGCGGAGCATCTTCCACATTCCAGTAGCAATAAACTTATTCAACAAATTTCATTGACAGTGGAGCACATATTGTGATGACGTCATAAACATTTTTTTTCAAATTGACCTAGATACCAAGTGTAGTGAGACTTTATAAACACCCTGTACTATATTACAGGGAAATCATAAATTTAAAATATGAATTAAATTTAATGTAATGGCACTTAACTAGAAGTCCCTATCTGCACTCGACTGCGCGTCAGATGTGTAATGCTTACTTGCTGCCTGTGGTCATGGCTTTCGTTACTTTGTTTTCAGCTCATGTCTAAAGGTTATCCCTCTTCGTCATTCGCCCTTAAATGGGCGTTACGTAGACGTATATGCATCGTGTTGTAGTGTGCAGTAGAATTGTGATATTTGCGCCTTTCAGCCCAACACATTGAACTTCAGCATGGTATTTTTGTGTACCGTGTTGCCTTCCCTCTCGATCCGCACTCACTTGGTTAAACTAGACTGGTTAGTCTGTTACTAGAGGCACCACGAAGAGATGGAATAGGGTCTGGATGGTTATGGTTCACTGATCCTTGCGCAAGCCATCAGCTATGATTCGCTGTCAACTGACAACACGCATTTGTCAATAATCTTCATATTGTAATGTATTTGCTATGTTGAAATCAGTCAGTTTTCTTTCTTGTGTGTGTGTGTTTGTGTCGTTCCTGTTGGTATGTGATGGTCAGCGAAGAGGACCTCACAAGTGGATAACCAGTTCACCTGTCGTTTATGTCATAGATGAGGGTACAAACCAGGCCGCATTCCAGGCGCGATGGACAATGTTCGGTCAGTGTTGACATTTTATATTACATGACCAGGGTGTGTGATCCAGAAACCTCGACCTCTGGATAGGAAGGTCAAGTGTTCTATCTCCATTACAGGCGGTGTTTTTCAAAAATCGAATTCGTTGTTTCCTCGTGGCGTTAGCTCCCTTGTCTCTGGGTAGTGAGATCCTATGTCTGGCCTTCTTGGATAACGGTGACAAATAGGAGTCCCGTGTGTGCACTCTCGGAACCGTTGGAGGTTAAATGTCGAAAAGAGTAGGCAAGAACTACGGGGAACAGAAAAACTGTTGAGCAAAATCTATCCATGTCGAGGGCGAATGTGTGGAACCGAAAGACGCAGATATGGCGGCTATATCATAAACTAGCGACACTGCGCATCCATGCCAACTTAACGAATGAACGCTACGAAGAAATTAGATGACCATTTACACCATACAACTGTCTATATGTTCTTATTCCACAAATAATATATGTTTGGCTTCGTTTTACTTCTGTCGATTGTATTTTTTTTCTCTAAAGCGAATATCGCATCTATGCACCTCATATTTCTTCACTATTTCAAACATTCGATGCTGTTTTCGTTATGAATTGCATATATTCAAACTTCTAGTATTTCCTGTTATCACTTGTTATCAGCTGCCAACCCGCCCCTCGGTGTCGAGCAACTCCGGTAACCGTATAAGTATTCCTTTGTTCTATTCTGTTTGTCAAATTTGTAAGAAAAGTGGTTCCGTGAATGCAGCATTGATCCGTGCATTGTGTCCTCCGTCTAAACCCTGTATACTCTTGTCTCGTGCGGTATAGTCGCAATAGATTGTCTAACTTTGTCAGCTGAAGATTTCCAATAATCTCCACTCAGGGATGATGCCGTTGTTGGAGCTGACACTCATTCATAACTTGATGCCGCTGTGAAGTCTGGGACTAGTTGTTTGTCGTAATATTCAATGTGTCTAACATAACTACCCCTTATTGCAGGAGCTACTGAGTTAAGTGGTCTGTGCACACCGTGAGCTGTGTGTCTCATCCGTTTTGATCATGTTTCGATATTCCAATTGTTTACGATGAATGATGATATCGTATGACAGGGAACAGTTGGCTGTGTTCACTTTCTGCGCAGTTTCGCCTTATGTCTTTTGGCGCGTGCTGAGACTGCTACTATGGGGACTACCGTTACCTTTCTTTGTTTGGGAGATGAGATACTAATTCGGATGATTACGCTGGCACGGGCGGTTGAGCAATTATGGATTTTAATTCGTTTGCAGTGATATCGGGGCCTTCCATAACCAAAATAACCAAATAACATAACTACCCCACGTCTGTTTGTCATAAATAGTTAGTTGTCTTTCCCGATTACTCATTTCACAAATATTACCTTCTATCTAATTCTTCTGCGGCACATTAATGTAGATTAGCAAGAAGTTGCAGCTGAAATTTCAATAAGTTGTAGACAAACGGCTGGTTATGTATTCAAGTGTTTGGAAATGTTTCCAGCCTTAGGCGATAGTCTGCAACAAGTATCACCAACATAACGCTGTCGAAAATTCGTATTGTGTTTGTGTATGAGAGAGTGGGTGGGTGAGTGAGTGAATGAGTGAGTGAGCATGCGTGTGTGTGTGTGCCGGTTAAGACTTGTGAGTTCATTGCATCGATAGGTGGGCTTGACATCGGTTGTGCCGGTTCAGTTTTTTTACAACCGCCTAGGACATCAGTAGCTGCTTGTGTGCCATCATCACTAATGAGAATGGCCATTTCAATCAAGATGTAATAAGAATTGTGATGACAGATCGATGCAATTGGTGGATCATTGGTGGAAGTGTTGTAACTGAAGGTCAGCTGGAGAAACGGCAAAATACAGGACACAATATTTCTGGATGGAGAAGGAGAGAAAGAGATGATGGAAGAGCCAAATGTTTCACTTCGTCTTTTCTCACCTATTATCCACCAACTGAGTTGTATTAAACTATCGTTATGGCAGTCTCCCGTATGTGTGAGCTGTGTGGGGGGGGGGGGGCAGACTTATAGGACCTGAGAATAAGGGCCACTTATCCAGTTTCTATTACCAATTGCAGTATTTCATAGAACATTTTCATCGTATTAACGGGTGTTCAGTCAGAGTGGATCTGACAGACTCTGTGATGTTCTGTCCGTCGGGGCGATCAACACACTTAGCCTGACAGCTGACTTCATATGAGAATCTCGAATCCTTACTCTGATTGAGTCCTGAACGCAGAGAGAGAGAGAGAGAGAGAGAGAGAGAGAGAGAGAGAGAGAGAGAGATCCTATGGCATGCGTGTATACAATACGTGTCACATGGAAACTATTTATATTAACAAATATCTTGGTTACGTGAATGTCCAACTTGTGATAAAAGCAGCTAACATGTTCACCAAGTTCAGACATTTTCCTCGACACTGGAGACAGCTTTGTCCCTTTCCTAATACTTCACCTTCTACTAGCGATTGAGGACTATGGTTGAATGTATATTTATAGGCTGAAATGTAAACCAGTCTACGGTTCATTTCAGCTGACTGGAAAGCCCGTCTTTCATATTGATTTGACCGGCTTTGTTGTGCAGGTAGTCGAGATGAAATATATTTGATGTATATTAT